>JACEVL010000963.1:225000-227500 GCA_020284085.1 Aporrectodea caliginosa
CTACTTGTGAATCTATGTTCCAGACGTTACGCGTCATGACGTATTAACCAGTACGAACGTAGGCTACTAATAATTGGCGCTGCCAGACGGCAAGAAAGTGAACGCACAGTCGCAGACATATTTAAGACATAAAACATTGCCAGTCATTTCGGCCAATCAGTGGCCATCATCATTCATGTGCTAATGAAGCATATAGATGAACATTACATAGTCATAATGCTACTTATTAGGCTAATAGATTTAATTTATTAAATAAGGCAATGAAATTACCCAATGAAGCTTTCAATTGTTCCAATTCTTCTTCTGCCAAAGACAGGAAGAAACTGATTTGAATTGTGTGGAATCTAAACGCTATTTATAACGAAACATTTACATATAGCCTAGGGCCTAACGACCCCAAATAGAATCACACAAATCATAAAATCAATAACAATGGCATTTCATATCAAAGAGACTCAGTAAGATCAAAACAAAGCATAAATCAACAGATTCATAATAGGCCTAATCTCAGAAAATTGTTCATAAATATAAAAAACATACCATTTAGCAAGGTCTAAAGGTTAATAGTGCAATAAAATACTTTGATGAAATGCTTTACTATGTGAAAGCCTTTCAAACAGCTCGCATAAAATGAGACAAGGGAGAATTTTTAATCAGAATAAATTGGACAAAAATTGCATTAATTTTAAAAGCAATGATCCTACGTGAAGGGAAATGTTTGATAAGAATGATTTCTTTGTCCATAAGATGCTTTATTATGTAGTTGCTAGCGTGTCAAGCGAAAGGTCGGAGGTTCAACTAGGCAGAAATTTATCTCCAGATTTCTCTTCCACCTGCGCTTCTAACCTATTGAAAGATGTGCTACTTAGAAAAACCTGAGTGAGTTGTATTTTATATAATATGGCTTGATAATAATCTACAGCAGAAGGCTATTACAACCCCTAATGGATATTTTAGAACCAACACACATCCTTCCTTGACAGCTTTCCTTTCCTCTGACGACTTGTCTCTCCTAAAGTGGCTCAATATAAATTTTCACTTCCATTTATTTCAGATAGAATTTCCTCCACGCAATATTGAAGTCGGGATGATCTATGAGGCGCTTTCTGTAAGGGCTGCTACGTAAAAATGAACTTGTAACTCCAAGCTTACCATTAGTGGCACTGCATTTCTGTTGCAATTCAAATCCACCAGGTATGTTATGGCATGGCATGATACGGTTTGACGTGGCGTTGTGTGGTAAAGTATGACTAGGTAAGGTAGGAACAGGTAAGGTAACGTTTTGTCCTCCTGTAAGTGAATGGTATTCTATGGTGTGGCAACCTATAGGGTAATGTTCTGTAAATATAATTCGTTGCAATGAAGTATTGCTGAACACTTATATAGCGCTATTATTACTAGATGGTGTTGTTATTATTATTATTATTATCATCATGATCATCATCGTCATCATCACCACCACCATTGCGCATTTACTTAGCGCCAGTACATCATGACCAAGCATCAAACAATTGCGCCGAGCAATTGCAATGATGGAATTGCTCGAGGTCCTCACACAGTCACCGTCTCAGGGGAGGAGGATCGAACCCGTACTCTCCACGTTACAAGGCGAGCGCTCTAACAAATCTGCAACCACCTCTAGTAAGTCTAATGAGCTTCCAAAAAATCTGCAAATTCAAATAACTGAGGAAGTAGTGCTGAACATTTCTAATCTGCAGAAAACGATTTTCAAAACTTCAAATAACTGAGGAAGTAGCCTGAACATTTCTAATCTGCAGAAAACGATTTTCAAAACTTCAAATAACTGAGGAAGTAGTGCTGAACATTTTTAATCTGCAGAAAACGCTATTCAAAACTTCAAATAACTGAGGAAGTAGTGCTGAACATTTTTAATATGATAAAACGCTTTTCAAAACTTCAAATACCTGAGGAAGTAGTGCTGAACAGTTTTAATCTGATAAATCTATGCAGAATCTCGCTCAATTAAGATAACGTTTATAATATAATATAATTATTTCAATTAACAAGAGCGTCGTCGATCGAAAACGCTGTCAGGTAGCATCGATGCATGGAGTTTTCAACGGTGAGAGCTCGGATGCTCATCTACCACCTCCCCCAAAATTTACGCATCTCTGCTGGGCTCACTTTCTGGTCTTTGTCTTGATCAAGATAACTAAAAAAATCCTGGAAACAACAAATGTGGATTTCAATAGACTAACGCACAGATTAGCTAAAAAATTAATAGAAATTGACAGAAACAGATAGACAGATATACAAACAGATAGACAGACAGATCGACCGACCGACCGACCGATCGATGGATGGATGGATGGATGGATGGATGGATGGATGGATGGATGGATGGATGGATGGATGGATGGATGGATGGATGGATGGATGGATGGATGGATGGATGGATGGATGGATGGATGGGTGGGTGAGTGGGCGTGTGGGTGGATGGATGGATGGATGTGATGGATGGATGGAGGGGTGGGTGGTG
>JACEVL010000963.1:232500-247150 GCA_020284085.1 Aporrectodea caliginosa
ACATCTCTGTAATATTGTCCATTGACCTTAACACCCGGTTCGATTTAATGAATGTTCGTACGACCGTGTGCAGAGACCCCGACAGATACCATAAGGGATTTACTGAAAGTTGGTCAAGTTCGCAAAAGACGATTTGCTGGAACGTCCCTCTTCCTTGTACCGGCGGGTACGTAAATTCTATCATTCACTGGGTGCTGCAGTAAACATTCAGTGAACCAGATGAAATTGACTAAGCTTTACAAACGCAGTAGCTGACGGGAACGTTGGAATCTTCTTGTTTGTTGCTGTTGTGGCAGTCCGAGGGCGGCCGCTGCCTGGTTGACGATGAAAATTGTCGGCTGTTGTGGCAGACCCGATGAAAAGACCCAGTTTTATCGATCTTGGAAAGCAGAGCCTTTAATCCACCAAGTGTCCATTCTTTATATGAAAATTCCTTTTAAAAACGTTTTGCACCGGTAATTTTTTATTCTTTCTTAGAAATGTTATAGCATGTTTATCTTCTTCGATAAACACCAGTTTGTCGAGATAGTCGTGACGTCATTAGTGTCGTCATTCGCGTCACGTCATTTTGGCTTTGAATGTGAAACAATTTACGTAGCACTTGGCTAGAGCATCAATCGTCATTGTTCTGAAATTTCAATAAAATTGATGGTCATCTACATGAGTTATGCTACTAACTTATCTCACTCGCAATAGCTTCATGCGCTTCGGCGTGAAACTCTGATTCAGTGTCCGCGCTACAGTCGGGAGCGCCTCTGAGTAGAAATCTTGAAGGGGCGCTTCAACAAGTGCTTATACATACATAATGGCAACCAGAAGCCTTCTGTCCCTGTAGCAGTGTAGCTCATGCAGTTTGGTTAAAGGAAACGTATACGACTCCATGGAAACCCTTGTGAAACTGGCTCGTTATGCAGATCACAAGTGGAGCCTGTCTTCCACCACTTCAAGAGCCAACCAAGTGATGATCTGGATTACTGAAAGGAAAGGGATAAAGGGAAGACCACGGAAGAATTGGCCAGAGGCCACCAGAGAAGACTTTAAGTGCTTGGAGATGGGTGGGACAAGGCCGGAAGACATTGACAAATGTAGAACCCGCGTTGCCCGATGTGCAGATCTGCACGGGAAGGACTAAGCTATAAAAAACTACGCGCGGCACAAAAGTTCGCGTTAATAATTATTATTATTGAATTAATGAATAGGCCTACGTCATAAAATTAGAGTTTCAAAACGTCATTTTTCACGTTAAAGCTTCGTTCCTGTTAAGCTTCGATTGCTTACTGTTGCAATCGAATTTGAGGTTGGCTGCTTATCTCGTTCGAATGCTCAGCATTAGGCTGACCGATAATCGATTTTGGTGTTAAATATTGATATTGACTGCTGCAAGAAGCGACGTTTGTTCTTCACATCGCCATGTTGAAGAAACGAACATCACCTGAGTCCAACAATGATGAGCCAAAGAACGAAGGCTCAGACTGTAAGTTAACTGAAGGGAGTTTTAACAGTAGGCCTACGCTTAATAGTAATGTTGCTTGTTGTTTCGATCAATAACTCGGTTTTTATGACGACCATTTCATTCATTCTGAGAATTTATAGGTCCTACAGCGGCTCTTCAAGAGATCTACTCAGAGTCGCTCTCGGCGCTATAGCCTATTATGATGTTAAGTGGCATTACGAACGAAAATATTAGCCTACATCAGTTCGCAAAACAACTTTACACTTGTAAAGTTCTTCAAAACTAGGTAACCAATCCCTGGCACAGTTTTCTCTTCATGTATTTGTAGTAACCTAACGTACACTCAAGAACACAAGACGACTTGGTCTGTTAGACAAGTAAACTTAGTTGTGGCCTATTTGGAAATAATTGCATTTATTTCTCTTGTAGCAGTACAGTCAGTCCAAGAAGATGACAATGCCAAACGTGCAAAACTCGCGCCATTCTATGACACAACGGTTAGCTACATTACATTCAAGATTTGGATCAAAACTTCGTGAATTGCTTTACGAGTGTGGTTTAAAGACCGACAGTTTCTACCTTTTTCTCTAGTCAAATAGTTTCATTAGTAGTTAAAAGTAGTCAGATTTTACACAAAGATAGCAATTTATATAGACCTAAACAATATGTGATATTCCGAGATGAGGTTGAGTCCACACTATATGTTTTACTTTTTAGTGATCGTGTTGCGATTGTAGGTTGTTTTTCTTAGTAGCTCCCCCCCCTATATCTTACATTCGTCATGTGATTTTGCGATCGCGGCTTTTAGCATGCTGAGCGACAGTTGTGTCGCTACTTTCTCACTGAGAAATGCAGGGCCGGCCCTAGCCCCTATGGCGCCCCAGGCAAAGCATACATTTGGCGCCCTCTAATCCCCACTCCACGGTCCACCCCCACGTCACAACGCGGGGGTGGATGTCACGATGTCGGCATCAGATTCACGGACGGCCAGGTCTATAAGGCTACTTTACACATGCAGACTACAGATTGCCCTGAAATAATTATTATTGAATTATAATGGTAAAAATAAAATTTGTGCGGTGTTGAAATTGAATTACTTGAAAAAGGAGCAATGAAAGCAATAATTATTTTTAATTTGTTCCATAATTATCGAAAGTTTTGAATTTAAAAGAAATTAATCATTATAATTGCAAATTGTCCAAAACAGTGAAAACATTAAAACGTTACAACACATGTTTTGTGAAAATGGCGCCCCTAGATCTTGGCGCCCTAGGCAACTGCCTGCTTTGCCTGTGCCTAAGGCCGGCCCTGGAGAAATGCAAGCTTTAGAGGAATCTGATCAAAATTGGTATAGAAAGTAAACAATTTGGGTGGTTCTTGATGACTAATGAAAAAGTCTTGAGAAAACGAGGAACCTTTTGTATTGTGTACTAATACCAAGCAAGGCAAAGCCGGGGTGTGTAGGAACAGCCTTACTTACTCGCCTGAGTCGCCTTGCTCTGGAAAACTTCTGAAAACGCCACTTAATCAACGTCACATGTGAAGTAAGAAGGAAGTCCTGTGTTGCTGCGTCCATTTCGTCCTCATGCTTTGAGTGACCTTGACTTGTCAACGAAGGTTGATGCTTAAACGTGCCATCTATTTAGATCGCTGTGGTTTCTGCGACTCGGCTTAAATGATCCTTCCACTTTATTGCATCAGAATAATGAATTATATAGTAAACAGGCGTGGTATACCATTAAACATTTTGTAGCTATTTTGTCACTAAGTACTGGAATCAATCTTCGGAGGAATTAGGTCAAAATTGGTCTAAAAAAGTTAATAATTGGAACGAAACATAACTTTTGCGTCTTCACTTTTTAGTGACCTCAACTTGTCAACGTAAGTTGATGCTGGAGTGCAACCTCTATTTGCTTTTCTGTGGAGTTGAGTGTTGACAGGTCTTAAAGATCCATGCATTTTGTTGATTTCATCCTGAGTAGTTCTAAGGATACAGATTTTATATCTGTTAACTTTCCTTGTAGCTAGAAGATCTACCGATGGAGCTAATTGAGTGTATCCTCATTAAAGCCGTTGCTATGGAAGTGGAGGCCATGAAGCTGGCCAAAAGTGTGTGGAAAGAAAAAGCTGATCTTGTAGCAAACCGACTCGGAACTGTCTGTTCGCAATGGAGCAGCATCATTGCGACCAACTTCTTTCGAAATGAACTCCACAGGACTCTAGATGGAACTGGTTAGTTCATGAAATAGACAAAGTCGCTTAATTTGATGCGTGAGATATGCGAGCTCTGAAATTAGAATTGTGGTCAGTGCGTATTTCTTAAGCTAGCATGAGATGTTAGCGGTTTTAGTTTTCTCCACTTCGACATGTCATGGCAAGAGGCCAGGCCACTGTCTTCATGCTTGATCTTACCACTGGCAGTATACGGCAGGCCCAACTTGTTCTCGCTAAGTTTGAATTCGCTAGTACAGCACAGAGCCAGGTAACATATCATACCAAGGCAAGTCTGACGATCTGTTCTAGATGCACTCGAATTCAAGTTGCCCACGCCTCATCCGAATGAATAAATTAGGCTGATATATTGCCATCCATAGTTCTCAATCTTGCTGCTTCATATTAATCCAGCATACACGAATAAAATATTGGGATGATTGCTTGTATTGCGATTTCTCACTTCAATTTATGTTGGATTTTTAACACTTTACTGACGAACCGCATTGGTTTTCCATTAGACGATTATGTTTAACCAGCTTCGTTGATTCATTGCATCCTTCTGCAGAAGTGCAGTTTTAACGCCCATATCTTTTGACTTTCAACCTTTCCAATATATATATAGTCCGCGGTTCATTGGCCATGCCAAGCGATTGATCCTTGTGATTTTTAAATCGATTGCTTTGAACTTTTTTACACAGTGTGAACTTGCAGTTGTGGGTGCAGCAGTGTTCGGACTTCTTAGTTATCTGATAATTTCAGCTTATTCTCATTTAACTTTTACGCCATTTATTCTATCAAACCTCAATAATGCTCTTTTGTGAGGTGCTAACTTTACTAGAGGCGCTTTCAGTTTCTGCGTACATATGTGCACACTCATGCATAAGAAATATTTTTAAACGCTAGGCACACACGTCCGCTTGAAAAGGATTTGTCATACGACGAATTCTTACTGTTTCATCGTCGCCCCTGCTTCCATAACCAACACTAACATCAAAGACCACCCTCACACGCTACAACCAAAAACCACCACCACTAACACCACAGCCACCACGAACACCAAAAACCACGAACAACAACACCACAGCCACCACGAACACCAAAACTACCAACAACAACAACACCACAGCCACCACGAACACCAAAACCACCACCATGTTCATCTTCAATGCAATTGTGTACGGTAAGTTATCATCAACAAATAGTAGAATATTGCTCGTAAGTCCTAACTATGTGAGGTGGTCTTTGATATGTGTGCAATTATTGCAGGGTGGTGTTATTTAGCATTGCATTGATGTTTCTCAAACCTTATTTGAACAACCCCAGTTGTTTATTTCCTAGTAATGTGTTCATTGTTCACTTTTCTGACGCTGAAAGCTACTGTTTACCCACGATATTCGTTAATTTGGTGTGCCCGTTTCATTTTCATTTTCATGCTACTTCACACTTGAAGTACAATGCTTACAGATATACCATTTTATGAATAGTTTCTATGCATATATATATATATATATATATATATATATATATATATTATGTATGTATGAGCACTTGTTATAGCGCCCCTTCAGGATTTCTACTCAGAGGCGCTCCCGACTACAGCGCAGACGCTGAATCGGAGTTTCACGCCGAAGTGCATGAACAATTGCGAGTGAAGGACTTGTCCAGGGTCCCTACGCGGCGGCTTGAGATGGATTCGAACCCGCAACTTTTCGGCTGCAAGGCACCGAACATACCGCTACACCACCGCGCCCAACAATAATGACAAGTATAGCTGCATGCATGCATGTATTTTCTAAGTCTGTTTCGCTTTTGAGGAAATGCTTGATGCTTGTCATTATTTTGCGCAATTTGTACAACTGAGTAAAACCTTTTTTTTTTAGCTCAGAAGACGATTCGTTTGGAAATTTTGCATCAGTGTCCGCTAAAATCATTTGTGTTCGGAATAACTACACTGAAAGATGAAATATTTTTACTCTGCTTTCCAAAAGACGAAGACTACCATGCTATTCATGTTTACGACCGCAATGATATGGCAGAGGTGAAAGATGTCATCCGGTTAGGAGGAATATGGGTAGATGGCATCGCAGCTTGCAACGTGTCAAACTGCGTTTATATACTACACAGCACAAAAACCTCAAACTGTTCAATCTTGCGCATTGCGAAAGATGATCAACACCAGTTTAACATTTCACCATTCATTAATAATCTGTCGGTTCCAGACCCTAATCTTTCAGTTACTTCCAACGGAATCCTAGTCGTACTGTGGTGGAGAAGCAATGATCAACTTCCCGTAATAAGCACGTATAATGCGAATGGTTCCTTGCAGCATGAAATCAAGTTATCCTCAGAGTTTTCATTGTTTCGGGCCATATTTCCAAGATCAAATGGAAACCTTGTCGTGGTTTCCTATAACTACCATTGGCAAACAAAACTCATGGAGATCGACATGGAAGGCACTCTTCTACGCCAATATCAGTCGTCACTTTCCGCATTTAGCGATATTTGTCATGCAGACATTTATGGACGCATGCTGCTAACCGATGAGCTCTCTAAAATCGAGCTTTTTGATTCTGAATTTAATCTCATGAAGTTTACCAGTTCGCAGCTGGATGAGCACAAGGTAAACGTTCCGAGAAAATTGCATTACAATAAAGAAAGAAATGAGTTAATTTCAATTCTGGATGCTGCTTTAACTATCTTCCATTTTACAGAAGAATAAAATGATCACTCGAAAGAACATAGACGAAATGAACAATTTGTACATGATAGCCTAATCTCGATAGTTCATGTAATGGTCATATTTTAGTTATAATTTCCTTTCATTTAAAAGAACTGGGTTGAAACGTTTATTTGGTTTGGACAATTTGTGTTAGATAGTTTCGATCGATATGAGATAGTTTCGATATTTCGTGTAATTGCCGCATCTCAGTGACTATCATTGCCTGTAATTTTAAAAGGACTGTGTTGAAATACTTATTCTGCTTGAGATGTACGTTGAGAATTTGTTTACACAATTACTTCGCTTAAAATTTATGTATGCACTTTCGTTTATTCGATCAAAGTTTTGGTGTCAAATGACAATTATTGTTCTAAATTATAGCAGAGTAGAGGAAAAGATCAGCCTCTAGGCCAACCACCCAAACTATACAGAAACACAGACAGCTGACGTTACAAGGCAAAATCTATGTTTCATAACTGCTAAGTAGAGGAAAAGATCAGCCTCTAGGCCAACCACCCAAACTATAAGTTCCATTTGTGATAACCATCCAAACTACTGGTTATTATTACAAATAGAACCAATAAGAAACCACATTCGGAACAAAACCCACAATGAGAAACCGCATTTCTACCATACCCACGTTCTCGCTATGACTAACGCGACTAGCAAATATTACCAACCTCGTCCCACCTACGCACCGCCACCTACCCATCACCACTGCCTTATCAACAGGAAACTATCGGAAATCCCCGCGGTATCGAAAAGATCGTAGGCCTACGCGCTGCTGACAAGGCGTAATAGCTGGGACACAGTCAATAAAGCTTGTGGCATATGGCTTGATGGTGAATTATAAAGATGATAAGCAATAAATGCCATGTGAAGGTGTGATAAAGGCTAAGTCATAATAAAAAACCTTAGTATCTTAGTATAGCACAAAAAAAGAACTGGAGAATTATAGATTATTCTTATATAGTGCGTGATTTTTAATTAAACATCTAAATTGTGAGAGACCTGCAGCCGTCTTAAGTTCGTGCGGGAGGTTATTCCATAAGAATGGACCTTGGTATTTGATAGATAACTTATGAACATTCGTTCTAACAAGAGGATACGAGTAAGTACTATTACTTCTAGTCACTTTGAGGTGTTTAATAGTGGGAAAGAAAGAGGTAAAGGCTATCGGGAGAAGATTTTTATTATATTTATACATTACTTCACCTATTTGTACGTACCTAACTTGATTGAGATTTAGTAGTTTAAGTCTCTGAAATAAGTATTTGGTATGAGCATTATGTGGGGAATTAGTGATAATTCGTATTGCTCTTTTTTGTAGACTCTTAAGTTTGTTTAGGTGAACAGGGTATGTAGAGGTCCAAATGAGGTTACAGTAGGTTAAGTAGGGATATATTAATGCGAAATACAGATTTTTGAGAACAGTTTGGGGGAGTAAGTAAGAAATCCTTCTAATAATTCCAATATTCTTCATGACCTTTTTAGATATTTCGTCAATATGTTGGTTCCATTTCAAGTGTTGGTCAATGAAGACCCCAAGGAATTTAGTAGAAGTTACTTTCGGTATTACATGATTATCAATGGTGAGGTCATTGTTGGTAACTGGAATAGTTTTGTTAGGTGATCTAAAAATAATGTAATTCGTTTTAGATACGTTTAATGATAATTTATTAGCCTTAAACCAATCAGCTGCTAGAGACAGTAGTTCCTCGTTCGTAAGTTGGATAAGTTTATCGTATGAGGAATGTGATAGAAAGACGTTTGAGTCGTCTGCAAATAGGATGAATCTTAGAAGAGCAGAAGAGTTGGGGAGGTCGTTTATGTAGATCAGGAATAATAGTGGACCCAATATAGACCCTTGTGGCACTCCAAAGAGGATGTTCTGGAGATTCGAGAGGCAACCATTACATTTTACTCTCTGTGTGCGGCTAGTAAGATAACTCTTAAACCATTCTAGCGGTTTACCCCTAACCCCATAATGTTTCAATTTTGCTAAAAGGATGCCATGATCAACCGTATCGAAGGCTTTTGCCAGATCCAAGAATATGCTAATCGAAACTTCATTACTGTCCATGGCTTTAGTGATTCTATCCTGAATATCCAATAATGACATAAAAGTAGAGTGGCCTGGTTGAAATCCGTGTTGCAGAGGATATAAAAGATTTTTATGATTAACAAATGCAAATAATCTATCATACGTTAGTTTTTCAAATATTTTAGAAAAGTAAGGTAGAATGGAAATTGGTCTGTAATTAGATAACTCATTTTTTGGCCCTGTTTAAATATAGGAACTACCTTAGCTGTTTTAGTTTCCATGGGTACTTCACCATTACTAAATGAGCAATTGATAATTTCCGCTAAAGGGTTTGCAAGGATTTCAATCAGAGGGGACATTATATGTGTGGAGCCAGGTCGTCTAAGCCTGCACTATGAGTATCTTTAAGAACTTTGCTAGTGCTAATAATTTCATAAGTGGTAGTCGGTAGAAGTACAAAGGAATTCATAGACGAAGGGGGCATATAGGTTTGAAAGGACTGATTAGGCTGTGGGATTTTTTCCAGTAAAGTAGAGGCTAAACCAGTAAAGTACGAGTTGAATTTATTAGCTATAATAACCGGGTTTGTTATAATTTGGTTGTCTATATTAAGTTCTTTTATTCCAGTATCAATGTTGTTTGTATTAATTATTGATTTAATAGTATCCCATGTTTTTTCATATCGTTATTATATTTTAAAAATTGGTCAGCATAGTAGGATTTTTCCAAGCTATCTCGTATCTTCTTGTATTTATTTCGATACTCAGTGTATTTTTGTTTGTTATGGGCAGTCGGGGTTTTTATGTAATTAATATAGAGTTTTTCTTTCTTTTTTACTGATTTCAAAAGGCCTTTAGTCATCCAGGGGTGTAAGGGTGTGTGTTTTTTAGAGGTCTTTCTAGGTTGAAGCGGGCAGGCTAAGTTAAAATTTTGTTTTATTATATCAATGAATGAGTTATAGGCTGCATTCGTTTCATTTCGAGAACACAGCTGAGACACAAGGGACCAGTCAGTGTTTGTGAGTAGTTCCTGAAACCTATTTAAAGACTCTTTAGTAGTAGACCTATAATATACAGTATTGTTAGGATTGCTGACAGGAGGTGGATTATTAGAGACCCAAGTTATAATGGGCAGATGATCGGAAATGTCAGTCATAATTATAGCAGAGTCTATGACATGATCAATGGCATTAGTGAAGAAGTTATCAATTAGTGTGCTCGAGTTAGATGTGATTCTGGTTGGTTGCAAAATTAGCGGTAGCATGTAATTTGCAATCATGGCGTTAAGGAAGTCTTTAGTCGGTGGATGACGTTCAGAGGACAGGAGGTCTATATTGAGATCACCTGCGATTATAAGCTTCTTTTTCTTATGATTTTTTGTAGTTAAGAATTCTAGAAGTGGTTCAAATTCCTGTAAGAAGATATCAAGATTCTGGCCAGGTGGTCTATATACGACACAGAGGATAATGTCAGGGTTTTTGTGCTGTGGTATAGTTAGAGTTAATAATTCACAGGAGGTAAATTTTAGAGGAAGAGCCATTCTCATAAAGTCAATCCCTTCTTTGATATAGCACCCAACTCCCCCACCCTTTTTCCCTTTCCTATTCTCGTATATGAAATTGTATCCTTTGATAACTGCTGTAGTTGCCGAGTCTTCATCTAGCCATGTTTCAGTTATAGCCAGAATATCAACAGGCAGGATTGAGACGAGGGAGTTAATTTCGTTAATTTTAGGTAGTAAGCTTCTGCTATTTATATGTAAAATACACAATGCGGATAGTTTATTTTTAGCTTTGTATACGATGTCCGAGATACTACAGTAGTTACTTTCTTTTATTAGATTTGAGAAGTAGTTCGTGTCGGGGTCCAAGTCTAAATTATTTAACAGTGGTTTGTTAATTTCTATGTAATCAGTAAGGTTCAATTTCAAGGTTGTATTAGTAATAGAATCCTCCATTTCATCAAAGGTAGGGGTGGTGTACATATCCATACATATAGGACAGTTATCAGTAGTTAGGAAGTTGCCTAAGGAGGTTGTGGGATTACAAGATTTATGCCAATAAATTCCACAGGCAGGGCAGGTGCAGGTCTCATCACATGAATTAAATAAAGCGTTACACACACAACAAGTTATAACTTCGTCCATTTGCCGAGTAATGTCCATTTTCCAGTATAAACAAAAAAGAATAAGTCCAATCAAGGGCAAAGAAATGCAGATCAAAGACGATACCTATCGACAATGATAAAACAATTAACAAAAGAGTATCGGTTTGTCATATTATAGTAGCATAAGGCTATAGGGTATGGGATAATTGCTAATATATAACTAGCTTAGCTGTACTATATACAGTTAGAAGTACCAACTTAATTAAGTTATGCAAGTTTCCTGGTCAAGATCACATGGTCAGATCAAAAACCACGCAGGAGAACGAAAAAATAAACGTTCTGTCATCTATAGCTACAACCCCAACTCAGAAATGTGTACAATCAACACAACTTATAAGCTTTTGATCATGATAACAAAAGAGTAAAAGAGTAAGTAAATAAAACATCCAATCATGGCACGATCTGTAGCAATGGTCACAGCTAACAAATAATGAATAGTCTCTCACAGAGGCGAAAAATATGGTGAACGCCTCATACATTCCATGGACAAATCTAAATAAAGTCAAAGCAACATAAGTGCAAGTGAACAAACATCCAGTTAATCACGAATCCAAGTGACCATGGCAACAAAACTACATAAAATCAAAGCAACATAAGTGCAAGTGAACGAACATCCAGTTAATCACGAATCCAAGTGACCATGGCAACAAAACTACATAAAATCAAAGCAACATAAGTGCAAGTGAACGAACATCCAGTTAATCACGAATCCAAGTGACCATGGCAACAAAACTACATAAAATCAAAGCAACATAAGTGCAAGTGAACGAACATCCAGTTAATCACGAATCCAAGTGACCATGGCAACAAAACTACATAAAATCAAAGCAACATAAGTGCAAGTGAACGAACATCCAGTTAATCACGAATCCAAGTGACCATGGGAACAAAACTACATAAAATCAAAGCAACATAAGTGCAAGTGAACGAACATCCAGTTAATCACGAATCCAAGTGACCATGGCAACAAAACTACATAAAATCAAAGCAACATAAGTGCAAGTGAACGAACATCCAGTTAATCACGAATCCAAGTGACCATGGCAACAAAACTACATAAAATCAAAGCAACATAAGTGCAAGTGAACGAACATCCAGTTAATCACGAATCCAAGTGACCATGGCAACAAAACTACATAAAATCAAAGCAACATAAGTGCAAGTGAACGAACATCCAGTTAATCACGAATCCAAGTGACCATGGGAACAAAACTACATAAAATCAAAGCAACATAAGTGCAAGTGAACGAACATCCAGTTAATCACGAATCCAAGTGACCATGGGAACAAAACTACATAAAATCAAAGCAACATAAGTGCAAGTGAACGAACATCCAGTTAATCATGAGTCCAAGTGACCATGGCAACTGTGTAGGAGCAAATAAATAAACTCTCACAGTTAAGAAGCCAACCTCGTGCATTCAACAGACCAGAGTAAGCAGGCTCAGACAGAGTCAAAACAATAGCCAAACTTCGATACCGGCAATGTTAGATCTAATTCTTCATTGTTAATATTAATAAGAGGACCTCAGTGGTACTTTCCTCCACTCAACTTAATGCAGGTAAGCATGGGAAATCATAATATGAATATTGTTTCGTCTCTGTGTCATTCTAGTGCATCAGAAATCATGATACAAGATCCTCATCTCAATGAGTAAGACTACAATGCCCTGGCTACAAGTAATCAGTCCTTCCCTGTGGACCCATATTTAGTGTTGAAGCCAGTTTAGACTCCAAGGGTAGACACACCCATACAATCAATTGGCAATAAGATTCTACCTGTATTAGTGAACCATTCGCTAAACTAAGTAGTCCTCTCCAGTTTCATTGAACAGGTCATCATAAGAGGCACAAATATGCATAATAGTTACTGTAATCTACCATTCTCCAAGATTGCAACCAGTGAAAATTCAAGTCGTTAGTCATCATGATCCTGTAAGTAATTACCATGATGCTCTGAGGAGAGGCCATATTATACAACCATGTCAAATGTCAGTGTCAAACCATCACATAAATTATAATAATAAAATAAACAAGAGGTATTTAGTACCAAAATAAGTGCAATTTCCAGCAAGTTTCTCGATCTGGGTTGCTTCCCAGGGAAAATAATGCTATTGACAACGGTTGGTAATAGGTAATTGTTCACGTGAAGATTGTATGATCAACATACCAGTGTTCATACCAGTGATTATCCAGTATGCAAACAAAAAAATCAGGTACTAAAGAAGTGTGGAAGCCTAAATTTTAAGTTTGACATTACAGTGCATAGTGTGCCTCATTACAGTACATAGTGTGCCTCACATAGGCTTCAAATTCACAGGTTAAGCTCTGTCCACACATGTGAAGTCAAGTTATGGTGTACCCAATGTAGACTCTTTCAAAAATTCAACAGGTGTTAGTGCATATCGTATGCATTATATTCAACTGCACCTAAGAGTCTTCTATGCATAAGTTTAGCATAACAAAGCATTCACGATTCACATGACCATGTCAATAGTAACATAAAACAACCCTGTGTAGTGACAGAACCCAGATTTTAGTTTTAAACTTAGCATTTCAATCCAATAATATTCAAACCACCTTCAGTTTGAAGCTTTAGATACATAAGTAGCAGGTTTATATTTACATTTAAAGCACCATCAGTTAAAATCCTATTACCAATATCTGGCCGTAAAGTGAATCCAAGCAAATTGCAAAATGCAGCAAGTTAGGCCCAGTAGTTGAGTGGAATGGGATGATACTTAAGATTGTACCTGTTGGCAGCTGCTGACAAACGAAAAGTAATTGTTTATTGACGTCATCCTTCATTCTTCCCAAGGCTAGAGTGCGGTAGGGTTGAGGTGAGGTTCTTTCTGGTTGTCATCAGTTCTTACGGGGCTAGGATGCGGTGAAGTTGATATGTAGCTCTTTCTAATTATCGTCGGTCTATCACAAGGCTAGGATGCGATAAGTATGAGGTGATATTGTTTCCGGTTATCATCAGTTTGTCACAAGGTTAGGATGCGGTGAGGTTGAGGTCAGATTCTTGCCGGTTATCGTCAGTTCTTACAAAGCTTGCTGGTTGTCGTCAGATTGACACAAGGCTAGGATGCGGTGAAGTTGAGGTGTGATTCTTGCTGGTTGTCGTCAGATTGTCACAAGGCTAGGATGCGGTGAGGTTGAGGCGAGATTCTTTCCGGTTATCATCAGACACTAGGATGCAATAAGGTTGAGATGAGGTTGTTTCTTTTTTTTATCTGGTTAGTATCTGTTCTTCCTGAGGCTACAAGATGTTGTGAGATTGAGGTAAGGTTCTTTCTGTTTATCATCTGTGAGGTTGTGACGTGGTTCTTTCTGGTTATCATCAGTGAGGTTGAGGTGAGGTTCTTTTCTTGTTATCATCAATTCCTATGTGGCTAGGATGCAGAGCTGCAGAGAGGGTGAGGTAACATTGTTCATGCAGTGGAGTCGAGGCGTTTTTCCTTGTTCTGGTTACTGTCAGTTCTTTCTAAGGCTAGTGGTGCGGTGAGGTGGAGGTAAGAGATAGGGAAAAATACTAATCAGTTCGCTTAGTATGGACAGAGTGTACTTAAAAAATAATTGAAACAAATCAGTTCCCTTGGTGATATCCTTGTTACCAGGCAAACAAGTTTCCTGGAGGTTCTGATCGTAACTTTAAGAAGCTTCGTACTTGTCGAGGTCCTCAATGTTGAGTATCTTTTGGGGAGCCTCGTTAGGTGCCGTTGTTGCTTTAACGTAGATTATTCCACCAGACGTCCACGTGTTTGTGATGAGTTTTTCCCGCAGGAGCTTTCTTGTTCTTGCGTATATCTGGGCTGCCGATTTTGTCAGGTGCTCATTTATATAGAGCTGCTCCTTTGCCTGTTGGTTAGTTTGGGAGGAAGCATGGTTAGAGTGAAGCAATTTCCTTGCATGAAAAATTCCATCCCGAACTCTTCTGGACACAAACCTAACAATAACTTGTCTGTGAGGTAGCTTGTTGGAACCTGGCAATCGATGTACTTTTGATATGTCTTGATCCACAACCACAATGTTGAGTTTATCCCTACAGATTT
>JACEVL010000964.1:0-180000 GCA_020284085.1 Aporrectodea caliginosa
GTAACTTCGGATGGCTTGTGTACAACTCATTTGATTCCAGGAAATTCTTTTGATTGTGATTTAACATTACAAGGTCAACGTCCACAGTGGATATAGTTAACTGTAAAATTCTAAGGCGTCACTTAATATCTAAGCGCATGGCACCAGCGAACGATGGCTCAGGTACGAAGAGCGGTCTAGAGATACCATGTCAAGAACAAGATCGCCAGGATACTTGAGAGGGAAAGAGACATTGTTGCTTGTTACGGTGGTTTGTATTTAGCCTGGACTGAAAGGGAGGCCCGTAATTGGATAGATCCGTGTAAGTTTCCGATGGAAAGCCTAGCTTGAGAAACAGTGGCGTAACGAGGGGGCAGGGCGTGCCCCAGCGCAGAGACAGGGGGGCGCAAAAGTAGGTCTGAAAATGTGTTTTTTGTTAAAGAAATCAGGTAAAAATTGAAAAATAGTTTTAAAAAAAGTAACTTTTTGTACGTGAGTTTGGGGGGCGCACGGGCAAGAAAGGGGGGCGCAAAATGATATTTGACAAGTTTCTTGTTGAAAAACAGAGAAGTATAGAGAAAAAGCCAAAAAAAGGTGGTCATCAGAAATTTTGGCGGAAGTCAGAAAAAAATGTTCAGGAAATTCTTACGTGCTTACGCCACTGTTGAGAAATGATAGTTAGAAGCGATTGAGAAATGATAGTTAGAAGCGATTGAGACAAATAGTTTTATAAAAATGACCAGAGTGGTGGAGGAAGAGAGAATTTGTGGAATTGACGGCGTATTTGCATTGCGATGCGTGAGGGCTTCGGGCCATAGTCGGAAGTAGCTTAAAAACTATGGAGTGTCTTACTAGGAAAGTAGAAGTTGACCTTAGGCTATTTGAATGATCATTTAGTCACAGTTGATAATTTTTAGTGCAGAATTACTAAGTGTGCTTCAGATTCAAATTTCTAGACAATCGATTGCAGGGAAAGCTAAGAGATGTTCAATAGATGGTTCCCAACAGAACGAAAATATGGCAGTTAGTAACATGTTTATTTAGCGAAACTAAAGTTAAATTTGCTCATATTATATCCTAAATGCAAATTTATATAAATGCTATGTCCATAAATGCGAAATATATAAATAATAATTCGCTCTGAAGTTTTGGTGTCGCCGGGAAAGCTTCCTTTCCAGGA
This sequence comes from Aporrectodea caliginosa, assembly GCA_020284085.1. Taxonomy (NCBI): domain Eukaryota; kingdom Metazoa; phylum Annelida; class Clitellata; order Crassiclitellata; family Lumbricidae; genus Aporrectodea; species Aporrectodea caliginosa. The sequence continues at coordinate 1,160 of JACEVL010000964.1, forward strand.
ATGCCAGCTGTTTTGTTTAAATAGAAAGTGTTGAACAAGTACACAATTTATTATTTATTTAAGTGCTTTCGTCTATTTTAGTCGCATAACAGCTCAAATGAATATTTATCGCTACCAGCACCTACGCTCATATCGATCACTCATTCAAAGTCTAACCTAGTGAAGACAAATTCACTAATCCTAAGATCCTAAGAAGCCTGTCAAATCCGACGCAGAGTTTCTTTCATTTCTTTAACTTGATTTCAAGCGTAGGCGTACAGCCGTACACACATGTACACAATTGCACTTACGTATGTGCATACGCCATATGGGATCTACTTAAGATATTTTTGCGGTGTTTTATCAGGCTATTGGGTAGGAGCTCTTATGACTGGCAATACCAATTTCAAGGTGGCTCAAAACAAATTCATAATTTTATCCGTCGCTAGAACTTTCCATTTTAACATTAAACGTTTAACACTCTGAACCTATTATACACAATGTATGATAGGATATGTTCGCCAGACAGTCCTAACATTAATTGTGAATAAGACTGTAACTAGTGGATGCACGTAGCCTATGGGTACAAAATTGCATATATTTGTATGTTTGTGTATCTAAAATTACAAAACTATAGGGTGACTCGATAGGTCGAGAACGATTTTGAATGCAGACAAATATATGTTATACACAATATAATATGGAAAGTTGTATACTGGAGGATAGGTTGTTTAAATGAGAATGTTACGCAAAAAAATTAGATCACTAGCTCACTTATTAAAATATTAGCGCCAATATCCGTGACGTCATCAAATTCGTGCCAAGCAAACGTAAACAAGCAGCATTATCATTGACTAGTGAATACGCCGATTAGGCAATGGCGGCCTTAAATGAATCGCAAATTAGGGCTCAAGCTATTACATTATTGGAAGAAAAGTACAGTTACAGTGTTATAGGAAAGAAATTGGGTCGTTCTAAATCGTTTGGATTAGCAAGTGGGCCAAACGCTCCACAGGTGAAGTTCAGTCCCTCAGTTCTGGTGTGGGGAGGTATGACATCTCTTGGATTAACAAAACTTCATATCATTCCAAATAAAACTTCAGTCACTTCAAGTTATTGCATTAATGAGATACTGGAGAAAGAGGTCAAACCCGCATTCCAGCGAACTGCAGTCTGCGCTCAGTTAACAGCCACAAAAATGTTTCATAATAACGGCGAAGGATTATTTCAACAAGACGGTGCACGTGCACACACATCAAAAGCCTCAGTCGAATGGTTGAACAAAAATATCAATGGATACATCTCACCGGGGGACTGGCCGCCTAATTCGCCGGATTTGTCACCAATAGAAAATGTTTGGAGTATTATGGCGGCAACTGTTTATGCCGATCCCGAACCCCAGACATTGAACACCTTAAAACGTCGGCTTCGTAAGGCATGGACAATTGACATCGATACCTCTGACAACTCTGAAAAATCTAATCGGCTCGATGCCTAATCGACTTGAGGCTGCAATAAAGAGTAAAGGAAACATTATTAAATACTAAATGATAATTTGTATTAATTAATTAATTATGTGTGGATTAACAATGATGGTCGTACAATATTGTTTTCGGCCTAACTGGACGTTTGCTTCAGGGTTGCCAGATTTCGGAAGTGCTTTGTCGCGAAACCAAGTCAAAAAGTAGCCCAAAAGTCGCGAGTTGAGCAGCTACATGAAAACATTAGTAAATTTTTGCTAGGCACGTCAATATACATACTTTATTGGTTCGCCAAGACATGTGATGGGTTTCATTGACGTAAAAAGTTAGATGGCAGACTGTTTAATGCTTACCGTAGACTAACCTGTACTCCGTAGAACATGCATTTATTACTAAATAAGCAACACCGCATAAGAAAAGTAGCTAATAACAGTGACCTAAAAGCCTACTACTGTCAATTTATGACAATTCATAATGTCGCCGTCGCGACCGCGGGACAATTCAAAAGTAGCCCAAATAGCGCGAGGTCGCGAGGACGAAATTTTCAGTCGAGAGCGCATTGAAAAGTAGCCCAACTCGCACATTTCGCGACGACCTGACAACTCTGGTTTGCTTGGCACGAATTTGATGACGTCACGGATATTGGCGCTAAAGTTTTAATAAGTGAGCTAGCGATCTAATTTTTTTGCGTAACATTCTAATTTGAACAACCTATCCTCCAGTATACAACTTTCCATATTATATTGTGTATAACATATATTTGTCTGCATTCAAAACCGTTCTCGACCTATCGAGTCACCCTATAATTCACAATAGGGTGGAGTGAAAACAAAATTTGTTTGAGCAAACGTTTTCTAATAGTGATCGAAAGTTGCCAGTATGTAGAGTAAGTAGTGTGCAAAATATTTTTGATTTTGCTTTATGTCTTCTGCCCTCTACCGGCGGTTAAATATTTGCATGGGAAATTCTGTGGAAACACATCAATGTAATGCATTTTTTATTGAACTGTGGGCGAATCTTCAGATCGATTCGCCATATCAGATCAGGCAGTTGTGGAAATCTCATGTGGTGTAATAGGCTACAGGTTTGTGGAATGGTAATGCCCAATGAGTGCAGCGACGTCATCTCAAGGAACACAATTAGGAGAGAACTAAAGAAGAGCCGTAGCTCTGCTAATGCAGGGTGTGCCAGTATGACTGTATTGATGCCCTTCGCATTTCATTTAACGGTCGAAAGGACAGAACCGTAGTTCATGAGATGTGAACGGAAAATTGCATCGTAGAGTTCATTCATTCATTTCAGAAATTTATATAGCGCCTCTTAGAGATGCCTAATCAGAGGCACGCCCCGCCCAGCCACGGCTAACGATGAAGGACTTAAGCAATTAGTAGAAAGCAGCGTGGGGGGCCCGTGGCGCATTGGAAAACATCTGGCACAGAGACCGAGAGGTACCGAGTTCGAGCCCCGTTGGGCGGATAATTATGTTTGTAGGCTGCTATTCTTCTTCTTCACGTTCTCTGCCCTCAGGCAGGTTCATATGTCCAATGACGCCATTTTTCTCTGTTCTCTGCTTCTCTTTTCAGTCCGCTGTATCCTTCCTCTGCCAACATCCAGTCCAGTAGCATTGTTCTTGGCCTACCTCTCATCTTTTTCCCCTCCATTCTTCCCTCAATGATGTCTCTTAGTAGGGTGTCGCTCCTTAAGATGTGTCCTATCCATTTCTTCTGCCGCTCCCGTATAGTGCCTATCAGTGATCTTTTTTCTTCCACCAGCTGTAAGATTTCCTCATTCGTTCTTCGCTCCACCCAGCTGATTTTCTCCATTCTGCGCCATATCCACATCTCAAAGGCCTCCAGTCGTTTTATGTCTTCTTGCCTCATTGTCCATGTCTCAGAGCCGTATAGGACAACACTCCACACTAGTGTCTTTACCATTCTCTTCTTCAGCTTCCTGTTTAGACCGCCTCTGAGGAGCTCCCCTCTTTTGTAGAATGCATATTTTCCCATAGCTATTCTTCTCTTCACCTCCACATGGCACCTTGCATCCTCTGTAACCACACTTCCCAGATAGCAGAACTTCTTCACCTGTTCTATTTCTTCCCCATTTAATGTGATGTTTATTGTTTCTTCCCCTATCTTACTTATCTTCATGACCTTTGTTTTCTTTATGTTTATTTTCATGTCATAGTCCATTGATATGCTGTTTAAGCGGTCCATCATTAGTTGTAGACCTTCCTGACTGCCTGCCATCATCGCTTGATCGTCTGCAAATCTCAATGCTTTCACCATTTTCCCACCCACTTTTACCCCCTCTTCCAGTTCCTCCAACGTTTCTCTAACAATTTCTTCTATGTAGATGTTGAACAGAATTGGTGATAGTGGGCATCCTTGCCTCACTCCTCTTCCTATTTTTCCGGGTTCTGAGTATTCTTCATCGATTCTTATCTTTACTCTTTGTCCCATGTATAGATTGCCTATCAGTCTTCTTTCTCTCCAGTCTACTCCTATTCGTCTCAGTATTCTCATCAATTTCTTCCAGTCCACTCTGTCAAAAGCTTTTTCATAGTCGACGAAACAGATGTATATGTCCTGTCCATGCTGGATGCTTCTTTCCGCTATTACTCTTAGCGCTGCCACTGCATCTCTTGTCCCTCTTCCCTTCCTGAACCCATATTGTTCTTCTCCTAAGCAATTATCCGTTTCCGCTTTGGTCTGCAATCTTTTTGTTATTATTCTTAGTAGTATCTTTGATGCGTGGGTAAGGAGGCTTATAGTGCGATGGTTGCTATTAGCGCCGTTGTATTGCAAGCTGTCTGTTCTGTTAGTAGTTAAGATTTCAATTGCATAACATGTAAATGTACAGCGCAGTGCGTTTGTCAGGCGCTTATTAAAGAAAAGATATTATTATTATTATTAGATGGCTTATTCAGGGGCAGTAAGCGTAGCACAATCGGGAGCCCATTCCAAGTGGGGGGGGCGCAACAACCGAGAAGGCACGACGCTGTCTGACCGAAGCGTCGGACCGAGGGATCAGGAGCACCCCACCTAGCCGAGGAGCGCAAAGCTCGACGGGGAGGCTATGTCAGCTACCGGGCGACAGAGATCGGACAGGTAGGAGGGAGGAATACCATTGAGACACTGCCAGACAAGCGCTGCTGTCCTATAGGAAATGTGTTGCGAGGCAGTAAGCCAGTTGAACACATCTCGCATGTAGGCAGAGACTGGGGCATATTTTGGAATAAGAGCAATAATCCGAGCAGCAGAACGAAGGACCCGGCCAAGGCACCCTATTTAGCAAAATTAGTAGTGACCAGCAAGAACCAAGCAAAATTATAAACTCTACTGGTGACAAAGGCGTGGACAAAGACCACAGAATCAGAATCATCATGGGAGGAATGTAAGAAAACACGCTAATGACGGAGCCGGTAGCGACCAAGATTTAAAATAGAACACATTTCATTGGGTTTAGAGATAAGTGGTCGCTACTTGTGACTTGGGCACACTCTTTGGTCAGACAAGGTCGAGCTTTCAAGACAGTTGGCCCCTCCGCTTACTGCCTCTGAATAATCCACCTGCTTTCTACTAATTGCTTAAGTCCTTCTTCTTTAGCCGTGGCGGGGAGGGGCGTGCCTCTGATTAGGCATCTCTAAGAGGTGCTATATAAATTTCCGAAATGAATGAATGAACTCTGCGATGCAATTTCTCATGAACTACGGTTCTGTCCTTTCGACCGTTAAAAGAAATGCGAAGGGCATCAACACAGTCATACTGGCACATCCTGCATTAGCAGAGCTTCGGCTCTTCTTTAGTTCTCTCCTAATTGTGTTCCTTGAGATGACGTCGCTGCACTCATTGGGTATTACCATTCCACAAACCTGTAGCCTATCACACCAGGATGAGATTTCCACAACTGCCTGATCTGATATCGCGAATCGATCTGAAGATGCGCCCACAGTTCAAGAAAAAAGTACACTACATTGATGTGTTTCCACAGAATTTCCCATGCAAATATTTAACCGCCGTTAGAGGGCAGAAGACATAAAGCAAAAGCAAAAATATTTTGCACACTACTTAATCTAACATACTGGCAACTTTTAATCACTATTAGAAAACGTTTGCTCAAACAAATTTGTTTAACTCCACCCTAATTCACAATCCACGTTAAACCGTCAGTTGACTGAAAATACGAGGGTACTGAGCAACCAAGCTCAATTACACATCCGGATTTAGCATTTCTGAGCTGGTAGGTCTTACTAGTTGACGTGACCTAGTTTTTTAATTACAAAATAATAAAAAAAAAAATTTCTCCTAAAACCCTCATAATGATAGGAATAACCGTCGTGCAGAGCCGGATTAACCTATAAGTGAAATAAGCCATGGCTTAGGGCCCCACAATGCTTTGAGGGCCCCCAACTGTCAGGAAATATAAAAATATATTAAAAAAATACAATTTTCAAGTGAAATAAGCCATGGCTTAAGGGCCCCACAACGTTTTGAGGGCTCCCAACTGTCAGGAAATATAAAAAAATATAAAAAAGTACAATTTTCTTCTGAAAAAAGACGGAAAAGCAAAGGCATTAGAAATTTTGTTCAAAGTAATAAACAAAAATGGTTTATCTCGAAATCTGAAAAAAATTTGCATGGCTTTCGGGTTAGGACCCCCGGATGTCTTAACCCGGCCCTTGGCTTAGGGCCCCCGAAAGTCTTAATCCGGCCCTGCCGTCGTGGAAAGACGAAATTATGCGAGTAAATGCTTTTTATTGACTGATTGTGGGAAGATAATATCTGGGCGATATATTTGATTTCTTTGTGTGCAGCATAGCACAGTCCTAGGATAGGATATATTCACAAGTTCTGATTTTCTACATATTATTTTACACAGTGAGAATATAAGCTCTATATAATATCTTTGTGCACAGCACAGCGCTATCCAAAGCTCCGGTTTCGTATATATTTTTGAACACTTGCAATTTGGTTTACATTCTAAATGCGGGTAGGCCTAATGACAGCTCTAATGTGTTCGGCTTGTATTTTAAGACGGAATGATAAAATATAATTGCTGAATAAGAGCAACTACGAAAGTAGGCCTACGGCATATTCTTGATACTTAACTAGTAGTAACGTACATCTATCTTCGTCCACCATTAGGAATGGATCAGCGCACTGCTGTAGATTACATGCGCCCCATTATGTCAGCGAATACAACAGACTGCATAAACTTATGAATCTATGATACATTAGATTGTCAAGCATTTAAAGCAAAATGCGCTACAATGACTGCTCAAGTAAACCGGTAAAATTGCTGGTTTAACACTAGATGACCCGTTTCTGTTTCCATTTAAGATAAACATTTTGTGTTATCAAACACTTCCAGGTTAATATGAGCACATCATTACATCAGAAATCAGAAAAGAACCACAAAAGAACTAAACAATAACAGCTAATGCACAAACTACGAACTGCTTGTTAAAGTTGTCAATCAAATTTGCATCATAGTTGTACAGAACGCCGATTTCCAAGTTGAAAGTTTAGCGAAATGAACAACATTATTAAGATAATTCTATGTTTAATGAGCTATACCAAAAACACAATGAGACTTCTTTGTTATGCAAATTTAGTCCAATCTGGGACATTTATTGTTTGGGAATGAGTTGTGTAACGTTAGATTTAAAAATCTATTATGGTTTTCTACATTGTCAGAATTTATCGGAATCACTGATAATGGTTCCAGGTATAGGGCCTAATCCTTTCCCACATTCACAAAGTAATGCCGTACGCTGATATTGTTTCTCGCCATGTAAAATAATGTGCGTGCCACTGTGCATATCCAAATTAAACAACTGATAATATGTACAGTGAAAAGAAGCAATTGAGTTATTGACCGTCTGAGAGATTGACGGACTGACTACCCAACTCATTGACTTACTGAAAACCAAACAGATTGACTCACAGCAAAACTGATCTATTTGAGTGGGTGAATGACTCTCGACTGCACTCTTCGTAAACCTAATTGAAGTCGGCCTTAGTTCAAAACAGCAACCTAATCAGGGAACAAAAATGATGCTCGAGTAGGCCTACTGGGGAAACCGAACATCATTGCTTCTTCTCGATCACGTGTATTTAAGGCCAAGACAAACAAGCCTCGTACGCTATTGACAAAGTTCCTGGGTTCAGGGATCCTGGTTAGCCGTAGTAGTTTAAATGCACTAATACGAAACTGAATTGTTGATTCAAGCTAAAATAGAAAAGTAAAACTGCATCGGCGTTATGCTTAGCCTACTAGACTATCACATTAATCATTCGCAACCTAGGACACTCGCTCATAAGTACATATCCTTCTCATACCTCAACCTAAATCCATTTAGCTGTTTACTGTCTTAAGAACTCTCACCTCATCAAAGGCTAGTAATTGTTATTAATTTTAATAAAATTAGTAATAATAACAGCAATGACGGCCCCTCACAAAAATAACCGACGAGGGATGTTGACATATTCAACCGATGGTGGTTCGCCAACAGCTTCTGATCTATGCTCCTGACTTGCAAGGAATGCTTCGGTGCGAGTAAGGTTTATGGTTTCGTAGTCAGTTCGTGGATGAGTTAATTCTGATCGAATCAAAGCAGAGTATTTGACCCGCGATTGATTTTCATCAGCCGTGTCTTCTTCCGCCACTGTCGTTGCAGTGACCTCTTCATGAGCAGGATTCGCAGGAGACATCCTTCCCGCTGAAATGGCGCTGGATCCAGTGGCAAGATTCCCATCGATTTCTGAAACACCGTTTTCGAAGAGGGTATTTGCGTTATGGTATTCATTCATTCCGAGAATTTATATAGCGCCTCTTCAAGAGACATACTCATAGGCGCTCCCAGCCCAGCCACGGCTAAAAAATTGTGATTTGAGATACTTATAAAAAGCAGGCGAGTTTAGCAGAGGCATCAATCGCAAGTTTAGTGAGAGGCCATTCCAGATGGAGGAACCACAATCGAAAAGGCTCGACGCTGTCTAATAGAAGTGTGAGCTCGCTGGACCAAAAGCTTCCTCCTTTTCAGGTTTGAAAAGCACAACGCAAATTTAGAACATATTCCATAGCACTTCATCCTCATAAGATTGTAGACTGACTGACTAAATGACTTACTTACTAGGCTGACTGGCTGATTTTTTTGATCGAGGGATAGATGGATGAATGGATAGATGGATTTATGTGTTCATATTGAAGACATACCTCCTGTTTTTCTGCGGCAGACGGAGAAGTAGAGCGTGACGGAGATAGTTATGGAAACTGAGATGAACAGTAGAACTGCAAGAATCACGACGACCAACGCACACGATTCGAAACCGGAGGAGAAACAGGTTAAACTTTCTACATTCACAATAATCGAGCCTGCAATTGTAGTGATAAGAATAATAAATATTATGAAGTGGATCACAGTGATAATGATAACGATATGACCACGGTCATGATGGCGATGATGATTTCTAATCATTTACGCCTAATTATAGGCCTCAATAAAGCTAAGTTTGCCTAAACTGTTGCATTGAACTGCATACGGTATTATTTTGTTATCAATATAATCTCAATAAACGAACGAAATACGAATGTTTTTGCATCCGATTCAGACCCAATTTCAGACCCACGCTGAGCACGCACGCATGGATGCGAAACGCTAAGCACGAACACGTGGGTGCGATCGTCAGCTACCTGTGTATCAATGCCCGACTCATTATTCATCTAATGCGATCTAATCGACAAACTTCTTTCATTATAAGTATTATTATTTTCTTTTGTAGATGACCATTCATCCACAAATCGGTGAATTTAATCCGCTAGTAAACAAATGTCCATTTATAGCTAGACGTCGCGTGATTTTAATGACCGTTTTGATTGGCTGTTATTAATATATTGGGGTGTTTTCCAGGGGATTCCAAGACGTCATTTAGCTCGAAATTATACGTAGGACCAGAAATTAATTACTATTCATAAATTTATATCGACCATGAAACGACAGGAGGCTACGAATGACAAGACCCGCCTACTACCATTCAGTACCTTTCGGTCGCCTGCCGTTACTACCATTCACTACCTTCCCGTCGTTAAATGGTTGTTAGACATTTATTTGATGAATAGCGTAGGGCCCTATGACCAGATTATTTGTATAAAAGAAGACGACTCTCCTAAGACTATTAGTTGCGCAGAGAGTTGCATTGCACTTACAGCGCATATGAAAACTCCCGAGTTCTAGAACCATTCATAATTATGATAATATTCAAATATATTTAAAACGTCTAACAGCTCTCAAGAGTGTCGACTCTTCAAAACGAATTAACAAAACCTTGAGGTAAGGCAAAACCTAGTTCCCTTGTTTTGATAATGCACTAAACTAAAAACAATGTCTTCTGAACAATTATTATTATACAATATAGGATACACTGGAGTATTTCAACGCTTGCTGGCTTTACCATTAGTGTTAATAGACGAGTGTCGTGTTGTTGATTCATAATTCAGAGGAGCATCCTGTGCTGCAGAATTGTAAACAGCATCTGCAAAGAAATCGAGTTGCTCAATTAAACATTTCATTCGCATTTTACGTACGTCAAAGAACGCTATAGTTTTTGCTATACAATCAATAAAAAGACGATTTAAAGGTTATAATATCGTTGGAAAACATGACTGTAGGAATTGTTCCGTAGCTTACCTGAAGTAAATGTAGATGCAAAGTTTGGAACGTTTTTGACTGTCTGCTGTTCGTCTTTCAACGTATTGTCTTCTGCGACGAAGTATGTCTTGCAAATATAAGTTGTATTGCCTCCAACTGACTCGGCTTTGACCGTCAGAGTAGACGAGAGGCTTATATTTGATTTTTTTGGTTGACTTGTAAGTATTGTATCACCCTTTCTCTATTGCATGTGCGGAGGCCAGAACCGGTGAAGCTTACTCGACACCACAGGTCCAAGAAACCCTGTTGGCTGGCACTGGGTGTTATAGCGCATACTGGCATAGATCCTGAAGTATTAGAATGTTACAATAGTAAGATTAAAAAAATGTGAAGCAGTTGTGATCAGATGATGATATATTCGTTTATTATATGCCTACATCACGCAGAAGGACACGCCGCTTCACAACTAGCATCACACCAAAGGTACTATAAAGGGAAAAATGATTAAAATTGGCATTATTGAGATTTAGATTCAACGGAGTGGCTTGAAAGTACTCTTATATATAAAACTAATTCTAGATACATCGAGTAAAGCATTTCTCATGTGTTAGCATAAACTAAAGTTTGATGAAAAAATGTCTTTCTGGTAACACGCAAGGCAGTTAGGAATGAAGAGGTTGGAATATTAGAGGTTAAAAATAATTTAGATAGAAGTAATAGGATTAGGAATATTCTTGAGCTGATTACCTAGGCCACCCAGTATGGTCTAAGTTCCAGATATTTTAGACAGCTAAAATTTAATGTCATCCACAAAGAAATCCGAATGATTAACTATGCAGGCCCGCAAAAGTTCGGAGAGAAAGAATTGCTAATTTGATGTCGTCAGCATAGAAGTGATGATAATTCTGCAGCTATTGCACGCCACGCCACACGCTAATAACGACGCATCGTAGTTAGTACTATGCAAATTTGAGTGTAGAAGAAGTTTCTTCGGAGCCTTGCACATGAACCGTCTCAGAGTAAGATCGATGCCTCGTTACAAGGCAAGAGCTCATACCAATCGGCTGCTTAGTCCTCTCATTAAGAAATAAATGAGAGGCATTAGTGAGGTAGTATAAGTAACAGATAAACAAACTGGTATTGTAAATATTGGAAAGAAAAAGTCAAAGAACAAAGACTTGGTGACTCAACAGGCGAAAGGACGAAATGTTGAGACGAGTCAGGCCTACCCGATGCTTTAACTGAGAAAGAGCGGAAGGAGAGATGGGTTAAAACAAGAGGACAGTGCCAGAAAAACCAAAGAAATTAGACGTCTTTGAAGAAATGTGCCACATTAAATATTAATTCATTTCCAAATTAGTGCAGATGAAAATTTAATATAAGAAGGCGTAGGCAAGAGAGTACTGGTAGAAGAGAACGATTAATTATTTTAGAGGCTATGGAGTATAAGTTTTGAGTTGAATTACATTTAATGAATCCAGGCTAATGTGAGGAGCATGGTGGAAGTTAAATTGCAACGAAGGTGAGCTAAAACAAAGTTTCTAGTCATTTCAACCATGTTAGAAACAGGTTGGCAATTAGAAAGAATTTTCTTATGAAGTAATTGTTTATTGAAGTTAAGAGCAGTTAGAAATCAACAGACAAATTTGTCAATAGATGTTTATTTCTGTAATAATGGGGCAATATTAGTAAAGATAGGGCCCATTGCATGTCTTTCAGCAAAAAAAGTGATACATGGTCCAGTTTACACAGTCCATTTGAGAAAGATTTTGGTTGAAGTATATAAAGAAATATTAAGGAGGGAAGTAGGGAGAGAGGACAGCGGAAATTGAGAGAGGAGCGTTAGAAGAGTTTAGAATATTAGTGGTTCTGAGAAAATAAGAGAGTGAAGAGATAAACGAATGGCAGTTTATCTGGAAAGAAAGAGCGAAATGACTAAACTATCTGAGGAGCGGGACAGAAATTTGAAGTGGAATGCAACCTCTTCCTCAGAAATTCATAAAGTATATTTCGTCGCCTGAGAATTATCCTCGCGAATCTCTATTTTCCAAAATTCCGAGATAATCGAGGTTGAAGTTTGGGCCGCATTTTTCGGAAAAATAAGAAATTCAATGCAATAAGGAGGGCATTATCAAATTACAGTTCCCATACAGACGTCATATTAAAACATCAACATTGCATAAAGACTCTGCATTTAAAAAATAACGATTAGAGCTGTTTTTCTGAAATTTGTGAAAGTTTTGTATAAAATGGATTTTCAAATATTACGAACCATCCTACGGAAAACAAAGACATGAAATGATTAAATCAAGCAACGACCAATTATTAGAGAGTGTTTTCGTTAAAATATTCATGGATATAGTCCGGATTTTTAAATTAAAAACTTTTAATCGTCTGGATATGCGACACTTTAATCCAGCTAAGCGCACAGGTTTATACTGTTGTATCTCCTGCTCGTCCAATCAACGACGAGCTTTCTCTGGACATACAACAACATAGCCTACACTGCTACACCACGAATGCTGTGTGGAGATACGATAAAATCTGTCTGAAAACAGGACATAGGCCTACGACAGTATATTTTGTTGAATATCTTTAAACGACTTGTCGAATCTATTAGCCATTGAAACTGAAGAAAGATCAAAAAATTCTGCTACAAATCAACTCTAAACTGATTTTCTAAAACAAGTGGAGATACGACAAGATAATTCTCAGGCGACGATTTCACTAATAAATATTTTAGTAAGTGTTTAATTAAAAGCCGCGGGTTTTGCACATGGTATTATTATCAAACTGCATGCATCAGACCTATGCTTCTGTCAAGTTATCATTCCACGAATTCTTGTAATGACGATGAAATATACATTTGAAAAGAAGTTTAACATGACACAATAGTTATGGTCATATTAAATGCTCTGGTGTAGGTTAAAACAAGTGAACTCCGTCATCTTCGGAAATTCGGTTGGTGCCAGTCCCAAAACAGGCTTAAGGAGGAGGGACGCCAATCATTTCTCTTTTGACACAGCCGGGGTAAAAACAAACTTTTAACCTTAATAATCGTCTGCACTATGTTCATTCATTAATACTTACCTTTGTTGAAGTTGGCACGCCGTCCTTACATTTGGTGCAGCCACATCTTATATGGACCCCTTATTCATTCCTGGCCACGATAACGGATGTTTTAGCATTTTTTTTACCAACAATTAGTGGGCCAATTATTTTATGAATAGCGTATGACTCTGAAGAGACAGAATTATTTGCACAAAAGAAGACGACTCACCTAAGACTATAAGTTGCGCAGAGAGTTGCATTGCACTTACAGCGCATAGGAAAACTCCAGAATTTCCCAACTGTACTGGGCTGATACTTAAAATCTGTCCGCGCACTCGTCCCGTTGCATTTATGTTTGGGAAACTGGCGCGCACGTTCGTTCCATCGTAGAGAATCTGATCAATTGAATTTATAGGAGAGCGATGAAACCAGACAGGGATAGTTTCTGAACCTTCTCCGCATGTCATCTGAGTCGCCTGACCAGCTATGGTCGCCTCATTCTTTGGTCCTTTAGGAACGCTTGCCAAAGCTACAACACCAACTTACAATGACAAAAATATCCCAGGAATATAAGTGTTCTGAAAATTTATACATCTGCAGAAATCTATGTAAGACGGTATAAGACACTAGTCTAAAAGTACGTTTCGAAGTCTCCTCCGAAACCACAATAATTTCTTTCAATCATTTAGAAGGCGCTAACCCGAAAACACCTTACAAACAATACTCCTAACATAGGTGACTGGCAAGAGTTTCACAATTAGTCGTATACTGTACCTATATACATGTATTTGCTATTTTGACGTTCAATTACTAATGTTGCGCTAATATGCATACTGAAATGGTATGCCTCGAGTAATCGCATTAAAAGACACTGCAATAAAGCATTAACTTTTAATTCAATTCATTGCAAATGCAGTGAGTCTTAACTTTTTCCACTGTTAGGTTTCTCAGACTGGATCATAATATATATGTAATAATTATGTCAAAGCTTATACAAGCAGAAACTTTTAAACCATGATGGGACCCGTTTTATGGTTAGGCCTACACATATTAATTCTTCGAGTTTAAACGTGCTCCACGTTTTGTGAAAAACCACAGATTACCGCTTACCTGAACCAAAAAACATCAACAAATGCTTCAGATGCATTTTAATCCCAAAACTTATAAAGAATGTTTTGTCTGATCTGTAGATTTAATTTGTAATGCGACACGACGAATATAAAATGTCTCTTATGTCACGACTGGATGCAGGATGTTTAGCAGCCAGTAGGCTGAATTTATCTGCGCTTGTAATATAATTATTGCTATCAGCCTACTTAGCCTACATTTTAGCTTGCGAGCGTACCGCACATTCATTAATGACTTCTGTGTGCAAGGTCTAGGCTTAGATACAGATCAAGTCGTCAATAGTTCTACCTAAGGGTATTAACATGGCGAAATTTTAATCTGTCTAGCTTTAGATGTGTGTGGCCCCTACACGATTCTGGGTGAGCCGACTATCCACAATATTGTTCCTGCTACCTTAAATATGACACATGCTCATACCGTAGGACCTACCGCATTCAGCCACAGTATCTTAATTTTGTCTCGAAGAGAGTTTCAGGATGAACCATTTCCTTGAGATAGGAAATATTGTAAAGCTCTGTCTCCGGTTCCACTCTGACTCTACCACGATCGTTGGTTGGGCAAGAAATTTCGTTCTTTATCTCGGAAAAGTCATTTCCATCCTGTGTTCCTTCTTTTTCTACACTGCTCATCTCTTTCTTTTTTATCGGCATTCAAAATCTCATATGTAACTTTATATCAAGCATTATGTCTTCCCAGTTCCGTTAATCGCACAGCTCTCGATCCATATCCATGTCAGTGTGATTCTCGTTAAGGATAACGGTAAGAAAAATTTTCGTTAACGAAAATAAATTGATTTCGTAAACGATAACTATGACTATAACTAAAATATCATTAATTATATAATAACTGTAACTATAACGAAAATAACTCCAAAGAAAATTCATCTTTATTTTCGTGAATACAAAAAAATATGAAGTGCAATATCGACAAATGCGAAGACGAGAAAATGTGCTACAACTATTAGCCTGTGCTCGCCCTGGAATTTGGATTTGTGCATTAATCCGGTAGTATTGGCGCATTTTATTAAATTTAGCTATTTTGTAAACGTTTCTATAGCGATTCCGACCAAGGTTTACTAGCGCAATTTCGTAAACTTAGTAGTCGTAGTAATCTTGTAGTCAAGATGTGTTTATAGACCTTGAGCAACCGCAATTGTGGGAATGTTGTCTGGAGTCATTTCAAGTACGAATCAGTCACACATAAAAGTTCATTTATCTTCGGCGTTGTTGGTGTTAATGAGGGGAAGTTGTATGGCCGGCTCATAGGTGCCAAAAAGGCGACTAATTTACTTAATCATCTGAAGTGTCGCCATCCAAAGAAGTCTGTGCTGCAAGGAATGATAGAAAGTGTTTAAAACCGGTGATAATGTTAATTAGTATGCAGTAAAATTAGCTGACTCAACTGTGTCAATGGCTGTTTTTTCAATGTTTCTGGTGACTTTTACTGGCTTTACATAACGTCTGTCTTTCTTTCTATACTCTAAGTGTCATTATACAGAAATATTTCTATCTGTCCTGTAGTTAATAAAAGTGTTTCAACTAGCCGTCCTGCGAATGCAATACTTTCTTTACTACGAGACAGAGGAATAATACATTTAAGAGATTGGGTGTTCTAACAGCTTACACAATAATATTACCTTAAGGGTAATTTATTCTTTAT
The DNA here is from genome assembly GCA_020284085.1 of Aporrectodea caliginosa. Lineage (NCBI taxonomy): Eukaryota > Metazoa > Annelida > Clitellata > Crassiclitellata > Lumbricidae > Aporrectodea > Aporrectodea caliginosa. The sequence continues at coordinate 17,111 of JACEVL010000964.1, forward strand.
TTTTCAAGGTGAAAACAATGATTAAAAACAGGGTAGCAGATCGCTCTGAAATAGCTAACCCGCCATCATCAGAATTGATGAATTTTTAACATAAAGGTGTATTCCTAAAGCTGATTGCACCATTACATTTTCTTCAAAGCCTTTCGAAGCACTAAGAAATTGTGCAACGCATCCTAACAATGCACAGCTCCTGCGACTGTAGGCAATTTTGCGTATATAGCCTTATAATTGTAGGATTAGGCTCCTTGATAATAGTCACTTTGTGACTATTAGTGCTTCGTTTTCTTCAAAGCCTTTCGAAGCACTAAGAAATTGTGCAACGCATCCTAACAATGCACAGCTCCTGCGACTGTAGGCAATTTTACGTATATAGCCTTATAATTGTAGGATTAGGCTCCTTGATAATAGTCACTTTGTGACTATTAGTGCTTCGTTTTCTTCAAAGCCTTTCGAAGAACTAAGAAATTGTGACACGCATCCTAACAATGCAATAGCTAACGACTGGCTGTCTGGCTGTCTGTCTCTGTCTCTCTATCTTTCATAGTAACCACGCTTTTTATTGAAACCAGTTGAACAAAGTAATTGACAGTAACGATGATAAACAATGATGATATTGGTTCAAAGGGGAGTCCTAAAAGGGCCTAAGCCCCGCTGACAAGGGTCACCCTAAAATAAAGTAATACTGATGACAAGGTGGTCGGAAAATATCTAGAAGTCTCTGTTTTAAAGAGAACAAAGAATGATTTATCAAAGAACAACTCTTAACTAGTTAGGCCTAACTAACGTGCACACAAGATAAACTTAAGAAACAACCGGAGAGAAGAGATACATGCGAAGTTGGCTTTTAAACAAAAGGAAACTATTGACGTTTCTGAGTTGGAGCGGGAGATCATTCCATATCGCGGGGCCAGCGTTTTTTAGGGAGAATTTTCGTGAATTGGTGCGAGTGGAGATCCCTCTGAGGTTTGCAAAAGATCTTACTGCGTAACGGTGAATTTCTGAGGTTGAGTGGAAATAACCATCAAAAGTAAGTGGCAGCATATGTGACCTATATTTAAAAATAAACTCACAGATTTGGATGATTTTAATCTGTTCAGGTTTCGGAATTTTGAATTTGTGGAAAATTTGAGCGGTGGACTCATAAGTAAACGACCCTGAGATTATTCTAACAGCTTTGTTTTGCAGAACGACAAGTCTTTTTAGTCTAGAGGCATAGTTGGAAGCCCAAACCATATTGCAATATGACAAGTATGGATGAACGAGTGAATTGTAGAGATTTAACCGTAAGCGTATTATGTAGTATATAAGCGATACGTGATAATATACCCACGTTTTTTGAGATCTTAGAGGCTATGTGAGATATATGAATATTCCAGGTTAGGTGTTGATCCAAGTGGACTCCTAGAAATTTAACCGATATTACTTGGGAAACTAGAAAGTTGTCAACTTGAATTACGCCCTGTAAGGAGGGAGTTTTTTTTCCTATGTGAACAGAAAAGAATGTAACTAATTTTACTTAAGTTTAATAATAACTTGTTACTTTTAAACCAATCTGTAATTTTCTGTAATTCCCGGTTCGCTAGTTCGAACAAACCTTCATAAGTTTTGTGGGAGATAAATACATTAGAGTCATCGGCGAAAAGTATAAAATCCACAAGATTTGAAGCATTTGGAAGGTCGTTGATAAATAACAAAAAGAGTAGAGGACCAAAAATAGATCCCTGAGGAACTCCGAATTTGACTAATCTTAGTTTAGATAAGCGCCCTTGGCAAACAACAAGTTGTTGCCTATTTGAAAGATAGCTCTTGAACCAACATAGGTTTATACCCCGAATCCCAATATTCTCAAGTTTTGCTAATAATATATCGTGGTCGACCGTGTCGAATGCCTTGGCAATATCGAGAAAAATAGCTATGGAAAAAAACTCATTATTGTCGATTACAGAGGATATGTTGTCTTGTATCTTCAGAAGTGCCATTGATGTAGAGTGACCAGCTTGAAAACCGTGTTGGGAGGAGTATATAGTATTTTCATTCTGGTAACATAGTCGTATAGTCTATTATACATAAGTTTTTCAAGGATCTTAGAAAAATACGGGAGGATTGATATAGGTCTGTAGTTGGTAATATCCTCATGAGTGCCTTGTTTAAAGATGGGTACAACTTTGGCCAGTTTAAGCGCGGAAGGAACTATACCGGTAGAAAGGGAACAATTGAAGATATTTGTTAGGGGAATAGCCACATCTTCGACAATAGATTGCATGATAGAGGGATCAATTTCATCAAGACCCGTACTGTGGGTGGTTTTCAAGGAGTGGCATATAGAGACTAGCTCGGCAGGTGTTGCTGGAATGACTGCAAGAGAATTGGGCCTCGGACAGTTTAGGTACTTGTCAAAAGAATTACTGGATGGGGGTAATTTGTCAACCAGGGATTGTGCTAGACCAGTAAAATAGTTGTTAAATTTCTCAGCCATAATACTAGGATCAACGACGTTAGTTCCAGCAATGCATAGGGCATCAATAACATTTTCGGATGTATTTTTATTAATTATTGACCTAATGACTCGCCAGGTTTTAACCCTTTGTACATGTAGCCTACATGTACTTCAAAATTAAATTTACGGTAACCATACGGCCTACTGTTCATGCAACTGAAGCCCTTCCACGCCAAGTGTAAATGTCGCCTTTTAAACCAAAGCGCTGTTGGCCAATATTCTCGCTAAAAAAATACCTTTATAATATTTCTACATAAAATTTACGATGTTGTAATAGGCCCTACTTTTCCCTCGTGTAAACCGTTCAGATAAATGCGCTGCCCCTCAACGACATGACTTAATAATAGAGATAATCTAAATAGTTTTACGACATCTAATGTTCGATTATGCCGACCTTATGGTAGAGCCCTGCGCCGGCCGCGCCGCGCCGCCGCCGCCGACAGTTTTTGGACGCCGCCGCCGATTCTTGTGTATCGGCGCGCCGATGCCGCCGCCGCCGATAATTCCTCGGCGCGCCGCCGATGCCACGGTGACGTTTTTAATTGTTTTGTTGCGTTTTATGTTTTGCATGATTTCACGATAAATTGTTGCTTCAGTGGGTAATAGAAGTAGAGACAGACAGACAGACACACAGAGACAGAGAGACACAAACACAAACAGCCTGACAGCAGATGATGGGATGGATGGATAGATAGATGGATGGTTTGGTGGGATGAAAGGATGGATGAATGGATGGATGGTCGAATGACTGATAGATAGATTGAATAGACGGATAGGAAAGAGAAGATCGAAAACTTCTCTGTCTTATATGCATACTACATATATATATGTAAGACAGAAGATATATATATATATATATACGGTGATTGAATTGTCGGGGGGTTCGGGAGTGTTCAACCCCCGAAATCATGTTCAACCCCTTCAGTTAATTCCATGAAATTACCTGTGAGGTTAAGTTAACCTCTCAGTGCAGCTTTCATTTAACGTACGCACATGTAAAGAATACCTTACTATAATCTATACAATATCGGCAATATTAAGTCATAGGCCTGGGGCGAACCGCCCTCGCACCCCTCCTGGTTGTATACCGGCGCCCCTCATGACCACACCCGCCCGTCGTGGTGCGCTGCTATAACGGGTCACTGGCTTGGCATGCTCGAGTTTTAGTTCTTTTCTTAAACCAAATAATGTGATTCCCAAGTGTTGCTGTTCTGTCTATCTTAAGGTATGTAAATAGGGAGGGGCCGGAGAGAAAGACGGGTGGCGTCGACATGCCACGGACTATTGGCATGACCATAAATTGACCCTCGTTTACGGAGTGAACAAAGTGTCCTCTCTCTCAGTATTTATGCTAAAAGTTCCAAAGTGCAAGAGTCACCCATTCACAAAACGCATATCCTTGATATGATACCTCACCTGTTCATCTTGCAGGCTTAAGCATCTTCTTCTTATTTCTCTTCCATCAGTTTCCCGACGATGAGGCCCTTATGAAGCCTCTCCAGTGTTCTCTATTCCGTAGCTTCATTGTCATCATAAGGGTTTCTTGGTCATTTTGCCAGACGGTGACCAATCCTCTCCTGGCAGGGTAAGGAGACCGGTGGGTCTTAACCCATTCGACGGGTCGTGACCTCCTTCGCTCTAAAGATGTCCTTCCAACACCTGCCGCCTGCGTTGGCCAGCTTTTCGGGGTTCCTGGTGAGCCTGTCCACCTCGCGTAGCGCCCTAGGAGGTTCTTCGGCCGGAGCCTTCTCCCCTGATGGCATAGCCTCACCAGGCATTCTCTTACTTGGCTGTTCACCCCCCCCCCACCACGCTGAGGTGCAGGTCGGTCTTTGGGGGGGGGCTTAAGCATATCCATCTTCAAATTAGCACATGCAGCTCATGCTCCAACAGTTTAATATAATTAAATATCAAATTTCTAGTGCATCTAAACCCAAGTCATACGGTGTTTTGGCTAGGCATGCATTATAAAAAATTGCAAATCCCTAAGTAGCATACTAGTGGCCTTTGGATTGGCGATCTGCGTTTTAAACTGCTATGGATTAAACGGCTATGAAACAAAGACTATTTGGTACTCATAAAATCAATTCACGTTCTTGAAATAAATAACATTAACTTTAATTGTGATAGACTGGATATAATTATAAATAGTATCGCGATGTCTGAATCTACTAAAAGCAAACTCGCGGAAAAGCAGTTTTTGATATAAAACAGATGGCACCAGGACTCCTTAATCTATAAGTAGAAGCACTAAGTAGAAGCACTCTTCTTGTTACGTTGACTAAAGTTTTAGCAAATTGAAAATAATTAAAATTAATTTCTTGTGATACGCCATGGAGGGGGTTTCTGGTAAATGGTAACACTTTGGCACGAAGAGTAGAAGATCAGCATGGACGGGAGATCAATTCCCGCTACCCTACAAAGGTCGACTCAGCCTTTCATTCGCCATATGGCGTTCGAAAAATGAACAGTAGGACGTGATGGGCGCGGTTCAAGGTTGCCAAACAGTTAAATTCGATTTATTTAATGACTTATGGTCCTTACCATACCTGATTTTATCTAGTGCACGAGAGTTTTGCTTTTAATAATGTATGAATTCCTAATGATCGTGAGGTTTTCGTTCTAAATGTGTCATTTATTGCGTTATATTGAGAAATATTGCGTTTCTGAAAGGCAAAGTTGACGTTAGGCTGTGCTGTGCAGTGTATGCACTGCTTCGGCCGTACATGTGTAGTACTACCGCACATGGGCACTTATTGGGCAAAACTAAAAGTTTACAATGTAAAAATGATATCTGGATTGCCCATAATTAACAATTTCCCATTATGAAAATTGGGCTTTGAACATCTCTGTTATAGAAGGCTAGGAGCTGTATCCAGGATTTAGAAGCCACAACGCAATATTGTTTTAGGAAAAGAAGGAAAGGAGAAGTTAATTAAATGTTTAATCAGCAAAACCGAAGTCACATTTTTACATGATGGCTATTCTTGAATGCAAATTTTGTTTTATTCTGAAAAGTTCGCTATAAATGTAAAGATTATTTGCTTTTACAGTAAGTTCTAATATAGCCTCCAGAAGCGTTGCACGTATGCTAACTGCTTTATTGATACGTTAAATAGGTAGTCAATTAACTAGTATTTCTCTACAATTCTCAACGCACGTAGGCCCAGTTGCAGTGCAAATAAGAATAAGTGATTTAGTAGATGAGGGTAATTAGCAGCCCAAATGACGTTGGAATTAGACAAATAATATAATGGGTAGGGGGCCTAACAAAGGCTAAGGCATAGCATGCTGAATGCGATTGAAGAAGCCTAATCTGAATCAATGACTCAAAACGTTGACATAATCCGGACAAGATTCCATTCGAACATCACTTGCTTCATTTTTAAGTGTTGTATTGATCCCATATGTGTCATCAGCCATTTCAGAAAGGTTGATTGTTTCGTAGTTGTGTGGTTTTGGAGGGGTTACATCAGACTTAACTAAAGCGCTGTACTTGTTATCCGCTGGTGTTTCTTCAGTTGCGCGTTCTACTACTACTACCCTGCTTGGACAAGGTTCGATGTTTACCTCTTCATAAGCAGGCATAGAAGCTGGTGTTTCTTCTGGGCATATGTCAACAGATGCAGAGACGTTTACCGAAGAACGCATGGGTATCGAGATTTCTTCAGAGATTTCCGCTAAAAACCAAATTAGAAATTAACACTACAGCTAGATTTTATGTTTACAGATCAAGTGCACTTGTTGACACCTATACACACCTACACAAACACGCGCGCGTAAAGAGAAGGTTTCACGATTGTAGATGCAGTGAACTAATGTGGTAATTGACCTTATTGGTACCGTTTTACGGTTTCGCTTAACACATTGGTGATATTAAACTTTTCCCGCTGTTTATTGCTTGTCCAGTATTTGCCGACAATCTTTTAATCTCTTCATTTCAGCCTTTGTTTAGCTTTTCCTTGAAATCGGATCGTTTAGAAACTTAATTGTACTCTAGCAAATACACCCGGTTAGATCGGAAAAAATACTACCAAGAAGAAAAACTCATTAATTTTGTTAACAAAGCAATCAGTAATCACCCAAACTCACCACGTGCTTTCTTGCGGCAGACAATGAAGTAAACTGTGAAGGAGATTATTGCTAAAATTGAGATGAACAGCAGAACAGCGAGAATCAAGGACACCAAAACCCAGCCTACAGAAACGAAAACATTGCATCATATAGGCTGTTGCTCGTTCGTTGCTCGCTCTATATATGTCTTCTTTATTGTACCACTGATCGAATATAATGGAATAAATCTTCAATATACGCATCTAAATCACTTTTTGGATAGTGTATTGTATTTTTATTGTATTCAAACACTTATAAAGCGCCTCTAATACTCTAGTAGGGTTTACCGTTCAGAGGCTCCCCTGTGCCCAAGGCCACAAGAAAAGAACTAAGTTTTGAGAAAAGCAAAGGTAGAAGAGGGGATGAGGGGATACCAGCTAGAATTTGAAAGCGATTAGATGAGGTAAATGACCGGAACTGATCCATGGCTGTTCTAGTATGAGGAACTAGAAGTTCAAGTCTGTTTGCAGAGTGGTCGATGCGTGAAAAGCTGAAAGAGGCCGGAATAATGCATCTATTATCTAGTAATACATATATTATTCAAGACCAAATTCCGTCTTACTCGTGCTACATTATAGTGTAATAAGCTCATTTGAATAAGTTTGCGGAGATTACGGTTACATTACTACCAAACTCTCTCTTCAAAATTCACAGCTTGGATTCTGCTTTAAAAACAAAAGATCTGGCGTAGAAGAAATTGCGATATTTTGGCAACATAGCGACAGCGTGCGTTTGAATAAAGTCTATTAAATTTCTAGCCAACACGCAATAAATTAATTCACAAGTTACACAAAATGTTGAATTATGTTGGCAAAAAGATTGTCGGCAAATACTGGACAAGCAATAAACAGCGGGAAAAGTTTAATATCACCAATGTGTTAAGCGAAACCGTAAAACGGTACCACTGTCTCATAATCATATGAAGAATTGAAGATTCATAGTGATTTGACACATTTAGGTAACTAAAATAATATTACGACTATTTAAATGCCACCTTTCTGTGTTTTTCTGTTGTGCATTTAATTAAACTCACAACAATTACCTCTTTACTAGTTGAAGTAGGCTATGCTTGTTTTCATTGTCCTTCATGAGATATAACTTATCCAGAAGAATATTTTCCCAACCCTAGATGCACTGACACTTTATATACCGTACCTGAGATATTCCCAACCGGTGAGTTCACGGTGGATGCCGCATGTGGGTGACAAAATCTTGCCGATTCCAGTGAACTTCTGGTGCAGACGAGCCCAAAAACAGGACGATTCCCAGAGTCGTGTAAGTGACAGCGTCATTGATGATGATGGTGATAATTATGTCTAAGCTCCATGCGCCCATCGCCGCCCAACTGTCTATTGCAAAGTGCTCTGTTGCCCGGCAACTCAGACCAACATTGTCAAGTCCATTCTAACCGGTAAAAATTCAGCTTTATAGAGAATGTCTAGGCCTATCTCAGACTAGTATGAACAGATTCATAGTTTCGATGTTAGTGTAAACAAGCAAAGCAATGTACCGGTACCTTTCATTTTCAATTCTGTATTTTCATCTTTATGTTCCTTTTCTTGTTTCATATAGTTGGATTCATAAAACGCTGTTTTCGAAATAAACATCCACCAAACGAAAATTTAGGCGAAACTTCTACAACTAAGGTCATTGATATACGCTAGGGTGACCTATCTGTCACTTTCTAACAGTTTTTCATTAGGCTTACTTCGATTCAGGTCTCAGTCGCGCACTTTTTAAAACTGAGAAATAGTGATGGTCCAAAATAAATCTTAATTAAGGCAGTATAGCTCGTTTTCAAATTAGCCTAGTTCTGATGGAGTTTGATCGATGTTAGTGTCAACCACTGAAAACAGCATGCACTCGCGCATTTTTGATGAAATGGTAAGGGAATAGGCTATCTTATGATTCACCGAACACTAGGCCTACATTATGTCAACTAATATTGGTGAGAAGTCGTATAAAAGCGTAAAGCACAAATTCTTTGTATAACTTAAGCCATATTCCTTATCAATAATTCACATGCTACGTTAATGTAGTCAGTGGCGAAGTACCAATTTTATGTAATCTATTTAAAATTAGTTGTCTTGCGTGTCATAACAAATTTCAATTCATTCTGGCCATTGAAATTATGTCTTATATTGAGTTAACGAAATCTTCGGTTAACTTACACCGTAGGACAAAAGTCGGTGATGTCCAGTTATATGAGTATTCGGGAATGTTTTCAGCGTTGGTTGTTTTCGGACGATCATGCTCAAGGAATCGAGTTGTACACATGAAAGAGGTTTCATTATGGGTAGCATTAAAACCTAAAGATGTTGAAGTGAAGCAAATGTTGCCTCTTTTCTCGGTTACTTCTTGATTGGCAATAACCACCCACTCGTTCTCTGAATTAACCTCTTTCATCCATTCCATTTTAGGTCTCCACCTTCCAGCGAAGGTTAAAATACACTTCAACTCTACATATTCTGAATCGTCCACTGCAGTTAAGTTGGAGGTCACTGGCATTCCATTCACGTAGCACTTAGGTTCAGACACTGAAACGAATAAGTAATTAGAAGATATAATTAATTGCAGACTATTGAAAAACTTAAGTTGTTCACTGCAGTTTAAGCTCATGTTAATAGATCTATATGAACTAAAAATACTATCACTACGGCCTTAATATGTCTAAATCGTACGACAAGAGGTGACCATCTATTAACTAAAGGCTGAGCAGCCTAAAGATCATAAGATATAGAAATATAAGGTTGTAGATGTCTTACATAGACCTAATATACTGAGTAGCACAAACGTAGTCTACGTACCTAGAATTATAATTTGAGAACTGAAGTTATATCCACCGGGTTCTATGCACATGTACTCATTGCCGTGGTTCATAGTAGCATTGAATTTGAGATCGAACTGTCCAGCTGATTCACGGATTATATCGAATTTCTCCGTTGATTCTGTGGAAAACTTGTTCCCGGTGAAGATTGTTTCCAATAGACCGTCTTTCTCTGTTTCGTTGAGAGGTCGTTGTCTCCAAATCAGTTTTTTAGATGTATTCGTTCTACATTCCAAGATGACCTTACTTCCTACAACCGCTACTTTGTTGGAGGGAAAGGCGGTTAAACGTGCTTCTGCACCTGTGTGACACAAGAATGTTAGTCTTGTAAGATTTCTTAACCAGTCTTTATGCAGTTTAACGTAGAGCAACATAAGCGAGTCAACTAATTTATTTCAAATAATGTGTAGGATTCGTTCATGGTCAATATTAATGAGGAAATATGACTGGGTCCGGTAAAATGCACATACTAAGCATGGTTGATAATTCAGCAGATGCAGAGGAAATCAACGAGTTTTAGATTTCTCATTAGCAGCACCGGCGGCATCTCTACGATTTCATTCGCCTGTTATAATAGATCGCACGGCACTGAAGCTAATTTTTATACTTCATTTGTCTCAGAATACATTACCTCATCTTGTTAGGATTATTTAAGCATCATTTGTAAGCAGTCATGAGACAAAGGACTGTGAAGGAGCAATTAGCCCAGAACACTTTCAAATCCATCCAGATTTTTAAGATATCTAGATATGGCACAATCATTCGTTTTACGTCATGTGTAATCGATATTTATAACATTTTCGAGTCGTGAGGAGTCTCGCATGCTATCTTTATGTAGCTGGACATTCACTTAGCGTCCTTGTCAAGCAGCAAAAGGTTCCTATACATAAGTGTCACAATAAAGTTTAAATGCGCAGGTGGAACAATTTAGGCGCTGTTTATAAGTTCACGGCTTCATTCAAGATCTAATTAAATAACTCACCAATAATCAAGTGTGCTGCTAACATTAAAATTAACATAGTAGTCGGCTAAAGTTATTTCCAATCTGCAACTGTCTAATGAATTGACTAACAAATATCGAACTGAAATAAAATTATATGTGACAACCATCAAACTATCAGCCAATAGGAAAACACAGCGCACTTTAAAACCGGATTCAAAGCATATTATGAGTCACATTCAGACCTTGTTGAGTATGAATATTATACGATATTATCGAGCATCCACTTGACAAAGCAGCCTAATTCGAAACAAGATGCTCTGAGCCTGCAACTATGATATTCATCGCTCATAACCCCATACGGCAGCAAATGCATTAGATGAAAAGTGTTTGAAATTGGTTTACAAAATATCACATTTAAATTAGCCAACCCGCACCATATTTCTTCCTCACTTCTAGAAGTGATAAATATTTCAATGAAGCAATTATTATACTTTCCAAGTAGTGTTTATATGTACGCATGCATGCATGTATGTATGTATACATGTATGTATGTATGTATGCTTATGTATGTATGTATGTATGTATGTATGTATGTATGTATGTATGTATGTATGTATGTATGTATGTATGTATGTATGTATGTATGTATGTATGTATGTATGTATGTATACATGTATGTATGTATGTATGTATGTATGTATGTATGTATGTATGTATGTATGTATGTATGTATGTATGTATGTATGTATGTATGTATGTATGTATGTATGTATGTATGTATGTTAGGGTGGCCCATAGCATACAGCCCAAAAATGAAAATCATAAAATTTAGTCTGGCATACGTTCAATCCATGCCAATTATAGAAATAAAATTCTGTGACAAAAAACTTTGGAATTGTATAACAATTAGGGGTGGCCCTCGAGCTCTGAAATTTGTTATGTAATACGATTTTGCAATTTGAATCACAAAATTAAAAAAAATTATTCAGAACATTCACTGTCACTCAGTCTTTCACTAAGTTGGCTAAAAATATACTAGTTCATTCATTCATTCATAAATTCATTCATTCATAAATTTACATTTCGCTCCTTTAAGAGGACTACACAGAGGCGCTCCCGACTCCAGCACGGCCAATAAGTACAGTTTTGAGTTTAGTAAAGAAAGCTTCAGTAAGAGTCCCAGGGAGCAGGCGTATCTCCTGGAGGATCCCGTTCCAGACCACTGGGCCTACCACGGGAAAGGTTCGATTCTTGCATACCAAGCACCTGAGACAGTTTCTTGGAGTTAGTTGTGCAGAAATTTTCGAGACCTCTGGTGCCAAAACCTGCATCTCACTTCACACTGGTGGATCTTATAGGCGAACGATCTGGAGCTACTTCTTCCATTGCAGCAATCATCAGTTTCTTAGAGTCTTTGGGTCAAAAAGGGCAAGCCCACTAGGCTCTTCAGACAGATACCATAGATGAAGCCCTAGCTTCTTGCTTGTAGCAGCAGAAATTGTTGTATGTGCAATTGTGCATGGTATATTAGAAGTTCTTCCATGAGAGTCAAGTTGGCTCTCAAGTAGACAACAGCCGTAAAGATGGCAATACCAGGAATGCTGCGTTCTTCTGCAGCAGTCTTCTTGAAAAGACCACATCTTTATCGTGTTGATAACTTATGCCATCCATCGTGCCCAATGCATAGCGCCAAGCATTCGAAACCGAATTCCACGAGCTGGAACATCTCCAAGAAAGAAAACTGAGAGCTCGAGAAATTCTCTGTAATTGTCTCGTGGCTGTTCAGTTGCCTGATGTTTATGAGCAAATTCCAGGACATCAGAACGGTTTATGGCCACCAAAGATTCGACCGATGGGTCTGATGAGGCTGTCTGAAATTTATCGCTTTCAATGAATTGCCAGTAGTCTTGAAACCTCTTGAAAAGAAGATTATCGGGTCCAGTAGAAGTTCCAATGGAAGTATTATTTGGAATGCAGCCCCAACAATTAGTTCAATAACGTGGTGGCGACATGCCAGAAAAAGGAGATCTTTATTCAGTTCCTGATCTATCAAGCAACATGCACCTGAGCGATGACCTGTGTCACAGCCTGTCGTATCGAAGCACAAGCTGTTGCTTGTCCATGGCTAAAACGCGAGCCTTTGCCTTCATTGGCTCTGCACTATGGAACCAGCTTCCTCCTTTGACACGTTCCTGTTTATTAACTGATGGGCCAAGTGCCCCTTTTCGTTGTCTCAAGACCTCTTTCTTTTCTCTAGGTCTCTCGCACTGGGAGCGCCTCTGATTGGTGTGCACTGCGAGAGGATCTATATAAATTGATAGGTACAATACAAAGCGAAAACCTGATACTGATTATTCCACTCTCTCAAACACTGGACGACTTCTAGGGCTGAGCCTGTTCCTGATGATAGTTTTGGAATGCCCAGTAACTGTTCAACTCCTACACCTGAGGTAAGAACTGGAAAACGATCAACATGTCTCACGCGATGTCAAACCTTCCAGTAACTTCCCATCCCAATGAACTGTTAAGGAACTATTACGGCTGTTCGACTTGGTGGTTCTGTTGCTTGCCCTGGCTTGTTGACTGGGATTTCGGTTGCTGTTCAAAGTTCTGACATCATGACCAAGGCTGGAAGCCACTTCGCTTAGAACGAATGTAGCGTTCCTTGACGAAATCTTGGTTCTAGCCAAAGCCGACGTCAGACCAGGAGTGGCCCTGGAGCTCTCAAGAATGTTGGATGTGGCTCGTTTAGGTGCAGAACTGCAGATGCTTCATTGTCACTACTGTTAGTATCACCGGTTTTTTCCTTTACATTCAGCATCAATTCCATCACTTTCATCACTTAATTCTGCATCACTTGATAAGGAATCAGTATCCAGAACTACCTGCCTAGCTTGTACAGCCTGCGAGCTCCTCCTGTGATCGTTTCTTGCGCTTCTGGAAGTATATTCCCGCATTATTAAAACTTGAGAGCTCCAGGGCCACTCCTAAATATTGACCAATTGCAAATATCTTTTGCACATAGTGTTTTATTCATAATTGGAATAGATTGGAAGGCTGCCACAAGATTATTTTGCACTTTCATTTCTAAGGGCCACCCTAATGTATGTATGTATGTATGTATGTATGTATGTATGTATGTATGTATGTATGTATGAATGTATGCATGCATGCATGCATGTATGTATGTTTGATTAGGATCCTGAGTGGCCGAGTGGGTTGGTAGCCCGCTCTCCCCGTCGGCGTCGCGGGTCGCTTCCCGGTCGGTCGGTTTATCAGAGATTAATTTCTCATATCTTTACTGCGGGTGGCTCGGTCGCATTATAAACGTGGAGTACAATACAATACAATACAACACATTACAATACAACTGGGCGCGGTGGTTTCGGGGTATGTTCGGTGCCTTGCAGCTGGAGGGTTGAGGGTTCGAATCCACCTCAAAGTCGCCGCGTAGGGACCCTGGGCAAGTCCTTCACTCGCAATAATGCTCATGCGCTTCGGCGTGAAACTCCGATTCAGCGTGCGCTCAGTAGTCGGGAGCGCCTCTGAAATGGGAAATCTGGTAGGGGCGCTATAACAAGTGTTCAAATACAATACAATACAATACAATATGTATGTATGTATGTATGTATGTATGTATGTATGTATGTATGTATGTATGTATGTATGTATGTATGTATGTATGTATGTATGTATGCATGCATGCATGTATGTATGTATGTATGTATGTATGTATGTATGTATGTATGTATGTATGTATGTATGTATGTATGTATGTATGTATGTATGTATGTATGTATGTATGTATGTATGTATGTATGTATGTATGTATGAATGTATGCATGTATGGCTGCATGTAGCATTGTATGCACGTATGCATGAATGCATGTATGTATGAATATATGCAACGTTCATTGCCTCGTTCTATGTGTCTGTCAAGTCCTGAAAGGCTGAAAGCCATTCAGAAATAACCTCAAGACTTTTCATCTCGCTTTCCTTCTGCAGCCAGACTTCTGGTTCTCTCACCTATTCATTGTCAACTTGGCCTAGCAGCAGATTATGAGTTTGACTACAGTTTCACTGAAAAGGTCATCGATTAATGCTTGTGCATTATGAAAAGGCGCTATATATTTTTCACATTAAATTAGATTTAGAGTTTAGTTATTAGATTTGCCTGTTCCGTGTTTCTGTCTCCTTCGCTTCATCTCTTTTTCTATCTCCTCTTCTGTTCCAACTTATCTTGCTGCTCTCTCTCTCTCTCTCTCTCTGTCTCTGTCTCTGTCTCTCTCTGTCTCTCTGTCTCTCTCTCTGTCTCTCTCTGTCTCTCTCTGTCTCTCTCTGTCTCTCTCTGTCTCTCACTCACTCTTCTCTGTCTCTGTCACTCTTTCTTTATATAATCTCTTTGCATATGCGATGCTGTGTTCTCTCCCCGTCTCTGGTTTTGTTTCTCGGGAGGGGGTCCATAGAGTAGTGGTAAGATCACTGGCGTGAAGAGCAGTAGGTAGCGGGATCGCTTCCCGCAACCATCCTAAAGGTCCACTCATCCTATAATTCGCGAGATGGCGCCTTGGTACATGTAAAATGAGATGTAGGACGTGAAGGGCGCCTTGCATGGCTGCCGTATACAGTTAAATTCTACTCTTGTAATAACTTGTGATCATCCGTTCATACTGAAATCATACTGCGTACTTGTCAGTTAAACGAAGATTATTATTAAATGACAAGAGTAGTGAAGGAAGGGAGAATTTGTGGAATTAACGGCATATAATTATCTGCATTGTTATACTGGGAGGGCTTCGGGCTTAAGCTTAGAGATCTACGTGGTTCCTGACAGAAAGAAAAGATGGCAGTTAGTTAGTAAGATGCTTAGTTAGCAAAACTGAAGTTAAATTTGCTCATATTAATATCCGAAATGCAAATTTATATAAGTGTTATGTCCAAAAATGCTATTTATACAGATAATAATAGGCCTATGCTCTGAAGTGGTGGTGTCGCGGGGCAGAGCTTCTTTTTCAGGAATGTCATCTGTTTTGTTTTACATGGCAAGTGTTGAACAAGTACAGAACAATTTATTTTAAGTTATTTATGTGCTTGAAATGCAAAGTGCTGAACAGATGGACAATAATTTATTATATTTAAGTGCTTTCGTATATTTTAGGTAGGCCCACATAACAGCTTAAATATAGATATTTATCACGAGAATATGAACTCGAACTGTACCGGGTATTAATATGTCACTACCACCACAATTATTTCAGTTTGTATAATAATGATTCTTTAAACCTCGTATATCGATCCAAAAAAGTAAAAAATGTAGTTCAGTATACAAAAGATTGGTCTTTCTTTTAGGTGAATTATTGACTCAAGATGTTGACATAATCCGCCATACATTCTTCTCTACAATAATTTGAATCAGTGTTAAGTTCTTGTTTTGAATATGTTGTGTCATCGGCAGTTTTAGGAACCTTGATTGTTTCGTAGTTGTCAAGCTTCGGAGGAGTTATTTCAGACTGAATTAAAGTGTCGTATTTGTCTTCAGACGATGCTCCCTCAATTGTACGTTCTTCTGCCACACATGCAACGAGGTCAGCCTTTTCGTAAGCAGGCATACAAGTTTCTGTATCTTCTGGTCCTGTGTCATTGAATGACATCGTTAGCCAAAGAATGTACTGGATTTGGCGCTATGAAAGAGAACCAATAATATTTTACATGTAGCACTATTAACCAAACAGTATAGACTAATTTCTTATTGTAAGCGTCACTGTACACGTTCACCTACAGGTACGCGGTATGCGGACGTTTCGTCAAAGGACGATTCGTCAACGGACTGTTCGTCAAGGACTGTTCGTCAAACGGAATAGATTATTAATTCTTTTTGACCGATTAAGGGATTGCTGGCCCATTAAGCGTGACGGCAGTTGTGCAAAATACATGCACTAATTGAAGTTGGATTGGTGATAATAACTTTTCCTTAAGTAGAAGTTGGATTGATGAAAATAATTTTTTAAACTAGAAGTCGGATTGACTAAAATAATTCATGCTATTTAAGCACAGAATTAGTTTAATCAATCCACCTTCTATTTCAGCAGACTTTCTTTTATCAATCCGACTTCTATTTAAGCAAAGAATTAGTTTCATCAATCCAACTTCTATTTAAGCAAAGAATTAGTTTAGTTTCATCAGTCCAACTTCTATTTAAGGAAAGAATTATTTTCATCAGTCCAACTTCCAGTTCAAATTGAGAGCGCGTAATATGTGCAAGAAAATGGCTTACATAATCTGTAATCTGCCCCCCCCATGCGAGGACATAATCCCACCGGCTAGGATATAATTATATAATATCTTTTGATTCCACTGGAAAAAGTGTATTATTTCCCTGGACGAACAGTCCGTTGACGAATCGTCCGTTGACGAAACGTCCACTTGACGAATAGTCCTTGACGAGCAGTCCGTTGACGAATCGTCCGTTGACGAAACGTCCCAGAACCGTGCATAAAAGTATGCATATGATATTCACTGGAGTTGGTATACTTTTATGCACGGTGTCATTATGTTGATTGCTTTCAGTCACATGTGAAATTTATTGCAATCTACTTTTCTCTTGAAGTCTGACTATTTTATCAGTGTAATTCTCCTGATGTAGTACCGGTTACCCCTATCTATCCAAAGCTCCATTTTCCAATCTCTCTCGTCTTAAACGAAACCCGTCTTAGCAGCCCCTCTGTTCCTTCTCTACCGCGTTTTATGGCAACCGGACTTGGATCTTAGCTTGGTATCTCTTGTCATTGACAACCCCATCTGACACAACGCAGTGCTCGTGAATAAGCTGTTGCCCTGAGCTTAGCTTTCAAGGAGCGCTCTAGAAATGTTGAGTTACTTATACGATTACGATCGTATAATAGACTCGTAAACTACCGTACATATTATTCCAGCACTTGCTCAGTGCTCACTCACTTAGGATGAACTTAAGATGAACGGTAATACCATCCCCACCAATCCACACACCTTGCATTTTCTTGCGGCAGACGGTGTATCGAAGTAAGACGGATATTGTAACTGAGATCGAGATGAACAGCGAGAATCAAAGATACATAATTATGATTCTAAACCTAGAAAGACAAACTTCACGTTGAAGCATTGTTTTCCGCTTGATGTTAGCAATCTCTTAGTTCGATACCTCGAGATAACTAATTAAATCATCGCTTAAACTGTGAGTAGGCTATTCAAGATTTAGCACACTCGCAACGTTGATATCTTTTATCACGTGTAGGCGACCTGAGCATAGGCCTGCGTTGACACAGAACTTCACTGTGTCTGGACTATGACAAGGACTGGTGTAAAGAGATCGGTTTCTTATCTCGTTGCAACTTCTGGTTTCGCTAATCTATCGGATTTCAAACTTGCTTTTCCGATGGATTATGAGTTTTAACAAAATTCAACATTTACCTAATCCCCTCTGGACACTATCAAGACCAACCAACGTAGCTTACATCTGCAACCGGGAAATTTCGGAGTCTTAGTAATCTTAATTATAAAGTGCACAATTTGATGACCACATAGACTATATATCTAGTATACGCGATTGTGATAAAACTGTGTACAGGAGACTGCAGGTCAATATAATAAACATACTGCCAGAATTTAATTATCCCTGTCTATTGAGCACAAAGATTCATGAAAATTAAGATCTGATTTACATGTATTTAGCGGAAATACCAGCGACCAGAGTTGAATCCTGATTGTTAGTCATAGTAGTAGTATCTAGGACCTGTTGCTTATTTTTAGTGATATCTAAGTAAAAATGCTGCATAGTATGCATATACTCTAACCTAACTGATGCTAAAATTCCTAAGGAACTACAAGGTAAGCGCTAGGCTTTGCTATTAGCGACTGAGTGAGTAAATGAGCGAGTGAGTAAGTGAGTGTGTGAGTAGTGAGTTTGTGAGTGAGTGAGTGAGTAAGCGAGTGAGTGAGCCAGTGAGTGAGCGAAGTAAAATTGCAAAACATCACAGTGAGATTATCATTCTGTAATGAAGCTTACGCCATTTTGCATTCAATGCTTCGCCATAAGCAGCAGATGTTTGTTCCATGTTGTTTGCTGCATTACACAGACATTGAAAACTGGTTGAAATGAGGCAAAAATTATGCCTGGTTGTCGTGCCTGTTTCTATTGCAGAACAATTGTCCTATTATACTAGGCTAGGCATATATAAGACTAAGAAAACACAGTAAAAGCATTTAAGGGTATTTGTTCCATTGATCACTTAGAGATTTGGAAAAACGGGAAAATATTAAACATTGGACAAGTACTGGCCTTTTATTGCGGCTATATGACATACGTAGTGCTATAAATTAAAAACGAGTTTTTAAAGAGTTAGACTTACTTGGCATGCATAAAGAGTTGTAATCCGGAATATTTGTAGCACCGCCGCTTGGACGTGTTTCGTTGGAAAAGAACGTCCTACACAGATATTCTGCGCAGACATTAGTCTTATCAGTGGTCATTAATTTTGCATCGTCAGAGTTACTTTGTTGTCAGAGATGTTAAGATTTCCATCCATCGTCGTTTGGTCTTTAAAGCGTATCCACTCCATTGTGGGTGGCCAGAATCCATTGTATCCTACACTGCAGTAAAGCTCTGCACGAGTTGGCATGCTTTAGACACAATTTTCACTTTGCAGGTAGACTCGGTGTTTTTTACAAAGAAATAAAAATACGCTTGGTCTTTAAAGCGTATCTACTCCATAGTGTTATCAGTGATCCACTCCATCACGGTAGTGGTCATAGCTACTTTCTCATACAAATAAAACTGAATAATTTAATCCATTTCTATATGTAAAACCGCTAAATCTATTGACTTGAAATTTATGTGAGGTAATTACATTCACGAAAATCTTAAGTATCAATGTTTATGAGCTATCTGATTACAGCAACTTACACCAAACATATATACATCGTTTCTCCATTGTTCTCGGATCTGCGCTTTCCAACCTTTTCATTTACAGTACCAGTAGTTCATTCGAACGGCTGGAAAGATGATGAATGATGATAGCCATAGCCAATTATGGTGGAGATCAGAAGTTTGCAAGGAGAACAGTAAAGAAGTTTCAAGATCAGTGCACGCAAGAACAAAGATTATTTTGTAGCTGGTGATCCTTAGCAACCGCTTCAAATGACTGACCAATAATACTGTAATTGAACATGAGTTTTCAACGGATTATGATTTATCTTATTACGATTTACCTTGAAGAGACCATCTATTTATGAAATGTCTTGGACATTACGATATAGTCGCTTTAGAAGTCATTAGATTCTGGAGTGGCGAAGGGATCTAAAACACCATTCAGAACTGTGCCGTGGCCCGTAATTTCAAAACATTTCTGAATGCTTCACAAGAGCTGTGTATATTATTATCACATTCTTCTCTGACAATTCAATATCTCTCATAAAGCCACACATTTGTGACATGGCTTCAACTCCAGCTCACATCTGGCTTGACTCCTTCCAGTTTTAGATGATTCAAACCTTGTACCAATGTCTGTTTTTACTATGGTTTAGCCCCATCTTATTAGATATTAAGCGGAGTCTGGTTCTCTGCTGTCCCTTTTAGAGTCTAGTGATCGAGTTGTAAAACACGGATAGTCGGTTATACAGACAGTAGTTCCTTCCACTCATTCCATGAGAGAGAGACAGAGAGTGACAGAGACAGAGAGAGAGAGACAGCCAGAGACAGAGAGAGACAGAGACAGAGAGACTGAGAGAGACAGAGAGATACAGACAGAGAGACAGACAGAGACAGACAGAGACAGAGAGAGACAGAGACAGAGACAGAAAGAGAGACAGAGACAGAGGCAGAGAGAGAGAGAGACAGCAAGACAGTCAGTCGAACATAAAAAATAAATAAATAATATCTTTTCTTTAATAAGCGCCTGACAAACGCACTGCGCTGTACATTTACATGTTATGCAATTTAAATCTTAACTACTAACAGAACAGACAGCCTGCAATACAACGGCGCTAATAGCAGCCTACAAAGCATATCCGCCCTACGGGGCTCGAACTCGGTACCTCTCGGTCTCTACGCCAGATGTTATCCAATGCGCTATCCCCCATACAGTCAACCAAACAGACACAAATAACAGAGATAGAAAGACATACATAATATTATAAGTATGAGCAAACGCAGGGACCTGTGCTATGCATAAGTTTGACAGGTCTACATTAGCGTGCTTATCCTATAGGTACGGGAATCGTGACTATGACTAAGCAACGCAAGGTGTTGGCAATCCTGATTGTGCATTATGTGTAGACTCAGCGGCGTCGACCAACACAGAACATCCTAGTGTTCGTTTCTACTGTTGGTCGGCCACTCCGAATATCGGGCGATCACCCACATCGTTCCACCAATACTATGCTATGTCAACGTTGACCTGGTTTCTCTACTTCTGCTGGTTGTCTAATAGGCCTAAACTAATATCCCTTAGGCATGATGTTTACCAAAACAAATAACACTGGTTTTGCCAAATTATAGGTCATGTGAAAGTGCAAGAACCAACATGTCAATATTTTATCAAACATATCATAATAAATTATACCAACCATTACAGACCGTTTATAACTGATCGACAGATGCAATAAATAATGACCATTGATCACGCCACTTTTCAAAGCACGAGTCATCAACAGATGGTACACCAAGACCAAACCGATATTAGGTCAAATACAAATTCAGATTAAAATGTATTACGATGAAGAAAACTAGAATTTACAAAACTTTCAGTTACAAGAAAACAGAAAACCTTGACAATAATAGAGCTATTGCTCTCTGCTATACGAAATTACGCACATCCGGATATAATATTATGGTAGGCCACAGAGCTGACCTAATTACACGGCAGCGCTCCTGCTGTCATTTTATTGCATTTTACGCACAATTATCGTATACTACATGTACGCATAGTTTGAAGAATATAGGTTATATATTGTTAATATATGATCTGTCTCTGTTGCACATGTAGATCTAGAGTTGTGTGCATCGGACAATCCATTAAATTTAAGTTCAGTCGGTTATAAATCAGTATCTCAGGACTTTAGGCTAGGCTATGCCTTGCATGTTCCTTGCAGCTACATGTATTCTCGCACTTTTTGGTTATACATCGTCACAATATCTCAGGGCTATAATATGCTTGCATTCTTCTTGCATCTACAATTCTACATGTAATGTATACTGGCATTTTTAATTGAAAAAGTATCTAATTTTTTCTGGTAGAAGATCCGATTAACAACTGATAAAATAAAGATCTAGGAGTATTATCATGCTTCGATCTGTCGTTAAAGATCAAGGAGCAGAGGTTCCTTGTTATCTAGGGGAAGATGCTAGCCTAACTCACAGAGGGAGAGTCTTAACTATAAAATTATAAATAAGTAATGAGTTTCAAATATATATTATAAAATGAACAATTATCTTCAATCGAGCAAGATCGTTACAATTACTTGCTGTGTATCAATTATTAGTTACTAAGTTTATCTCTACACCGTTCTTATCTTATTATAATGTATTCCCAAATTTAGTCTATAATTTAAGTAATGTAAGATGAAATGATGAGCGAATCCCTATACGATGTTTACCAGTGATGTTCCAGACTTCCGCTGATGAATTTGACTGAGCGATGTATTATATACTCCCTACTATTCCTATACTAACTATACGTCGACCAATCTGTGAATACCTGTGAACCAATCCTGTCTTAGTCTGCTACCTTTGCTATAACTTAAGGTTTGGCCTGGAAGAGTAACCACCAATGATAATGAGAGCTGGCTTGGTCGAGTACCTGAAAGATTGACGGAAGCCCATCTATTCTTACCTCTGACTCTGCCCGTAAAGATTGCCTAGGCTAATAACTAACTTATGTATATATGGATGTGCTATATATAATCTATGTATTTCCTCCTCATGATAGTATCACAGTCACTTTCATCATAGTCTATATCTTTTAAATTGGTGCCTGTCTAAAACTCCACATAAGCTACAATGAAGCTGTATCTGCATAAAATAGGCCTACTTTGTATGGGAGCATATCAACAGGATCTTTTTTATCAACCCATCATTTTAACGCAGAAAGCAGAGGAAATAGTATTTGAAAGAAAGCGCTCATTGAACAGATTTAAAGAGCTTTTCAAAGATTGTCGGCGCTATTGGGATGGTGTACTTTTTCGTAGGTGCAGGAAATCTTTCGTTCATGAATTAAGTCAGTGTACTGGTTCTCCGTCTCAGGTCCTCGAGTCGTATGATCATCTGAAGCGTTCTCAAGATCTACCTCTTCGCATACAGCACCTGCAGGAGGTATTCTTTCAGCTGGGAAATTCTCAGCGTCTTCTAAGAGGTGATTGCGTAGAGGAATATCAAGTTCTGCAATGAAAATACCAAAAAGAAAGGCCAGCTTTTACAGTAACAACAAAACAATAATATTATAGACAGTCATTTATAGTTTGCCTTAGTCATCAATGTATCCAGTATTATTTAGAAACCTCTGAATGCCGCCAAAGCTAAACTATCTAACAGCTGTCAAGAGATGCGACTTACGATGGCCTGAAAATCTATGCTTACCTCTTTCTTTCTTCCTGCAAACGGTGAATCGC
This sequence comes from Aporrectodea caliginosa, assembly GCA_020284085.1. Classification (NCBI taxonomy): domain Eukaryota; kingdom Metazoa; phylum Annelida; class Clitellata; order Crassiclitellata; family Lumbricidae; genus Aporrectodea; species Aporrectodea caliginosa. The sequence continues at coordinate 40,130 of JACEVL010000964.1, forward strand.
AGCACGATTGGTAAAGTTACTGAGATTACGATGAGTAACAGAACTGCCATCATCAGGACTACCAACGATGATGAGTTTAAATCTATAAAATAAGAAAGTCACACATAGTTTTGAATTATTCTTATTGCGGTTCGTGTGATTATGTTCGTTTTGAACTCAATAATTATGAGTGCGGTAGCTTTTGACGCTCGACGGCAGCTAAAATAAATAAAGTGTTCATAACAAGGATGACAATTATGCAGTGTTATCTAATGATGATAATTAATATTGCATCAAGCGAGTTAGGCCAATTTCTAGTAAACACGACAGAAGTGATCTCTGCAGTGTATCGTGTCAGAGGCATAATAGGCCTATGAAGCTTAGGCCTAGGTTAAAATCTACTAAGAAGCGGTCTATGTTCAGTGTCTCTGGATACAACAAACCTTTTAGCAGTTGAATGAAAAAATTTATTATAAATCACACTCGCGCAGCTGAATAAAGCATCATTACAAAGACAAAGTTTATTCAGTGATGATACATTGAAGTGCAGTGTCAAACTGGGTTCGTAATGCTGCAGGAAGACTCCTTACCGGAATAAGTTATCTGAACTTTAGAATTTCTGTTATACAGTCTATTCATTGGCTGCCAAAACACCACAAAGTTACTTACAAGTTCTATAACATTACAAAACAGTCTTATGTATTGGCTCACGTCACCTTAAAGAGTAGCCTTCCGTCTAATAATTCTTGATATGCAAATCGGTCATTAAACGGAGAAAGCCAGTGTCAACCGCAAACATTCAAGCATCAGTTTAAAATAGTCACTGCGTCATTAATACTAAACAAAGTATTAATTATTATTTATAAATAGAAAGCTTACAGTGAGCAGAATGTTGACCCGTTGATAAGAAAGTTGTTTCTTCTGCAAGCAAATAATTGGCCTGTAAGTTGTTTAATTAGTTCCGTAGGTTTTCACACCAGCAACCGTAGCCGTATGACTGTCTGCTTACCTGATTATCTCTGGATCTTGACTTGGAAGCGAATCTGAGCCCATCTACTAATCATTTTTTTTCTTCAGTTTATAAATGCTACGAATAAGCTGATTGTCGCAATTCAGCTTTCTACCACCAGTGACCATAAAGTTCCAAGTAGGCTACTCATCAGTTCAAAATCATCTTACATAAATCATCAGCCTAATTCCTTATGGAAAAATTACAGGGTTTTGTCTTCTAGTCTAGAGTTTAAAAATTTGAAATAATGAAACTAATAGCAGGTTTAACGAATTGTTTATGCTAACCCCATATTCCTATCACTATCTGCTTTATCATTAAGCTTAGTAATCCATATATCTAACTACTGTTACGCTAGCCTATCCTTTGGTCATACGTAAATCAAATGCATTGTGTCTATATTATAGACTAAAACTGTTGATTCTTATAGATTTAAATTATTTACCTCCCACGAAGCTTATTATTGGCGATGTCCAGTTGTATAAGTATTGCGGTACATTTTCGGCTGTCGTCGCAGACGGTTTATGAGATTTATCGAACCTCGTTGTACAGATGTATCTGGTTAAATTCAAAGCGTCTTTGGCTGGAATGATCAGACTGGAATTCAGAGTATCCTCTCCAATTGTGTTGTTGACTCCCGTGGAAATGGCTTCCAGTGATCCCTCTTCTCTCCATTCCATCATGGGAATCCAATTTCCGGAAAATCTTAGAGTGCAATGTAGTTCTGCTGCGATGGTCGAATACGATGAGACATTATCATCTTCGATTCTAATGTTAGTCGAACAGTTGGGATGAGATGCTGAAATGACAAATACATTAAATGAAACCATTTTATGCCAGGCATGTGAATAGGTAAACACACTTAAAGCACACTCTACCAGTTATCGATTTTCGTTATAATTATCTGAGGCAGGTCGATTAAATTTCCTTTAGAAGCTCTTGGCCTATATAGAACATGTGAAGCAGTGTCATTTGTATCCAGATGAGGATTAAAACAACTACAATTTTTAAAAATCAGATTATCTTCAGCATGCTAGTTGCTTATTTTCGGCGTTTCAGACTTAAGGTCTTAATGTTAATGTAAGGAAGATGGACCATGAATACGACCAGCGTCCTAAACCTATTTGACTAAAAACACCACACTCATTTTAAAGTTTTCTATTAGGCTACTATTATGTATCAGATAGCGGTGTGTCTACCTGTTTCTTACCAATAAACGAATATATTATATATATTTGCGACTCATCATATTCGACCATCGCAGCAGAACTCGAAATATGTTGTTGGGAACTAGTCATAAGGACAGTTGACTTCAGTTTAGGACACCATTTCGTTAGGCAATTATCAAGAGCAGTCCAACTGCAGTGACTTGTAAACCGATTTTGACTTTCACATGTACCTTATAGTCGTCTAAAGAGCCTCTGAGCCACAACGGCTCTTGAGATGTACTATGTAAGTGTTCTGTTACATTATATAACACTAAAAGATGAAAATCTGTATCAAACAACTCAATTTCGGAGTTTTCACATAAATAATACATTTACCCAAAACGACGAGTTCAGCGGTACCCATGTTGCCGTTGACATGGCCGTAAGGTCCTTCCTGACAGACATATTGTGTTCCTGCTGACATGGTTGAATTTATGATAAGGTCATATTGTCCTGAGAGAGAATTGTTTACGGAACAGATATGAGACCATTCTGGAGCGATTCTTTCTCCGTCGAAAATTTTTCGTGGGAGGTTTTCAGTCATTGGCGCTCTCCAAAGAATCTTTTTCATTGTATCGTTCGTTCGACATTTCATAACAACTGTTGTTCCCTCAATGACGGCGGCATTTTCCGGTACCGTCATCAAGAATCCAAAAGTTTCTGTTTGAAAATGACGATTCATTGTTGCTCATTATTGATAATTATTACTTCTTAAAATTTGCATATATAGATTAACTATCTGTGAAATATGTATTACGGAAATATATTGGTTTTATTTAGCTTTCATGCATACTTTGGGGGTTCACACATAATTATGTCTTTTCAATTACATAGGCTAGTTTAAGTGCTCCAGATTATATAGCATTGACACAGTAGTTTAATATGTGCAATGAAGCAAAATTGAGCTCGTCTACCCTAGTGCTAAAGTAGGCCAACAGGACGTGAGTTAGTATGAACAGAATATGCGATTGAGCTACTATAATATAAAGCTTAGACTTCGTATGGCAAAAAATGTAAAGTTCCAATAGATTAGAATCGACAATCATATACGACCAACTTACCAGATGCTATTGCGGCCGCCAACAGTATTGTCCAGCACGAATGCATTGCAATTGGTGATACTGATCGTGTAGCTTAAGGTCTTAGCTGATTGTATGTGCCAAACGAAAATGAAGCCTGTTGTTATTATATACAAGGTCGTAGTGTGTGGATCAGTTTATTTATTACGCGCTGATCGTTTATCTCATGCAACTACGGTAATCTGTACATATATATCCCTTATAGGGGCCACACTCTTTTAGCATAGAAGAAAAAGATTTTCGTAATTGCAATCGCAAACTCAAAACATCTAAAACGCCACTAGAAAGCCAAGAGCAAGACACCAGCTTATTCACGAGTACTGCTCCGAATCAGAGAGGTTGTCCAAAGGCTAGTCAGAAGGAGGTCAGAGTTCGGTTGCTGAAGGTAATTGTTATGGCGGGTGTCGTTTAGGTAAAGAATTGGAAGGTGGAGGATCAGATGAGTCGAGGAAAGAATTCTTGAAGAGGTGAGACCAGTTTTGAGTGGAAAGCCAGAGGAGTGATAGATAGAAGAACCTGAGGCAGATGATGGTGGGTGATTGGCAATGATGATATGGAGGAACCGAAAATTTGCGGAATTCAGTGGCAAGATTGTTCCAGAGTTCATTGGCACCGATTCTGCGAGACCCGTGAGTGCCCAGCACCACCTAGCAATAGGTAACGCGAGCCCACCAGAAATCAATCAGCAAGGAGTGCTTTTTAAGAGATTAGCTTCTATTGGCATTACTTATGTATAAAATAATATCATGTCTTTGTTATATTTTAATATCAATTACTGGGGGTCGAAAAAGACTGAGATAGGAAAAGAATAGGGTAGAGCGGGTTGGCTGTATGGTGATGAGTTCGCAAAGATAAAAAGGCTGGGAGTATTGTAGGGAGCTGTAGGTTAATGATATCCCTGAGTCATCCTTTATTAAGTTAAGCCAAATGCACAGTTGCACACAAACGCACTTTTTTTGAAAATATGCTGTCTTAATGAGACATTTAACCAGGTGGACCGAATAATATATACAAAAATCGTAATAGAGTTAATATTGGATAATAATTGTTATATAAAAAAAAACAATGATTATTACACCTGTGTCACCTGTAGCCTAAATGTCTAGAAACTCACAGGTGTCGTGTCAATTGACTTGTAAACCTAAGGGCGACTGGTTACTATTTTAAGGAAAGTCTCATTGATGGGAATTAGATTAAACTTTTTGTAAAACAATGTTTTCCATTAGTATGATTGTATGTGTATTGCTATCATAATGTACACCGACTATGAGTAATTTGGTTATAATTATGGCAGGGATGACTATTTTTGGAAATAGAGCTGTATAACATTACTGATTGCAGACAAAGTGAGTGCTGTAGGTTACAAGTAGGCCTACAAGCCACGTGCTAAGATCTCTCACTGGTATTGGTTATGGACATAACGCCCTACAATTCTTTTGTCAAAGCCACTCGATCGCTGTTATATCTCACATTCACGTGATACAAACTTAATGATTCTATTGGATTACTGGACTTGTACCTCTGTAGCTTTGAGACACTGTCCAAATTTATGGACGTAGAACTATACAGGGTGGGCCAGTAGGAATGCAACAACTTTGAATAATTTTTATCTGAGCGTTTTGTCCTATATATCAGATTCAAAATAATTATCCATTTTATCATTCTGCAAATATCTACGAGATAATATTACCCTGTATAATCCTCACAGATAGAGCCATTAAGAAAGCGTCTCCGGTGAAGCTTGAATATTCAGTACATAGCCCATATCATCCTGATAACGGATATAGCGTTAGGTTGACTTTTGAAAAAAGTGGACATAGAACCTCATAATTCTAAATGTATATTATACATTTTACATACATGCATTGCGTAGACTATATATATACTTTCGTAAAAGAGCAGAACTGCATGAGTTTAACTCTGCGTTTACAAATTACCACCTGAACCTGATAAAGTGAGAGTTTCATTCTAAATTCGTAAAGGTGGATTCGGTCTCTAATATTAGTCTTTGATGAAACTGATTGAAAAGTCCGGTATAAACAGACTTCAGGAAATTAATATTATTTTGGATGACGAATTGCAGCTTTGAGTTCCTTTCTTCCACAGCGTTCGTTCGTTATATAAGACTTATAATTATGAAGGTTCGTATTAGTGGCTTTATCTGTACCCTGCTCATAAAAAATCACATAGACCCTAATTACTTGAATTTGCAGCATGTATGGACATGTTTTGGAGACATTAATTTTTATGCATCTATACAATACAATACAACTGATTTTTTATATCGCCCTACTCCCAAGCTCAGAAGTGCTCACGTCTCGGCGGCGCAGAAGCAATTATACTGCAGAGCAATTGTGCACGAAGGAATTGCTCAAGGTCCCTACACGGCGGCTTGAGGGTGGATTCGAACCTGCCACCCTCCGGCTGCAAGGCATCGAACATACCCCTACACCACTGCGGCCCACGGAGTTACCAGTTCTAAACGGAGCGCGTGAAACATAAAACGCAATAAATTAAGGAAGTAGAAATGGTTCTTGGAGCTGTTTACATAGAAAAATAGTGAGAATAATGGACAGGAGCACTTTTCACAAAACACTAAGTGGCTATAGACTTTGAAATGAATAAGTTGTTAGTGCAAGTTATGTAGTGTTAATACAAATATCAAATGATATAATATAGGCCTATTGACTGAAACCGTGAGTAACTCTGCAGGACGACGTTGGTTAGAAATCGTTTTTGACTGCCTCATGGAAGTCCTGAATGCCAATCTTTTAATATAATGGACTTAACATGTATTAATGATTGTGATTCTATTATACTAGTTATTAAACATGAATTTTAGTTTCACGACCTACAGCCTATATTAGTATTGTGATGGACTTGATGGCATATAAAGGGACACTACACTTTAAGGAACTTTCATAAAGTGAGAGCTTGACAACAGTTACTGGTGGTTTACACGGTAATTAGATTGCTGAATTCTGATACATATTTCTGCATATTGGTCATCATCAAAGGAAATATACCTTCTGTAGGAAAGTTTGATTTTGTATTGAATATTTATCGACCATTTCGTTACGGCGATCGCAACGACCTATAACAATGCACAAGTCAAGCGATAGAGCAAGTACTTTCCTCTGAAAAATTAACTATTCTTCTGTCTCACTTTTTCTGATGACGTTAAACCTACAAGTTGTTTCTTCGCTGTAAATAATTCCCAGAAATCTTTGAATTTTCTATATTGTAACCATGCAGAAACTTGTTAATATGCGTATAGTTAATCAAGGGTCATAAGTCATATTTCGTCAATTTCAGATGTCACTTGACTTTCGTGGAATCAGAGGAGCTTTTGGGCATACCTGTCTTTTGCTGTTCCAGTATTAAAACTTTCTTAAGCTCAGTTTACGAATGCAGCAGGTCTCTCGTCTCAATTACCAAGAATTATATGAGCACCAGATAGAAACTACACTGGAACGAGTTGGCATTCTAATTATATCCTGAGATGTACCTAAACATAAAATGAAGGCAAACGCAAAAGAAGAACCGTCAGTTATTTGTCATTTCTTTAGTCCCTTTAGTGCTTCTGGGAACTTGTTTCGATGGTACTCCACCATTTGCAGAACAAACTGTTTTTCTTCCTCATTTCGGACCAGGGTTTCAATGAAGGACTGCGTGTGAGCCACTCCTTTCTCCGCCAAATCGTTCGTCATTTTATGGTATTTTTGCCTCACTGTATGATTGTTCTGACTCCCATTGTTGCGGGTCTCGATCAAGAAAAGAGTCATCCAATCCGAGGATCTGGAATATTTTGGTGGTAGAAGTGGTGAAGAAATCGTTAAGTGCTTTTGTAGGTGGATTATGTATTGGAGGAAGTCTCTTTGGATTGTTTCGCATGCTGTACACCATGCGCTGTTTTTCGTCGAAGGTGACTGAATAATCAAAAAGGCCGAGGCCTACCAGGGTCTCCGACAGATACCAAAGGTGTCGGGGAAAGCTGTTAGGGCTACCTGTGAGACTTCCTTGTTAGGGTACGTATAGATTGCCTTCAGTAATTGAAGATCGTTCCTTGGGGCTTCAGCGGGTGACGTACAGGTGCCTGAACCAGTACTTCACGTAAGTTGTTGTCACAAAAAGGGACACTCGAAATGATTCCACACCTTTTGAGAGTAGGATTGTCGAGATGTCCTCTCTGAGCTCTGGCGTTGTTGAATGGGAAACTGATCCCTGAAAAGCCACATCTTGATCGCATAGATCGCACGTGCCATTCAACGCGCGCGGTGAATTGCCCCTGGGTACCTGAACTTTATTCCTTTCGGTGTAATTCCTCCTAGAAAAATGACTGTTAGTTCTAGTAGCTCTTTATAGTCGTCTCTGTGGTTTTCGGTGCTCAGTTGCTGCAATGCGAAGTTGATCACATCGTCTCGAATTTCTGTGACACGCTGTGCTGCATCTTTATAATCCATTGCTGTGCGATACTTGGCCTGATCGATTTGCGGCCAGAAGTCACGGAAATGACTGAATAGGCTAGTTCCAATTTTGGAGACCTTGCAGAATCATGCAGTGAAAACACCTTTTCTAAAACAATTTCAGACACATGATGTCGACAGGCAAGGTTCAAGAGGTCCTTTCCTAATTCCGCTTCCAGCTTGATCCACACGCCGCCCTTGCAACCCGTGTTGCTCGCTGTTGTGTCGAAACACATGGCCGCGATTCTGTCTTCCAATCCCCAACTTCTTATCTCAGCCAAACATGCATCTGACATGACTGCAGCTGTCCCGGATTTGAGTTTGAGGATGGCCAATAGCTTGGTTACATCCTTGCCAGATACCATTATTGGAAGTTGATCAACACACCCTCGTTCTGTTCCTGTAAGATCTGGCATGATCTCCCAGTGAATAGTAAGAGCCTTCGGATTGAAAGATTCACGAATCATGCTGCCAGGGCTGCGCGGTTATCTTTCCTTGCTCGATGGATCGCTGAAGGACCGATGATCAGCTCACCAGCTGCTGGTTCTGCATATAGATTTGATGCAGCAAGTGCAAATAAAACATGAGAGGCTTTTGAGCTGCTGGTTTTGGTGCGATCTAGAGCTGGTGCAACATAACCAGTAACTATAATACAGACATTGTTCCCCTCTGTCGCGTTGTGGCAAAGCAGACGTCGACGGTTCTGGCTTTTTATGAGCTAGGCTATAGATGATGACTCCTCTTCTTCCTTTAGATGACGTTTCCAATAGAGAAACTTCTGTCGATACAGCCGTGCTTGCACGATAACGTTCCTCACGCTTCGCAACTGCTAATAATCTTTCCATCGCTCGCTCTCTTCTAATTTCGGTCGCCTTGCGCCAGTCCTAAATGCTCACCTATCAGGCTATAATTTCAGATATGGAGTATATACATGTATTGGCATGATAATTCGACGAGGCCGATAAAATATATTTGAGTTGAAAATATCACATGTACGCTAAAATAACACCCTACTAAACCATGCACATACATATCGTATAGGCCTACTGGCCGAGCTCCCAAGTGTCTACGTTGACTCATCCGCCTGCCGACCTCAGCCGCTTCTCTTCGCCCGCTACGCTCACTTGACCGGCATGATCTCTTTGTCCCTCTAGCGAAGATACTTGAGTTATCTTACCGGTCTAAACAGGTGCAACTTTAAGTGACCAGGTAATGGTTGTCGACTCAAGAACTAGCCAAAACATCCCTACCAAAGCCTTCTGCTCTCTGGCCATTGGACCTGCTTTCCAGTCGATGAAGGCCAATGTAAAACTGGTGATGGTCGTCAATGACTGCGCAGAATGTGGTGTGGCTCTGAGCTAGTCTCACAATGATGTACTAACTACGGATAAGTCACAGAAACAATACTTCCTGCAACTTGTCTCTAGTCATTGGACAATGTGTCCTGTTCCAAAAAAGCAAAATGAAATAATCGTGGGTTTGCCGGTTTTCAGAACTTCAATGAGGGTGATTCATGCAGACTTGATAACTACTTTAATTATCCAAAACTAAATTGCATTACAAATTATTCGAATTTACTGCACTCTAATAAAGCATTAACACAGCGGTATATTTTTGATTTGGCTTTTTATAGCTCAACATAATGATTGACTTGAAATTCAAAATTATACATGTTTTTGACAATTTCGTACTATATCGTAAAAAGTCTGAAAACATAGCGACCTCTAAATATAATCCAATCTTTCCAAAATCTGGCACACAGGCTCGTGTCTTCGTGTGTAACAAGGGTAGCCTTGTGGAGTCATGCATTTTCAACTTTTATTTTCTGGACCACCCTAATATGCACATTTGAACGAACATGCCATGGAAACAGCTCAGGTTATTGTTTTCTGTTAATTTCTCTTTTCAGAATTGTTTGGTTTAAGTTTAATACATGTGGACGACCTAAGTTACTTGTTATCAAACTGACATGTTCTAGCTATTTTGCTTTATATTGCATGCAAGATGCACTGCATTGTCTGACTGTTGACTGAACAGAGGAACCAAGTATAGGCTACATCATCTAAAACAATGCTATTCGCATTAGCTAATTTGTTTTAGCACTAGAGTTGCGGTTTTTAAAATTGTAATCACGATTACACTGACCAACAAAATAATATTTTTTGTTTGCTGCTCAGAACTTTAGAACTGTTCTTAGCTAAATTTGGGGCGCTGATTTCAAATATGAAATCGAAATTTGGCTAGCACGTCAGGATTTTTAGGTACGCATAGGTGAGGTTCTACACAATTGCGAACTCTCAACTCATATTAAAAATGTATGAAGAATAGGATTTTGTGCTTGTTCTTAGCTAAATTTTGGATGCTGGTTTCAAATATGAAATCGAAATTTGGATGGCAGGTCTAGTTTTTCAGCTACGCTTCAGTGAAGTTCTACACAATTGCGAATTCTCAGCTCATATAGGCCTATACTGTAAGCGAAAGCAAAGTATCAAAACTGTATCACACAATGCCAGGCATTTGCTTTCACATTTGTTCTTAGTTAAAATTTGGACGCTGATTTCAAATATGAAATCAAAATTTGGCTAGCTTGTCAGGTTTTTTAGGTACGCATCAGTGAGGTTATACATAACCGAAAATTAATGCGGTACATTTGCAGTATGAACTATGCGACGCCTACCTCAAAAACCTGACGTGCTAGCCAAATTTCAATTTCATATTTGAAATCAGCATCCAAAATTTAGTTGAGAGCAAGCACAAAAGCAAATGCCTCATACATTTTTTAAACTGTGTTTTCACTGATAGTATGAGTTGAGAATCCGCAATTGTGTAGAACCTCACTTATGCGTACCTAATAAACCTGACGTGCTAGACAAATTTCGATTTCATATTTGAAATCAGCGCCCAAAATTTAGCCAAGAACAGTTAAAAAGTTCTGAGTAGCAAACAACAAAAATTTTTTTTTGTTGCGCAGTGTTAATGTAGGCATAGTCTATAAAACTTAAAGAATCCGAGAAACTTTATAACTTAAAAACTGGACGTGATAGACAAAAACGGTTTCCGGATTTGGAATCAGCATATTAAATTTAGTTAGGAACAGGTGTTAGAATCCCAACAGCAAAATGCTTGTTGATCAGTGTTATATATTCGAACGAATATGAAACGAATAAATGATGATGAAATGAATAGAGTCTATAGTGTGAAAAGTCTAATTAAATATATAACTCAATGCCACAATAACTATCTTTAAATACTAAATAGGCCTAGAATATCTATTATTTAGAATCGGGAAAAACTAGTTTACTACGCTAGCAGCCATCACAGGTCACATTAGATTGCTCAGTAATTTATAAAGGAAGTCGATTGAATATGAGCGTGAAATTAGAGTGAGCCATTCTCTATGCATGATCGACTTCCAATATTGAAATATAATAGCCTATGCACATTGCGCACGTCAGCATAACTGGTTGGTGTTCTGAGGCAAGCGTGGTTTTGCAGAATGTCATTACATTGTGCACATATCATTTTCCAAGCAGGACGAAAATCCCAGCATTGCTTTCTGGGAAATTGCTTACCAGTAATAGGCCTAGCTGCAGTTTTTAGCGCCTATTAGAGGCCAACCATTTATTTAAATTAACAATAACGGTCGTATTTTCAGAACACAGATAATGAACTTTCACAAGCTAATGTGCTAACACCAGACCTTTGTATAAGTATGTCATTCGTTAATACTTAGGGGACAATTAATTATTAATTAGGGGACAATAACTGTTGTGAAAATTGCTCCCGTTCCATTATTTGAGTCTCGATGTATAAGCGCTTTCCAACTGGAACACAATTAAATGCCAGCTATATTGTATTGTATTGTATTGTATTTGAACACTTGTTATAGCGCTCCTGCCAGATTTCCCATTCAGAGGCGCTCCCAGAGAATCAAACAGTTTTGGTAGATTATGGTTTTTGAATCGACTTCAGTTTTGGGGAATTCGGGGTAGGCTGACTCAATGGGAACTGCAGACCCTACCACGATGAAGTCTTTGCAGTCAAACTGTCTTGCTTTGGGCAAGTATCTAGCTACTGTTGAAAATGTTGATCAAGTATATTGTAGATTGGTGTGATTTGTTGATTTTTTAAGCATAGATATGAGTATAAAAACTCGAAGGCAATGTTCAGCTCCGTTTTCCACAATATGTAGCACAACATGTATTACAGTGCATTCGACTAGGCTACTTAAGATCAAAATTAATACAAACACCGAGCGATATAATTTTAAGTCACACAAAACCGATCGTGTAAACATATAATAATGTTATCGAAATTAAATAGTAACAACGTATATTGTCCAGCACTCCACAGCAAATGACTTTTAAACATGATGATTAAATACCGAAATCAATCCGATGAAGCTAAAGCGATTCTTAAAAACTTGCTAACATTATCTAAATCTAAAAAATGACACTTCTACTGCAGCAGTGTGCAATCGTTGAATTAGCCTTTATTTATTCTGATTAAACGGGTAGAAACCAACTGATTTCATTTGATGAAGAGGCATTGTATGCCTGTAATTATTATTATGCAATGATTTGGCGCCACGATATGATGACCAAACATCAATTGATGGGGCTGAGCAATAGTGAGTGAAGGACTTCCTGAAAGTTCTTAAACAGTAACCGTAAAAGAGGAATATCGAGCCTGTACTCTGCGTGTTACAGGTGATCGCTCTGACCAATCAGCTACTGCTTCCCGCACGAGATGCACTAGAAAACACTTAGGGCCTAATTAATTTTCACTGTATGCAAACAAGACGTTTAATGTAAGTAACCAGAAGCGACATTAGGAATTTGAATTTTAGGGCCAAACTCGTCGCTTATCGGATTGATCTACTTATACAGTGCCAGTTCATTAAGCGACATGGATTGCCAAGCATTTTCAAATGCATAATAGTTTTAAATAATTATTATGAAATTTTTATTGTTTTAACAGTTTAGCAAGTCGATACTACAGAAAATTACAATTCTAGAACACTATACACTCTAGCAAGGTGATATTGGACAGTGCCGCAGTCGCCAAGAAATTGCGTATAATTTTTGTGTGCAAATCTTTCGCTAATGATCAGTTGCAATGCCTATGGGCAAAACGTATGAATTCATATTAGGCCTAAATGATTTGGAAGCATCTCAAAATCGGAGGGGGAAATTTAATTCTCGCCATATGATATTTGTTAACTTAAGTAGCTAGAATGAATGTTTTTATTCAACATAACATAGAAACATACATGTAGAGCCTATAAGATTAACAACTTCAGTGAACTAGGCCTACTTCTTAGTCTGAATGTCTTTAAGCAATAGGCTTTTATTACGAATCGGAGAAATTTGCATCGGGTATTTTGATCTAAACTATCATTAAAGAATGGAGATTGCAAATTAAACGACCAAGCAGAATATGGCAGCGTGTATGCTATTTGTCATGTTTAGGGCACACTAGGGAGACTAGTAGGCCTAATCATAATAATTTTAGTAGTTATTCTGTAAACTGACTAGAAAGGCAATGCAAAAAATTAAGAGTAACGTTAAAATATGATGTCATTGACTAGAGTGGCAATGCAAACAATTAACAATAACGTTAAAATATGATGTCATTGACTAGCGAGGCAATGCAAACAATTAAGAGTAACGTTAAAATATGATGTCATTGACTAGAGAGGCAATGCAAACAATTAACAGTAACGTGAAAATATGATGTAATTGACTAGAGAGGAAAAGCAAACAATTAACAGTAACGTTAAAATATAATGTAAGTTGACTAGAGAGGCAATGCAAACAATTAAGAGTAAGCTTAACGTTAAAATATGATGTCATTGACTAGAGAGGCAAAGCAAACAATTAACAAATAGGCGTAATCTCCACTTTCATTGTGGGGGCTATCTTATTAACTCTTGCATAACCACAATCTGTTAAACTGTGATATAACTATCGAAATCTCTCTCCACTTAGCTCCTCTTTTTGGAAAGCAGTAGCTTCCAAATCACTCAACAGTTTGGAATTCTCTGACATCAGGTTTTGGCTAACCTCTCACTGACCATATTCTCTCATGCAAAAAATAAATGATTTATTTTCAATTTTAAAAGTCCAAAAGACTAATAATAGTTGCATCAAAATACAATGGTTGTTTTTCAAAATTCCCCATATTATTTTACACAGTGGATCACAAACATTATTGTTTATTCACTTTTGATAAGCATTGGGATCGAACACTGCTGAAAACTTTCAGTATAAACCTGGCAAATAAAGAAGGCATAACTTAATTTTGAGATGCGGCAAAATACAAGCATTTCAAAAACAAATAGAAGATAAACCAAAACCTCGAATGCGTTTGCATCGCAGCAACGCTTGTGTTTTCACCGTTTGCGTGCACAGCGCTTGGTTCCTTTAGAGCAACGAGCACTTTAGCAGCCTTTGGCCTACCTGCAAAGAACAACATATTATGGTAAATTAATAGACATTATAGTGTACGGAAGATCACAGGGATTTCAAGACTGCAGAAAATAAGGAACGATGACATTAGACAAACATTAGCTATCAAAACAACCATGCTAGACAAAGCTGTGCAACCAAGACTCCGATGGCTTGGACATGTAGAAAGAATGCCAGTTGACCGAATTCCACACAGCGCACTACACGCAAGATTTGAAGGAAAAAGACACAAAGACAGACCAAGACAGCGCTGGATAGACAATATAAATGAAGCCATAACATCACTTGGACTGACACTAAGAGGAGCAATGGACTTGACAAGAGACCGAGGACGATGGAGATCATTTATTCGTACCCTTCACCGCCAAGTGGCTGGCGTCAGGAACTGATGATGATGATGATGATGATGATGATGATGTTAAATATATGATGCTTTTATTTTTGCAACGATTCCAAACCATGCATAATTTGGGTTTTAGAAATGTAGGCATCAACGTAAAAATAATAGCTGATCATACTATATGAAAACAACCATCGTTGAAAATTCACAGTTTCTAAACCATGCGGTGTATGAACATAACATGAACTCAGGAAATTGTTAAAGAAACCCTAATTTATCAAAAAGAGTGCTCGGTAGACAACCTTCCTACTCACTGCAATGGCTTTGAAGCGACATGGATGAAGTTCAAAGATTAGTAAATTTTCATTCAGCCCATATTTGGTAATAATAATAATAATAATAATAATAATAATAATAATAATAATAATAATAATAATAATAATAATAATAATAATAATAATAATAATTATAACGACATTTTATGACGCCGTAACGCGGAAGGGCGCCTCACAAACATCTAACAAGCGGGATAAGCCATAGCGAACAAATAAGATATTTAGTTTAGATTAAAAGGAGTCTACAGTTACTGAGGTGGCCTATCTGATGGCGGGCGGGAGACTGTTCCACTGTGTTCCAGCATCTGGGACCCGCGACCGAGAAAGTGCGATCACTGTAGCTCGTTCGCATCCTCCGTTTGCGGAGGTTGATCTTCTCTACTTGGACGTTGTTCCAAGCAGACCAAGCTTCAACTGGATGCGGAACGGACAAAGGCATCCAATGCACGACATCGCGAAGGAACGGCATGACGTGGTCGAATTTCCTCCACTTGTAAACTAGCCTCGCCGCGGCGTTAAGTACAGACTGAAGTCCGTTCAAGATACACACAGGTGCACCAGCCAGCAGGCTATTACAGCGGTCCACCTGGGAGGTGACGAAAGCGGCGCGACCTCAAAGGCAAAGAATTGATTCAGCTCAATACCGAACTCCATTCGCCGCCGCTGGTCTTTGACCGTTGATGGAGGTCCGGACGTGTAGAGCTGCGTGTAGTCGGCATAGAAATGAAATGACAGGCCGAGACTTGCAGCTAGCTCTCCGAGGTCGGCGGTGTAGAGCAGAAACAGCAACAGACTGAGCACGGAACCCTGAGGGACTCCGCAAATGATGGAGCGGACAGATGGATAAACCTCTGTTGGTGACCGCAAAGGTAAGAGCGAAGCTAGTGGAGCGCAACAGAGCGCATCCCGTGCGTTCTCGACAAGCGCTAGACCAAGGTCTCATGGTCGACCGTGTCAAATGTAACCGAGAGATCCAGCAGACCAAGCAAAGTGTGGTCACCCGCTTCGATGAGGTTGGTAGTCACTTTCAGGAGTGCAGTCTCGGTCAACTCCTATAGGCCGACTGATGGACAAAAGGCCAGTCGACGACAGGATACTGGCTACGCGTTTGAGGAGCTTTGATAGAAACGACAGGTTTGAAATCGGTCGGTAGCTCGAGAAGTCACAGCGAGGAAGCGCCAACTTCTTGAGATGAGGAGTGACGTACGCGTCCTTGTAACACGTCGGTAGGGGAGTATTCATCCAGTATGCTCTTCCGGTAGGCCATACAGTAAAACTTGATTCATTACCTCATTGGCGGCCTCTTTCCACCCATTTACATTTAATCTCTAAAAATAGTTCTTGATTTTGCTAGAAACAAGCTGCAATCTGGCACTGCAACCCGATTGGATAATAATATGATCCTTAGGTTTACAACACATTTAGCTATTATTTTTAGGATGTAAACCTTTTTAGTAGGCCTACTTCATAAATACTGTATACCATGACTTTCATGATGCTATGTAATTTTCAAAACAAAATGAGAATCCATTAGACAGATGCATATATTTTGCTTACCAACCCACAGATTTGAATGTAAGCTTGAGAACCGGCGACTTACCTGTCACACTCAAAGTAATCGTTATGTGTTCCTTGCTTAATGCGTCGTCATCATAGCATATGTACTCTCCAGAGTGTGAAGTTTTGGCGTGACGTATAACCAAAAAATACAGTCCTGCCGTTCTATTTTGCCTCACTTCAAATTCAGAAACATATTTTGGAGAAATTTCTCCATAAGAAAAGATATCATCTGGAGTCTCAGATTGAGTACGTCTAAAGTGCCAACTGACGTAATTCGCAAGCGTCGTCTGGCATCGTAGTTCGATTTTATCGCCTTCATGTTTGAATAATAATAATCCATTCTGACCGGTTTTCACTAAGGCTCCATAAATGAATGCTGATCTGACGCTGCAAATCACTAGACATTTAAAGAAATAATAAAACTTGTCAATATTTTCTGTGTAGAAAAATCACAGTATTTAACATCAAGTTAGCAAAAGTTCATCAACAAAAAAGATAACGTTTTTCCGTTGGCGTTGCTATTATGGCGTAAAAGAAGAGTCGTATAGCAAGAAAGTAAAAGAAGCAGCAGGTTAAGAGGAACTGATTAAAGGTAACTACAGTATAATAGGCCTATAACGTAGGCCTAACAGATTGAACATGAATAGCCTATGTCTTAAGTTACTAACACTTTTACTGTATTGAAAACCTGGCTGGCAAAATAATGAAAGATGCCAAAATGTGCATTATAAAAAGTACACTATCCAAATGCGAAGCTATAGAGCATTTTCAATAAAATGCAGGAATTACCAGGAGTCATTTCCAGATATTCAAACATGTACCTACAGATTTTCAGCAACATTTAGGCTATCTATCTCTTTAGCCTAGCCTATCTATCGCAAATATTAGGGTAGGCGTATCACTGCTCTTTGGCTACAGAAACAAACTCATTCCTAAAGTATACGTCTTCAAAATAGCTCATATTACTGACACTGACATGCTAAGAAATTAAAGAAATTTCGTAACAGGTTATATTGATTAATTTTAGGCTAGAGAATGTTTATGACTCAGATCATAGATGGCTTAAATCGTTACATACGAATTGCTGCCAGCTGAGAACGAGGCATCGAAATCGACTTCATTTTCTTGTAAACGTGTGTGTTGTAGCCTGAAAAGAAATAACCCAGTGTGAATCTAAACAAAGCGAATTTAAAGAATTTCGATAATTGTTACGCTATTGCGAGCTGATATTGTTTCATAAGCTAATAATTATTATTATGGAACCATGGAAATTGGAAATTCCGTGTGTTTCCACCATCGCAAAATCTATAAGATTTATCTTTGAAGCATCATCAATCGATCCATGCACCATCTGTTGCGATAATGCGCAATAATAAAATGTAAATTAGCTCATAAAAGGAATTGTTGCCCAAGAAAGAATTACAGTTTCGCACCTCTTCTGTCGGCATAGAATCAGCAAAGCAGTTTTAGCAGCAAGCGATTTGCAGTTGCTCACCTTCACTAAGCAAATGCCCGGATTGATAGCATTCTGGGAATATCTTGCATCATGGGCTATCTGGGAAATTTAAATTTCTATAAATAGACGGAAGCCGCTTCCTAGAAGCGTCTTCTGCTGAAGCCGTTTCTAGGAAGCCGAAATGGTGAATAAGTCTTCTCCCTCCTGCCTTCTCATCCTACTTCTCCCCTATATTGCACCGTGGCTTAACTAGAAGCAACAGTGATTACAGAAGTATATATGCCAGAACAAACACTCGTATAGTCTCGATCAGGTTCTAAGGCCCCGTAATATGAAACAAATTACCTGTGAATATTCGTGCTGCTACGAGCCACACGAGTTTTAAACACCTGATCCGTTTTCTATGGAGATTGTGTGGCCTCGGCCCTGCTCATTTTGCAATGAGTTCGTGACAAGTAACAACAGATTTTTCTGTTGTAAGAAATGTCTGGGTCTGATGTAATAGACAAAGCGGTTGTTGCCTGTAGACAACAAATCTATTTTAAAATCATAGGTTCCATAAAGATGGACAACCAATTCGCAGGCGATAGGCTACACTAGAAAAGACATTGACTAACTAAGACGTTGACATCGAAAGACTTGAACTACAAATCAGTCGCTGGAGGTGAGATTAACCCTCGGGCTACCAAGGGGAGGAGGGTGATTACCACCCACCCCTACGTTTTTATGCATACAATTTTTGTTTCATATGGAATATAATTTTTGCATATTAAGTAGCTGTAGCACATTCGCTGGCGCACATTTGAGGTAAACATCATGGTGGTAGCCCACGCCATTCAACAGTTATACCCGATATACCCGAGGCACCAAAGGGGGGGTGAATACCACCCCCTTAGTTTTCGACTATAGCTTATTGACTATTCTTCCTAGAAGAGAAACAAATATACCATTCTTTAGAGGGAAAGTAGGGCTTCATTCTGTTTGTCTTTTGAAAATTGGAAGTGATCAAAATAAATAATAATATGCGTAATATGCGTGAAAAATGGCTGAATACAGAATCACAACGTAAACCGATATAATATGTATGGATATATGTATGGATGTATATTTAAACGTAAGCTTATATAAACATATGTAGGGATGTATGTGTGTATCTTGGATACATAGATCAGTTTCAAAACACACATAACTTTATATTTGTTTATCCAAAAAGTACAAAATGTACGCAATAATATAAAATATCGCTGATTAAGGGATTCCGTTATTAAAAGTGATGTAATTTCGAGGTGCATTCACATAATGTACAACTAAATATACCATTCTGTGCAGAAATGAATGCTGAATCCAATGCTGTATTACAAGTTATGATAATTATGTGAAACCAAACACGAAATCCAGGGGGTGGTAACCCACCACCCCTGGTAGCCAGTGTTACAAAAAACCTCGGTAGCCTGAGGGTTAAACATCTGATCTTATCTAATGGTCTCCATATCGCCAGTCAGATATTAGGGCTTACTAATCCGATTTGTCAAGGAATCCAGAAGTCATGATAAATATATCTGCAGTATAATTATTTTGACATTAATTTTCTAAACTTTAATTCAGCAATGATCGAAAATTTGACATGGAACTCATCTAGGCTTACTGTGGAAAGCAACCCCAAAAATAGTAATGTCCTTATGCTAAGCCCGTAATTATTCCGGCATGTCATGGTCGTTTTATGTTTGCCTATGCCTGGATAAAATTAGCTAATCAAGTTATTTTGACCCGGATCCAGTCCAAAGCCTGTGTTAACCTATAACCAAGTCTCTATTAACAATGTCTATTAGTTACATCATAAAAAAATTGAGCTACCGATTTGTCCGTTTGTCTGGTTTTATGGTTTAAATATACTATGCTACAAGGTCAACGTTTTTTAACTGCATGGGCAGTAGATTAGAGCTTTTATTGAGTTACCTTGCAGTGATGAATGAGTAAAACAACATAAAAATTATAGAATTGAACAAGTGATCTAAGTGCCTCATAGTGAAACACAGTCCCTACGTTTCACAGTTCCGTATTGCAAAGGTTTCAGCTCACTCTACGAACAGCCTACCAGTATAATGACGGATAATAATTATGTGTAGGCCTGTATCACAAATGTGATGAACTGCCAGTAATGACAAACATAATTCGCTAAAGCGCATTTAGTCTTCAATGATATACTTATCACTTTAAAGTAGATGTTCATCAGCCACAAAGCAGTGTTTGTAGCAAATAACAATGTTCGTCGTTGTTTTGGTCTCATTTACATGTATAGCAGGTGAGTTATTGATGTTCATTTCATTATTATATTTCGATATTGTGTCTGAGTCTGGTAACATCAATAGATTTTACACAGACATTAACTAAGTTACCTGGTATAAGTTAATTAGGCCCTACTCTGCAAAATGTACACCGCTGGTCAATGTGATTTAGATTTTAACTGTTTAGAACAGTGGACATTGAAGATCTCTCTAAAGCACTGAGTTTAATTATCTCCACTTTAGGAAGATGCATGTACGCAGAACGGAGTACTTCATGACAAAAGGTATTCCAAGCGTGAGTTAGGTCAAAGGAAGGGTTGGTTTTCTTTTTTATATGGACCTGAAGGTACTCCAATGTGCATAAAGTGGCTATAAGCTACTGCAGTATGTCCACAAGTTACTTGTATACACTGACATTTATTGCAGAGAAAATTTACGAAAACTAGAGAGAGAGAGAGTACAAGTTGAGCAACAAGTGTTTGATTCGCAAGTGCCATTTCAAAAGTTTTGAAATAAAATTAATGGTCGATTTGGGGCAATGGTTTGATAAAGGATGTTGGTCACTGTAGCCTACTGGCTTTAGTAATCGGCTTGTAATCCCTGATTTTACACATTGCCTGTAATCATCAGATTTAAGGGATTTTACAAAATCCCTGGTTTTACACATTGCCTGTAATCATCAGATTTAAGGGATTTTACAAAATCCCTGGTTTTACACATTGCCTATAATCTTCAGATTTAAGGGATTTTACAAAATCCCTGGTTTTTTCAGGTATTTTGTAAAACTTCGATAATTTTCGTCACTTTCAGGCAATCTGTCAAACTTTCATCATCAGAATTTCAGGGAATTTACAAAATCCCTAGTTTTTTCAGGGATTTTGTAAAGTGCCCGAGTGAATTGGGGGATTTTACAAATTGCCTAAAAATTTCAGGCATTTTACAAAATCCCTGATTTTTACATTGCCTGTAACATATATAAAGTAAAGTTTAATTGTTTTGGCATCTGCTTAAAGAACTTTTAATGTTGAACGCATTGAGAATCTGTCGGAAAACTTATCTAGGGTCTATGACTCAACGCATAATCGCATATCATATTTGAAACCAGTATGCTGTTAGATGTGGTTATTTTGCTTAATCTCGACAATTATCTTAATGAATCTTAAATATAGTTGGTCATTAGTTTCATTTAAATTTAGGTTTACGTGGTGTATAGCTTTATAAAACATTAAACACTGATTCATTGTTAATCTATTATTGAAAATGTCTATGACGCCGACGTCTCTTCATTGTGTAAAAGTTAGCATAAATCCTAAAATTATTTTAGTAGCCAAAGTTACAAAGAGACCGTTTTGCAGTTTGTTTGCTGTGTGCTATTGAAAGGCGTTGTAAGCCGCTTTGATAAGTTCAGGTTTCTCTGCAACAGGTCTAACTGTTTCAAATCAACTCTGCCCGTGTTATACGGTTCAAATTCAAGTCTGACAACAAGTAATTCCAGCACAGTCGTGCTGACATTAAACAGTTCAGCCTCAGATATGAGAATTATTTGCCTGAAAGATTTAGATTTTAAAGCAGACATATGCTTTTCAAATGCTGTATATATCGTGTGCTTTAAATATAGAAACTTCTGGATTTCTCACGACAGTACCAGAGAATGCAGCCGTGATTGACGGGGAAACGGTTGTTATGAAATGTCGAACGAATGATTCAAGTCAAAAGATTTTCTGGAGGGCGCCAATGACTGAAAACCTTCCAAGAAAAATTATCATCGGGGAAGTAATCGCTGCAGAATGGTCTCATATCTGTTCCGTAAACAATTCACTCTCAGGACAATATGATCTCGTCATAAATTCAACCATGTTAGCAGGAACACAATATGTTTGTCAGGAAGGACCTTACGGCCATGTAAAAGGCAACAATGGTTCCGCTGAACTCGTCGTTTTGGGTAAATGTATTATTTACAGGGCCGGTTTAACCGGTACCCCGTCAGAACGGCCCTGGACAAATCGGCCCCGACAAAACGGCCCCGACAAATGGGCCCCGACAAAACGGCCCCGACAAAACGGCCCTCGTCAAAATGGCCTCGACAAAACAGCCCCGTCATTTTGGTCCCCGTCATAACAGCCCCCGTCATATCGACCCCTGTCATATCGGCCCCCTTCAAATCGGCCCCCGTCAAACCGGCCCCAGTCATATCGGCCTCAGTCACTTCGGCCCATCACAAAATATCCCGTGTCCTAAGTATTTTAAGTTGGATCGATGAAAAGAATTATTTGCGTAAATAGAATTCCGATTGGTAAAACCGTAGTTTACGTTTGCCAAACTATTTAATGTGGTCAGTTTAAAATTTAAGTTGGATTGCTGAAAATAATTTTGGCGTTAAAATGGAAGTTGGATTTATGAAAAATAATTCGTTGCGTAAATAGAAGTTGGTTCTATGATAGCTGTCATTGAAAGCATTTAAATAATTAAATACGTCAACCAGTTAGCATTAGACGATGCTCTCCGCAGTCCATTGCCCAGCTGAACCGTGGCTTGAGGCCTCATTTCAACATAGTTTGTCAGCGTAAGCTTAAAAAGTACCTGCAACATTGGATATTTTGTATGGGGCCGATATGACTAGGGGCCGATATGACTGGGGCCCGACTATGACGAGCCGAATTGACGGGGCTGTTTTGTCGAGGCCATTTTACGAGGCCATTTTGTCGAAAGACTTGTCCGATTTGTCCTGGGCCGTTCTGACGGGTCACCGGTTTCACCACTAAAAGTAAGTAAGTAAGTAAGCGAACTAGGCGGCCGCATATAGGGCGGGACGTTTCTGGGGGCGGCAAGAAAAGCTACATAAAAATTTTTTTTTAAACATTGCCGGTATCACGAAATAGAGTATCCGTCCTAAGATTATCCGGGGATGTATGAATTTATCCCCGGATGGAATAAACCGGTTTAAGTATCTGGGGATAAACCATTTTACCCCCATCGTCATACGCATCACGATAGCCTCGACGAAAATCCAGTCAAAATCACCAAAAACGAAGTAAATTGATTTCAGGTCGACATACAAACTAAAGATACACAATTTAAAAATATTTATATGTACAATAAATCTAAACAGTACGACTGAATACACTTAGAAACCGCCAAAAATGCGAACTAAGCCGAATACTCCATTTCGCTAAGGGGGATACTACCAGGTACTCAATTTTTACTCATGTATGGGGGATACTCTATTTCGTGACACCGGCGTTTTGCTACCATTCATTAATAAATGAATACGAAAATAAGAAGCGGTTTCAAACAGACCAGTGCATATTTTAACGGATTTGGACTACTGGGTTAACAAAGTCTGTTCTACTTTTCAATGTTATTGGCAACTAACATTGAAAGTAGAATATTACATGTATACTACATTCTTACAATCAAAGATAGCCGCCACACGTCAAGCAACGGCCAATGCTCAGCCTCCATCCTTTCAACCTACGACTTCTTCGCTCGCAGCATGAGAACTCCTTCAACTAACTACCATTGGACAGCTAGTTCTTGACTCTTCATCCAAATCGTGTGAACTGGATTTACTGCCATCGTTTCTAATTAAGGATTTTGTAGACGATTTTTCTCCATTTTTGCATCTACTCTACAACTCTTCTTTGGCACAGGGTTCTGTTCCGGCCTCACACAAACGGGCTGTTGTTTTTCCTTCCATTAAGCGGCAGGGATTAGACCCAAACTCCCCCTCCAATTTTAGGCCTGTTTCTAGCATCTCTTTCCTTTCCAAGCTCCTGAAAAAATGTATCGCTTTCCAACTAGTTCACTACCTTGACTCTAACTCCCTCATGCCTTTATTTCAATCCGGTTTCAGGAAATTCCATTCTACTGAAACTCTCCTGCTCAGGTTTATTACTGATGTCTTCCAAGCGCTTGACCACAGTCACGTTACTCTTATCGCCCTGTATGACATCAGCGCAGCATTCGACACAGTAGACCATTCCATCCGCTTTAGCTGGCTATCTGATTCTTTTGGCATCACGGACAGGGCTCTCCTTTGGTTCCAATCTTTTCTTACTGATAGGACTATATCCGTGGTCTTTGGTTCAAACCGTACTCCTTGAGTCACTGTCCCCTATGGTCTTCCTCAAGGCTCTGTTCTTGCTCCTCTACTATTTGTTCTGTATACCTCAGACCTAGGAGGTTTTCCAACTGTTTGGGGTCTCTTCCCAACAATTTGCCGACGATACCCAGGCCCTTTTACATGACCCAGCATCTTCTGCTGTTCAAATGGTAGAGCGGTTGAGGCTTAGAGGCTTCCTCTGCCATAGACACATGGCTCTTTTCTAACCGCCTGCGACTGAATCCTGACAAGACACAATTCATATGGCTTGGAGGCCATCTTCAGCTCAATAAGATTGATACTGATTCCCTTCATCTCAGATTTCCCCACATCCAATTCTTCTCTTCTGTTCGTGACCTGGGAATTTTCTTGGATCCTTCCCTTTCTTTTACTGACCAGGTTAACTCGGTTTCCAGATCTTGCTTCTACCATCTGCGTCAACTACGTTCCATTCGCAGCTCTCTTTCACTGCATGCCATTACTACTCTAATCCACGCCTTGATCTGCACTCGGGTTGACTTTGGGAACGCTGCATACATTGGACTCTCTGCCTCTAATACTCACAAACTCCAGTCTATTCTTAATGCAGCAGCTCGGCTTATAGGGTTTGCCCATATCTCAGGCTATATTCAGGATACTCTTCACTGGCTCCTATCCAACAGAGTAGTATAAGTTGTTGCTAGCTAGGCCATTTTGACCAGTATTTAGGTCAAAATCACCTCAAATCGCCATAAACGGACCTTAATATTGGTCAGTGTACGATAATTTAGACTAATATTAGGTCAGACCCCCTCATTCACGAAGTTATATGCGCCTACAGAAATCGTAAAGCAGGCAAAAAAATCTGGCCACATCTGGTCGGTTCAGCCCTCGGGCGATATTTCATCTCGGCGCGTGATAACAATAGAACAATAGGCCCTCTTATACGGCCGACGTTAATTGGTTTGTCCGACTCTTCGTTCGCCTCTTCAACCGTCTGCCTTCAGTCTGTCCTTCTGTCGAGGCCTATATTATTCCTTCATTCTACATTAAATGCTTTGCTACGCCATAGCGATTTCCTAAAGTTTTCAGGTTGTTTATCTTATTATAAGTTGATTAAGCGAGAGTAAATTTTATCTCTATGACGTTTACATAATATCCAAGATATTTTATTATTTATTAATTCTATAATATCTCTGAAACGAAATGCATTATATAGCAATGCATTAGGTCCGTTTAATTCTAAATAATCGTTTAACCATTTCGAATCTACATCTTTTATTATATTATTCTGTCCCGTAGAAAAAGTTACACTTTTTTTCTGACCAGATTTAGTTTCGTTAGATATTTCAGAATCGGAGTCCGAGTCCGAGTCATATTTAAACAATCGCGTTGAATTTGCCATTTTAATATCAATCGTTATTACATTAAATCGTTTGTAACTGACCAATATTTAAGACCAACTGTTCATTTCATACAA
This sequence comes from Aporrectodea caliginosa, assembly GCA_020284085.1. Taxonomy (NCBI): domain Eukaryota; kingdom Metazoa; phylum Annelida; class Clitellata; order Crassiclitellata; family Lumbricidae; genus Aporrectodea; species Aporrectodea caliginosa. Next base: position 65,878 of record JACEVL010000964.1, read on the forward strand.
ACGCTATTGCACACATCCAGCACTAATGAAATTTTAAAAAAAAGTCTTAGATACCGCTTCATCTTAGGTAATAAGCTATTTATCCATTCAATCGTCCTTCCATCCATCCGGCCATAACAAGTTTTTTTGTTTTGTTTTTGTTTTACAACGAATATAGAATTATGTTAAGAGATTTATAAAACTAACCTCATAGGCCTTCAATGTTGCGAACATCGATTGTTAAGAAACGTTTGTATCTAGCGATATAATATAATAGCTCAGTCTATTCGTTTAAGCAGCGTCCGCTGACGGACTCTCCATGTCTAACAACTGACACGTATGTTTCCATGTCTAACAACTGACACGTATGTTTCAACAGCTGGAATTTCCAAAAGTTTCGATAAGTCTATTACTCAGCAACACGAGAGGGGCTGATATAAGCATGAACTATGATGCAAGACTGGCAGGAACTATAATTAGCTATAAAAACAAATCATATGACTGGAACATTCATTCATCATTCGATTGCATCAGCCTCCTAGCAAGGATGTAGGCTGTACTGTTAGAACTATAACCAATGACAGTTTAATCATATGAATTCTCACAAATTTGGCATTATATACACACGGCATATGCAATTCGTTCGAAATCAAGCTTATTTTCATCAATGTATATGGCAACTCTCCAGCTAGACCTTTCGCATACACAGTAGTTCAACCAGTTGAAATCATCAAAAGGGTCTCTTTTCACATGCTTTTTCACATATATTTCATTTAGAAGCACTCCTTTTCATCAAATTGGTGTTTCATCTATGTACATTATTAGTTTCATCATACAACTGATGTAATATTCGTATTGTGCAGACTTTTCATGTGAAATTCAGCGAAAACATAGCTTTTCAACAAACTACAACTGCATGCTTAAGCTGTATGTAGTAAACTTTTGCTGGTCTCTTCATTCAAAAACTGTACATTTCCGCAATTCTTAACTTGTTTCAGTGTCATCATATCACAGGCTAGCTGTTCAACTCATGTGTATACATTTATGTCACCTTGCAATACAGCTTTGATTTCCATATGTCGAGCTTATACAAGTCACATTACATTAAAACTTGCTATTCATAAGTTTTAGGTTTCTCAAGTTTTCGTGGACATTCAATCGCCCAAATTCTCTAAAAATGCATCATGTTTAAATATGAAACCTCTCTTTTCACATAAATTAGATATGCCTGAATCCTCAATCTACTGTTAGAACTACAGCCAATAACAGTTCATTCACATGAATTCTGAAAAAAATGACATTATACACACTCTGCATGTGCGCTTCAGTCGAAGTCAAACTTATTTTCATCAATTTACATAGGAACTCTCCATTCAGAACATTCGCACACAACAGTTCAACCAATTGAAATCTTCAAAAGTACCTCTTTTCACATACTTTTACATGTGCATCGATTCTGAGAGGCTCTTAATCCATGCTATACAAGTATTCTGCTACATTACATTACCTACATTTCAGTCAGAAACACTTCTTTTCCACACATTGTTGTTTCATACTTCGCACATCTCTAGCTAAATCAAACATATTATCTGTTTCATCATTCAAATGTTGCAAAATTTAGTATTGTACGCAGCTTTTCCACAAACTACAATCACATGTGCCTAAGTTTTAGGTTTCTCAAGTTGTATATTTCTAAGAGTTGTCAGTTTCTCAAGTCTTAGGTTTCTCAATTTTGTCAAAGACTGCAAGTTTCACAAAGTTTGAACTTTCTTCAGTTGTAACTTTCCAATTTCAGGTACCGCAATACTCTAAGAGTTGCAATTTTGACATGAAAGTCGTCGTCTCATGCATCTAAGAGTCTTAAGTTGATTATACAAGTCTCCATTTCATACGTCTTCGTTACATAGAAGACGCAAATTTCTCTTATCCATGTGTCTTTGCAATTTAAGAGTCACAATTCTAGCGTATCCGCTACCATTCTACACATCGTATGTGAACTATACAACCACTCATTCCATCTGACATTGTCACCTAGCCAATGCAATTTTATCGTGTAAGTTTACCTCTCACATACACCTTTGTAATTTAAAATTCATATTCCATGCATCTAAACAATCTAAGTGTGTTAATTTTAGTATCCACATATCTATTCTCTGCATCTTAGCAATCTAAAATTTGTGTGTCAACTATACAAACACTCGTTCCATCTATCTTCATAATCTAAATGTTGTACATTTATCGTACACCTCAACATTTAGTACATCTTTTCACACTAATAGTCTTATGTTTAGTGTACAAGTCTTCATTTCATGCATCTTCACATCCTAAAAACTGCTAGTTTCAGACGCCTTATCAGTCGAAGAGTCGCAATTTTTCATACATACCACAACTCTTTGCGTCTTAGCATTCGGATTTGTAATTACAGCATACATACTGCAATAATTCTTTGCGCCTTAGCATTCAAAGAGTTGTAATTGTAGGATATGTATGGCAATTCTATGTGGTTGAGTGGTTGAAGAGTCATAATTTTAGCAATTCTATGCATCTTAGCATTCGAAATGTGTTGATTTTTACATATATACTGCAATTCTTTGCATCTTAGCCTTCGAAGAGTGGTAATTGTGGCATACCCACAGCAATTCCTAGCATCTTAGCATTCGAAGAATTGTAATTTTAAGATACATACCACAATTCTTTGCATCTTAGCATTAAAAGAGTTGTAATTGTAGCATACATACAGCAATTCTTTGCGACGTAGCATTCGAAGAAATTTAATATTATCATACCCACTGTGATTCTCTGCATCTGAACCGTTGAAGAATAGTAATTTTAACATATCTGTCGCAGTTCTTTGCATCTTAGCATTCGAAGAATTATAATTTTAGCAATTCTATGTGTCTTAGCATTTGAAGAGTGGTACTTGTAGCATGCACACAGCAATTCTATGAATCTGTGCCGTCGAGGAGTAGTAATTTTAGCATCCATGCTGCTATTCTACACGTCTCAGCAGGCTAAAATTTGTATATGGGCTATACAAGCATTTAAACCGTCCACAAAAAAGTGAAACCATCCAACAATGTAACCTAACAATTACAAATTTATCACTCAATCTGCTCTTGGCAATCCGCAAACTTCATCTCATATTTCTTAACCTTCTATGCGTCTTAGCAAAACAGGAGAGTCGCAATTTTAGTGCATATACTAGGCGACCATTGCTCATATACACAAACATATACAAACATAGAAACATGCCCATGCATGTATGCTTACAAACATACCGGCATGTGCTCTCTCCCTTCCTCCCTCATTTGTACACTCTCACCTTCTGTCTTTCTCTCTCCCGTCTTAGCATTCGAAGAATGATAACTTTAGCAATTCTATGCGGCTTAGCATTTGAAGAGTGGTACTTGTAGCATACATACAGCAATTCTATGCATCTGAGCATTCAAGGATTGGTAATTTCAGCATACATGCTGCTATTCTACACGCCTCAGCAAGCTAAAATTTGTATATGGTCTATACAGTTATTGAAACCATCCAACAATGTAACCTACCAATTGCAATTTTACCAATCAAGTTGTTCTCTCGTGTCTCTTGACAACCTACAAAACTCATCTAAGCAAACCAAGAGAGTTGCAATCTTAGTACAACCACATACATACAAACACCCACAAGTCTGCACATAAACACTTGCACAAATACACAAACTCATACATGCATACATACCAATACATACAAACATATCTACAAGAACTTTCACAAATACATAAACGCAAATATACCAACACTTAAACATACATATACTTAAACATACACATCCATATACAGAAACACAAATGTGCAAACACCTACACAAACACATAAACACATACAAATACACACAAACACAAATACTCAAACCCAAACATACATACTTACACATTCATACCCAACCACCTACATGCATACATACAAACACCCACAAATACACAAACTCGTATATGAATACACACCAATACATACAAATATACCCACAAGAACTTCCACAAATATACAAACACTTAAGCATATACATACTTACATATACACTCCCATATACAGAATCACAAATGTGCAAACACCTGCCCAAACACATAAACACATACAAATACACACTTGCACAAACACTCAAGCATACAAACATACGCATGCTTACGCGCACACGAACCCAAACAAATCTACAATAAGAGCGCAACTTTAACATATATTAAAATAACAGCTTACCTCTGCCTCTCTCTCCCTCTCTGCCTCTCTGCATCCCTCCCTCGTGCTCTTTCTCCGTGTTCTTTCTTTGTACCTCAATTTTGTTTGATATTTGAGAATTGTGCGCTTTCAGAATAATAATAACTCTCGCAATCTATATTGAAAGATGTGTATATGGATGTTGGATGGTCACACAAGAGTGCAACTTTAGCATATATTAAAATATTTAATAGTATTTATTTGAAATATAATTAAAATAATAAACATGTCGTTGTAAGATGTGCTTCTATCACTAGGATTCGACTAATGAACAAATAAACTGCACTAAAAGAGTGCAACTTTAACATATATTAAAAATATTAACTGGTATTTATTTGAAATATAATTAAAATATAATAAAAATAATAACCATGTCACTGTAAGATGCGCTTCTAGCTGATATGCCTTCAACCAATAGCGTACACCAATGGAGTGTGTACAGCATAAATAATTAATATTCAGCTCAGCCTCCCTTCGCTAGGTGCTAGAAATATGATACCTGTCAATCAAATTCGACTATACTAACACATGTGCCAATCAATGACTAAGCTCCGCCTCCTACCATATCAATGACTAAGCTCCGCATACGCTGCCGCTTCCTACCATTGTCTATGAAATTTGCCATTGTTCACGCTCTATTGTCTATGAAATTTGCCATTGTTCTACTTCTATTGTCTTTGTAGCGGGCCATTGTCTGTCTTTGTAGCGCCTCCTTTGTCTTTGTAGCGGGCCATTGTCTGTCTTTGTAGCGCCTCCTTTGTCTATGTAGCGGGCCATTGTCTGTAGCGGGTCATTGTTCAGCTTCTATTGTCTATGAAACCGTCCATTGTTCAGCTTCTATTGTCTATGTAGCGCTCCATTGTCTATGAAATGTGATGACGTCACTGAGGTGGCTCTCTCTCTTACTAACCTACTGATGTCCCTGGCATTATAAAAAAATAAGCATTTTGGCTGCCACCCTATTAAACATCAATCAATGAATCAATCAATCAATCAATCAATCAATTCTTTTATTTGAACCAGCAATAGGACTCAAGAGTGTACAGTAATAACATGAATAACTTGTTATGGCTACAAAAGGGGGCCCTGAAGGGATCTTAGATCCCGCTAAATAGGGACACCTAATTACTAAGTCATGTTGTACAATGAGAGATGGCAGCAAATTAGGTTCTTCGTCATGTTCTGAATGAGTGGAGTCCATAAAAGTACAAAGTTCCATATTATATTATACTAAATAAACCTTAACTAACAAACACATGAAAAGATAGGAAAACACCTAAGAGGAGAGGCCTTCAACAATGAACAGTAAGTTGGCTGGTCGGCTAGTTATGTCCTTTATCAATTATATTATGACAGCAATATGAGTGACCTCTGTAAGAGCACTACATTGCATGTATATCATAATTATTATCATTGTTACTGATGATGTTGTTGTTACTATTATTATTATTATTATTATTATTATTATCATCATCATCATCATTATCATCATTCTACCATACTATTCTACCATTATTTATCTTCTTGTTTCTAATTTTATTCTGCTCATTTTTTCACTTGTTCTTCATTTCTTTATCTTTCCATTGACAATAAATAAACAATAGGCCTACCTCGATATTATCCACATCATGAGAGTTACATGCATTCTTGTAAGCATCATCATCATAATCATGGTCATAATCATGAGCGCCTCTGATTGGTGTGCACTGCGAGAGGCTCTATATAAGTTGATAGATACAATACAATACAATACAATACAATAATGGCGCTGTGGAATTCAAAATATATAATGAAAACTTTCCATGGTCGAATGTTTCAGAACTTAGAAAGAAATAAAAATGATGTATCGATATTATTAGATATAATTTTTCTACCGTATTGTGTATAATCATTTCCATATTCGGCTTTGATATTCGGCGGAGCTTTCTGCCACGCTTGAACGACGGTCTGTATAAGCCTGTCCCTGTCTACAATGGATGTCTTGTGAATCCCCGGTTCAATCAAACTCGCCTTGCAACCGAAATAATACATGGAACGGCTGAAAGAAATTTAAAAGATATTCTGAAATATAACGAGACAAATGTATAGTCAATGATTAAATTAAATAATAAATTGAACTTGGATAAATCACGGTCTAATTTCTGACTGTGGAGATTTTAAACGAACTTGTGACGTTAGGAGTTGCTGTGAGACACTGAACACTAGTGAACGGGGCTGCTCAGGTATGTTGAATTCACGCTGGCATAGGCGCCGACTCCACAGGGGCAACAGGGACTTTCGCCCCAGTACTCGCCAAGGTTCTGGGGCGAGAGTATAGTTTCGCCCCAGTACTTTTTGGCCATTGAAAATTCAAAATGCTTAATAAAACTTATTCATTTTTAGTTCAAGAACAAGGAGCGCCTCTGCGGCCTCCATGTTCAGAAAAATGCCATATCAAAAGCCGCTTATAAAACGCTGTGTGACTCGGGTTTAACTTCAGCCTGCATTAGAAATTTGATATGCCTACATACCAGAGACCCTTAGAAAATGGCAGGTCGCATGTGTGATATAATTCGTTGATGGACATGTTCCATCTGTCTGAGCGCTGTTGGGTAGATATCGAGGGTGAATCATTCACTGTGCATGCGTTTTGCATGGGGATGACTCGATCGGTTGCACTTGGGAACGTTTAGATATAGGGCCTACATCCATGAGAGTAAGACACTTCGCTCCATCGCAGTGAGGACTGTGAGGGTCAATTTAAGGTCAATCTTGCATGGCATGTCAATGCTATCTGTCTCTCTCTAACCCCTCCGTCCCTCCGCCCTCTATACTTACATACGTTAAGATAGACAGAACAGCAAAAGTTAGGGAAGCTCAGTTGAACGTACGTAGACCTATCGGAAAATTATTGGGTAGCGCGAAAACGGATCGGTACGCCACTTTCTGAAAGCTGGGTGTTTATAAGTGTTAACAAATCTTTCAGAATTGAATCATTGATGGTCACAGTCTTAAAGGTTACAACTAGTGACTTACAATTGTAATTGCAATGGATACATTTATTGTGAAACGTTCACGCTTAGAAGTAGAGACTGTGCCGCCGATGCTTCCGCTGCCACCGCCGGTGAAACTGTCACATCTCAATGAAGCGGCTGTAGCGGCCTCTGGTACTAGTGGTACTGCTTACACAGTACCTGAAAGCGATGGACGTGCCGCCCATGCAAGTACTGGTAAGCGACCATTCAATAATAAATGGCTCACGACTATCCGTGGCTAACTGTACCTGTCACTACATGTACTACTGAAAAGGCATTTTCTGGTATTAGGCGACTGAAAACGTATTTGCGAAACACTATGACACAGACAAGGTTAAACAACATTGCACTTTTGAACTGTCATCGAGCACACCTGGAAGCAGTGGACATTGACACAGTTCTGTAAGAATTCATAAGTAAATCCACTGTTCGGCAAAATACATTCGCCATGAAGTTGAAGTAAGACTGTAACTCAATTAAGTGTCTTAACTGGCAAACTTTATGGGTGTGCCTATCTGTAGCCTAACTGCGATAACATGAGATTTGTTAGTGAAAGTAGTTTGTTAGTATTAGTTAGTAGTTACAGAAAACTGAAATTTTTTGTAAGTAATACTCATGGTTGTTGTTTGCTCGTCTTTATGATTGAGCAGAGGCAGCACTGCATGTTACATAGTTGGTCCAGTTGAAAGGGCTGGAGGAAAGGGTGACTCGGGAGAGGGAAGACAGGGCAGGACAGGGTCGTTTTTAAGGTCGTCGTAGACCCTAGGCAATCTTGCTTTCATAGGCCCCAACTCAATTACTGCCAGCTCTGAAATTGATATTTTTTAATGACGAGCCAGTGGCAATATTTTTCCAGCAAGTGGCGGGACAGGGTGCCGACGGCACCTGAGCCAAATGGGGTAGGTTCTGGGAGGGAGCTCGGTGAGTCCGTCCATAGAAAATTTTTGCAAAACTAAATCTTAAACGGTGCGGTTGGTGTTTTTACCATACAAACAATCAAATTAGGTTTAAAATCTTTATTTTTACCTTCATTATCAGTACAAACATCAAATAAAACTCACGAAAGCGCTAAAAATGACAAACTTAATCTTTATTCTCAAATTGCGTAGTCTCACGACTATCCGTGAGCGCTTCTGTGAGACTCTTAAGTGGCGCTATATAAATGTCTTGTTACATTACATTACATTACATTTAGGCAATTTTCCGAGGTTCAAAAATAACTCATCGGTGGCCCAGAAATTGACACCCCTGTAATATAAGTGATTTTGCTAATGCAAAGAGCTGTAAAGTTCACATAGTCTAGGCTGTTGCACAACTCAACTTAACTTTAAGATAACAGGCCTATCTTAAAGTTAAACTGTTTCAGTACAGTTACAAAAATACTAATTTAGAAATTGAAATCTCCTTTTTTCATTTTCGAGTCAAATTCAATCATTTTTCAATATCTCATTTTCAGACTTTTGTAGGCCCCTGAAAGGTTCGTAGGCCCTAGGAACAGTGCCTATAGGATAAAACGGCCCTTGAGCAGGATAGGCGAAGGGAACGTCCGATCACGGAATCATGGGAACGAAAGTCTTGCCCCAGTACCTTTTACTAAAAGTCGGCGCCTATGCACGCTGGCTAGATGCATTGTGTTCTGTGTTATCTATTTTTAGTTAATTTATATACAGCCTTTTCGAGAACAAATTACTCATTGGCGCCCTTACGTCCGAGCAAGTAAGTTAAAGTAAGTAAGTGTGTTCTTTATTTAACGCTGACAAACGCACAGCGCTTCACATACAAAGTTATCAAATAGTAGCAGAAAAGTTAGTAAATAATAAATGAAAAAACACTGTGGCCTAGCTGTACAACATCCTAGCCAGGAAACCGCGCCTGGTGAGGGATTCAAACCTAGAAATAACAAGGTTATTTGAGCGTGGGCGCAGATCGTGACAAATATATATATACCAGTATTTGGAATTTGTTAGCCTTAAAACAATTAATTAGTTAGCCTTAAGACAGTAAGTTGCAACGAACACAAATGACATCACTTTTAAGTAATAATAATATAACTTATAACTCGGCCGTACCGCTACAAGGGCGCCTAAATATATTCAAAGTAAGGTTGGTATGCTGAGCAAGTGCGTTATTAAACATTTCAGTATTCTCGTTCGTGCACCTATTGCTATGCCTCACTGACTTCGTGAAACGCTTTAGTTCTACTAGATCTACATATCTACACGGTGATTCAATAAAAAGTAAGCCAAACTTTATAAACAAATATTAAAGCTTGAACTATATTTTATTAATAATATTTTAAAAATAAAAACATGCACATATATACTTTTTCATTTTAATGACTTCCGGTTTTTATTTCCTACTCAAAAAAGCAGACGATAATACAATTAAAAACATAAACAAGAAACTAGCAATTTCCGAAAAAAGCCATTTAGTAAGGAAGATTTACACATGATAAAAGGTTTGAGGGAATCCAAGAATTACAGCAGCCGTCAATTTCTACAAGAGTCTCTAGAAAAACACTGGACCAGAAGCGGATTAGATAAATTGCTTCGAAAAATTAGCGGAACAGGGTCAGTCGACCGCGTCATTGGTAGTGGCAGACGAAGGTCATCGCGCACTGAAGAAAACGTTGCCCAATGGCGCCAGCGCCTCCAGGCTTACGTGCAAGCAGAAGGAGGACATTTTGAACATCTTCTTTAATTAAATGATTAAACCATACTACTGAGAGTTTCTTCACAAAAAAATTTAATACTTTTTTCATGTTAGAAGTACTTATATGAAATACAAAGTTTGGCTTACTTTTTATTGAATCACCGTGTATATACTGTGAGGAAGTAGGTTCCTCACAGAACAGTAAACGGACATTCTGGTTTAAACCGGCCTGGGGGAATTAATAATATGCAAGGGCTGGGGATTCAGGGCTTAGGGGTTGACACCGGCCGCCTGAGAGAGCCAGCCATCGGCCGGCTGGCTGACCTGTGGGGTGAGGGAAGAGGTGATTGGCCAGTGAGGAGAGCAGGCAGGCTTGGCTCAGGCAGGCCAACGGAAAGAGGAGCTCGGTCATTCTGTGGCTGACCGTGAAGGACAAGGGTTGTCTAGAAAGGAGAGCACGAGACCGAGGGACAAAGACAAAGAAGACCAGAGAGGAGCCTGGCCAGTACAGTACATCAAGGGTGAGATAGTATAGGAAGACAATACGAAATTGTGATAAGCTGTATATTGATAGTACTGTCCACTTTGTTTGACCTGGGGTCTGGAGTTATAGGCCCCAGTGTTGTTTAAAGTGGCCAGCCAGATTCTTGTGTCTCAATCTTATGCCATTGATTACTGTTTTAGAATCTCATGTGACACTTATCATTGTTTTACATTCTAGCAATACAAGATTATATTTTGGGTTTTAGTCTTTACATCTATATAGCTAGGCTGCTAGGCTATATTCTATCCCATGTTCCCCCATTCTAGCCGGGGTGCTTACCCTATTGGGCCACGTGGTGGGTATGCAGGGCCGGGACCTGAACTCCCGCGGCTTGAACCCGGATTCACTAGCCATGAGTCCCTGCTTGACCCGGAGGCGCGGATGCCATCGGCCACCTGGCAAGGTAAACCCGGCCTGCATTTGGCCCATGAGGGACACCCTGGTTATCCAGGTCATGAATGTAAGGTGGGGAGTTCCTCACAATACATATCTGTATATTGCGTCCGTATACAGCGTTATTGTCCGTCTCTGAATAGCCCTGAATAAATACATATTTTTAAATTTCTAAAACGCTACTCCAAGATTAAGCGCAGGGCGCCAGCTTATTCACGAGCGCTGCGTCATGTCAGAGGGGTTGTCCAGAAATGTCAATGGAAGAACAGAGTACGGTTGCCATAGAGACCAGAGATGGAGGTCGATCAGCTGCTAAGGCGGGTTTCGTTGAGGATGGGCGTCTAAGACCACGTACTTACCGAAGTCCATCAGTAAAGGCTTCCACTCCATATTTAGATACGCAATATGGCAGCCAGATGGGGACAGCGATACGGCCAGCGGCACTTGCTACGTTCACCACTCGACCTTTCTCCATCTTAACCAAAGGCAGAAACGTCAGAGTGACGTCAATAAGACCCCACAGGTTGATATCAGATGGTCTCTTGTAATCGTTAACGGTCAGCCAGTCAGGTGCACCGGAATCCAGTAAGACACCCGCGTTGTTCAGAACGCCCCAAAGACCTAAAGCAGCATAGGGTTACGAATCTTACATATTGTGACATTGATTGGAAGATTCCTGTAAAGTAAAGTAGAGAAATTCTACTTACTTTGTAACTCGTAGCTTTTGCGCTTATTGCTGACATTGTCGAGCACTCTAGCAATAGCTTACTACTGACGATGCCATGTATAAATGGCGGCAATTACCACTACAATTACTCAGAATGCTGCAAACGCGTTGTAAGGTCAAGTTAAGACTGTTGAAAGCCTGTTTTAAGCTAGAGTACAGTGGAAGCCTGCTGTAACATAAAGTAAAGAATTATGCAATTTGCTGCAAGTTCTAAAATAAAGATGAAGAATTGCGTCATTCAAGTAAATCTCTATCAACTACAGTGGGGCGCGGTGGTGTAGGGTATGTTAGGTGCCTTGCAGCCGGAGGGTTGCAGGTTCGAATCCAACTCAAGCCGTCCGCGTAAGGACCTTGAGCAAGTCCTTCGCGCACAATTGCTCTGCAATATAATTGCTTCTGCGCCGCCGAGGCGTGTGCACTTCTGAGCCTAGGGCAACCTTAGTAAGAAGGGCGATATCAAATATCAGTTGTATTGTATTGTAGACTCCAAAATAGGTGTGAAGAAGATCTATTGAAGTTGCAACCAACTAAGGAATCCATACGAAGGATTTAAAACCAAATTTACTTAACTTAAGCACATCTAGGTCGTTGAAGTGTAACGACAGTCAATGAGACCTCAGATTATAGTCCAAGAATTTGCTCTGGCCATAATTATTTGCTAACCAGTAGACCATAACGGTGACACAGGAATACATACTACAGGTGATGAAATTCCCTCAAGTCATGTCTTTGATTTGACATCATTCGTCAACCAAGGAAAGCTCGAAAAACATTTTAGGACGATACAATTCCAAAGCATCGCGTAAATTGTGGTCATTATACAATTCATCCGCGCTCCAGCTCCATGGACTTTTCCGGATGATGATGCAAGTTTATGAAAGTCGTTACCGTGCCTGTTCCGCTACAGGCTTATAGTATTATACATGATCATGAAATTTTAAACAACTACCTAGTACTTAAAGAATGATAAAATGATATTGCCCGGTTTGTTCAATTTTCTTACAAAGTGATTTTAAGTGAATAGTGAATTATATGCAAGGCCTAGGCCCAGAGACTGTCATAGTCAACATCATAAAACAACTGAAGGCCTTAACGTCTTTTGAGTTAAACAGCATCAAAAACCCGCTTACCTTTTTCCTTCGGAATTTTATCTTTGACGTATGCGAATGATTTTTCAATGCTCTCATGGTTGCTCACGTCCATTGAGACGACCTGAAGACGTTCAGAGCAGGATTTCTTCAGCTCCGTTTCCCCCTTCTCCGAGTAACATCCGGCAAACACGTGACATCCCAGCTGATCCAATCTCTTCGCTATCAAGTTCCCAAATCCAGTATCACACCCAGTCACCAGGATGTAACGATTCGAGTAGTTTCCTACTCGTGGAATCCGGATGAGAAGATCCAAGATTTTATAAACGATGAATAATAGAACGATGCAGGCTGCGAAATAAATCATCTTCCCTGACAAACAAAATCATCAGAGATTCGTAGTCGTAATCGTAAACATTCAAATTTCCAAAGCTCTAGGCCCCTACTACCAAGCTATGCGCAGGGCATTGACTAGCGCTGCACGATATGTAGAAGCTCTATGCACAGACTTTAAAACGTGCGCAAAGTCGTACAAGTACTGTTTTCTCCAATTGGCAATCAATCAATATTCGTTTATAGAAAATAATCAAGCTGACACAGCTTTATGGCAAAAATTAGAAAACAGTTGTCAGCTTGTTCAGAGGATACGGGGCCTACCTGTGGACCCACCGGCAGACCCTCCCGGAGCCTTCTCATCAGATCTTAGTACATGTTCCTATAGAGTAGCCGTGGTATGAAGTTCCGGTCATCTTTCTGTGGCAGGGTAAACCCTTGCGCCCGGGGTCGGAGGCAATTTGACTATTTGACCTCTATAACTTGATTTTAATAACATGAACATAAAGTTATCTAAAAATGAATATATTAGTTTAAGTAAAGTCAGTCAAAAGGTAAACGGAGATTTAAAAAAACAATTCATTGGCTCAATCCCCTAATTCCTTCAGTTCACCTAATGCCAATCTGCCATGCTATTTACCTGAAACAGATATTATAACTTCACATGCAAAAGTACAACAGACAACGTTTAGTTTGTTTCTATGACAAGCGTGTTAGGCCTATAATATAATATTGCGTCGATATAGACCGACCTGTGTTGCAGAAGTACTAAAAACTAACTACCAGGTAGCTCAATTCTCCGGCAATAATTTCATTAACTGTTTCAACATAGCCTGCCGCTCTAAAACTGACATTAATCTTCTCTTTCTTCAGACACGGTCCAAGAGCTGCAGCTTCACTTGAGGCCGCCGCCTGTGTATTGAGCGCTAGGCTGTGCTTGCACTACTTAAAGGTGGAGCAGTGTTTAGATCTGCTACCATTGTCGTCATTCCCAGGTTCTTACACTAGTTGTTTGGTAGCGACTGGTGAAATATGGTACTTAGGTATTTTCTCCTCGGTCGTTTGACGGGTTTCAACAATTCAACTTGTTTCTCAGCCTCTAAAACTTGTATTATTAGGCATTCTGGCAGGCCTAATAGATCAGCGGAAAATAGACCTGCAAACACATTCATTATTGGCCTACGTATTAGAGGTCTGCGGGTAGAGCATTTTTGCTACCCGACCCGTACCCGTAACACGGGACCGCTACCCGTACCCGTACCCGACCCGTAGTCAAAATTGCTACCCAACCCGACCCGTACCCACGGGTATACCCGTACCCGTACCGTACAAGCCACGTAATTAGCCTAATAGGGATTTCGATAATCCAAACCCTAACAGTCCAATAGTCTCACAAAGCGTGTAGCAGTAATAATAACAGTCTGATGGTGATGATCACAGTAATGATAATAATAATAATAATAATAATAATAATAATAATAATAATAATAATAATAATAATAATAATAATAATAATAATAATAATAATAATAATAATAATAATAATAATAATAATAGTGAGAATCATAATGATGACAGTGACCGTGTTTCATGGATAATCGTCTTGCCCAAATGAATATCTTAATGTTCGGAGTATGGCTTCTCAGATTTATGGCCCAAAATGAAACGATTTACCAATATTGGTGCAATATAAGAAGGTTTTAGTAACACCTGATGCAGCTATATGTCATCCACCATGATTTGATGCCAGAAAAACTCAGAATTAACAATATTATCGTCGTACTTTCAAACTTCCACGGCCGATTACAAAAGGGCACAGATGTGACGTTAAGTACCGCCAGCTATAGTAAGTCTGACTCACCATTACATGTAACCCCAAAACTTCCGTTCGGTACGGGTAAAACCGGGTATACCCGTACCCGTAAAACTCCTACCCGTACCCGACCCGACCCGTAAAATGTCTACCCGACCCGTACCCGACCCGCGGGTACGGGTCGGGTACGGGTAAACCCGCGGGTACGGGTATACCCGCAGACCCCTACTACGTATACATGCACAAACACACAAACAAGCATACATAGTACATGCACATAAATATATGCATACATATTACGTACATACACATACATACAAAACATACATACATATATACATACATGCATGCATACATACATACATACACACACACTTACTCACAATCATGCATACATGCTTACGTATACATACTTACGTACATATACGTGCACACATAATACATACTATACAATACATAATACATAGTTGTTAAAAACGGAATAAAAACGGACAAAAAGGTTGGTTTTTTCAAAAACTTTAAAAAACGGAAAATACGGAAAAGAAAATAATTTGGCTTTGTTACATCTTGTACTGCATTTTAATATTAAAAGCCTTGGTTACACAATTTAATTTTACTCATAAAATAACACAACTTTATTAGTAAACACCAAGTAACTTTAGTCTACAACAACGGGAGAAACAATGTCTACAACAATGGCAGAAACTTTTTTTGGGGGGCACGATAGCGCATTGGATAACACACTGGCATAGAGAGCGAGAGGTACCGTGATCGAGTACCGTAGGCGGACATGCTTTGTAGGCTGCTATTAGCGCCGTGTATTGCAGGCTGTATGTTCTGTTAGTACTTGAGATTTATGTCTTGTCATTTGTGTTCTTGTGAATTGTTTAATTGTCATAACATGTAAATGTACAGCGCAGTGCGTTTGTCAGGCGCTTCATTAAAGGAGAGATATTATATTATTATTATTATTATTATTATTATTTCATTTTTTATAAGTATGTTTTAACAAGAAATTTAGAAATTAAAAATATTGAAATCTTTTCAAATTTTAATTGTAGACATAAGTCCACTAAGTCCATGCTGACATAAACTAACACAATTAAAAACTAAACTTTGTAAGTAAAAAGTGTAGTCTACTTGATTAAAAGTTGTACATACAATGTTTACTTATATAAGAACTTGATATTTAGTAGTAACAGTCAGTTTATCAGTCAGTCGAAGATTACTGTGTAAAAACACAATATTTCGCATTTTGGATAACTTAGAAATTCAAATAACTTTTATAAATTGTATTTCTTATCTTGTACTGTGCTATTTATTTCTCAAAATTATTACATTAAATAGCGACGTAAATTAGCTCAATCCTTGAAAGTACGGAGACAACCTAAGGGACACCAGACAAAAATAAATCTAAACAGATAGTAAGAGATAGTAAATAAATAAATAAAGTTACATACAAAAATAAAAACTGAAAAAAGTGACGAAAAATAAAAAAACGAAAAAACGAGACTCTTTAGAAGAAATATAATAAAAAAAACGATAAAACGGTTTAAACAACTATGCATAGGCCTACAAACAATCATCTTCACTGTCACCAGCAATGCTCTATCAGTAGGAAGCATAATATAATTTTATTGTAAAACCGACTAAGCCAATGATAACCTGATAATGCCCCGTGTTCCTGTTGAATGCAACCGTTGAACGTTGTAGACTCAAGACAAACATAAATCTTTGAACTCTCCACGACAGAATGCTTACGAACCGTGCATGATTTATATACCTATCTCTATACTGTCTTGCACATTTTGTAACGGCCTGCAGTTGGTAAAACTCAATGTGGCGCATGGTCTGCTTTAATTAAATCAAGCAAATATATACTCCTCAGAAGTCTGCACTGTTTGCTACGCCCTGCAAAATCAATAGCTCAATATGACTCCGGTTGAGTGTGTTTGAACATAATATCTTCTAGAATTCTTTAGTATTATCATGTGTAGAGAAAATCAGCCATCATGGCCTTTTGACACAGTAAATCGTTGTGTGGTATATCTTTGTGTTTAAATGCAAGTCAGGGCCATCCCAGTTTATATAGGCCTATTCGTTGTGTGGTATATCTTTGTGTTTAAATGTAAGTCAGGGCCATCCCAGTTTATATAGGCCTATTCGTTGTGTGGTATATCTTTGTGTTTAAATGTAAGTCAGTTTTTCTATTCGTTGTGTGGCATATCTTTGTGTTTAAATGCAAGTCAGGGCCATCCCAGTATATATAGGCCTATTCGTTGTGTGGTATATCTTTGTGTTTAAATGTAAGTCAGTTTATCTATTCGTTGTGTGGTAGCCTATATCTTTGTGTTTAAATGTAAGTCAGGGTCATCCCAGTTTATCTATTGCGATGCATAACTACCTTTTATCATGGACCAGCATCGGCTTCACAGTGTCACCACGCTTTTCCAACGCTCCATTGGTCAAACACAAAGATATAAAGAACCTTTGACCCCAGCCGAAGCTAGTACTAATTCTACTGCTTTAAATGTCAATGGAAACTATATTGGCTTTCTTAACGAAACAGAGGATTGGTAGCAACCATTCATAGCTAAAACTTTGGTTCATGCATATTGGATAACATGAAATAACATAACAACGGTGTAAAGTGATTCAGAGGTCGTGTAACCTGCATTGCTGTCCATTTAGTTACATTATCTTGCGCTTTATAATTCGATTTATACTACTACTAGTACCACCACCAGCACTACTAAGACTTACTGCAACTACCACCACTAGTCCACCACTATACTACAACTGCTGCTACCATTAGCAGTATAACTACAATTTATAGTGACAATACTTTTCTTTATTGTGTTGTATAATCTGAACGCCATTACTGAATGGTTCGTGGAGAAAACAATTACTATAACAGGCTGACTAAATAAGCTATCAATCCATTTAAATCAGCGGAAATAAGCTGTTAAAGGCTTCATTTGTGGCCTTGGTAGACTAGACTTACATCACATTATTAAGAAACGTCGCATGATGTTCTATAGGCGACTAGTTCATTCGACATCTAATTTTCTCCAGGATATTTTCTGGTGTTACGTTGTTGAGCACTTTCTTTGTGACTCTGAACTCGTCGGCATCTTGAACGGTAACTGTAGTTGCATAAATGATCTTTACGAACATTTTCGCAGTCTGTGCGTTTGAGTTTATGTTTGTTCAGATTTGTGCATGTATGTTTTGTTTCTGCCTTCGGGCGTAATAAAGTACTGATAAGCCCTTTTTCGTATTTATTTAGTAATATGTTCAAGTCTTAATTTATTTACTTACTTATTATTACATGTTCAGTCAGTAAGTCTGAATCGAGGTGCGAATGGATGCTTAGTCAGGGTCATTGGCCAAAGAGAAATATGTGTCACTTTGTGATTAATGTTAACGCATTTAAAACTCAACTCAAGCAGCTAGTTGTTATTCCTCTGGCATAGTTGCCTAGCTAGCGAGGGAGCGCTTTAAGAAAGTTCTTTGGGCTAGTCGTCACAAGACCCGATCTACTGACTATAGAAAAGGAGACATGTTTTATTCGAATCTATGTAGACTCTAAGACACGAGGTTTTTAACTCAAAACAAACAACCTGACAGACGGATAGAGGGTAGACAGAGAGAGAGACACACACATATAGACAAGAGAGAGACACACAGATAGACAGACACGCAGACTGACGATTTGTCATGTTTTCTAATGGCTGTGGTCTATAATATCGGCGATGATATTATTATTTTCATTTAAGTGTATGCTATTTTATTTTATTGTATATTCGATTATAACCATAAACCATAACCATGATTTTAATGGACCATCAAGGAGCAGAGTTAATATGATTACAATAGAAGATGTAAGGGACCAATAGAAAATTATGTAGGCTTAGAGCTTGTTTCTTCGAACTTCTGATTATATCACAGGCCTAGCTTCTTTGCTCGAACATTTAGCTACAATATAACATTTCACACATGTCATAAAATTTGACGGGTAGAGAGACAGGTAGAGAGAAAGATAGAGAAAGAAAGGGAGAGAGACGAAGGACATACAATGAGCCACTGAGAGAGAGAGAGAGAGAGAGAGAGAGAGAGAGAGAGAGAGAGAGAGAGAGAGAGAGAGAGAGAGAGAGAGAGAGAGAGAGAGAGAGAGAGAGAGAGAGAGAGTACCCAACAGGGGGCAGAGAGGGATGATTGACAGGTGGGTGGCAGATGAAAGAATTCACTGGTGGAAGGAAAGAGGACAAAAGGAAACGAGGTGGCAGAGAACGGCATTTGCGAAGTAACTGTCAAGTAGGGAAGATCGGAAAAAAGTCATCGATAGCGCATTTTCTAAACGACTTGAATTAGCATGGTGAATGACTTCCAACGATCACGGACTGTTCAAATTACGTTCTGTTTATCGCTTCTGTAAATACATTGTACAAAGTTAATTATAACCAAGGAATATCAAACAACGTCTCTGTGTCTCCGTGAGATGACAACAATCATCCACGTGCTAGGAGCAGAGCGTCCCATTTGAGGCGAGACCCGTTCTATTGACTATAGAAAAGGAGACATGTTTTATTCGAATCTATATAGACTCTAAGACACGTAGCTTTTGACTCAAGACATGCAACCTGACAGACGGATAGAGGGTAGACAGAGAGAGAGACACAGATAGACAGACACACAGACTGACGATTTGTCATGCTTTCTAAAGGCTACATGTGGTCTATATGCACACAGATCTGACGGCGAAACGACCAGTGTCATGCAGAACTCCTTCACATTGTATCGGCAGATAACCAACAATACAGAATTCATTATGTATCGTCATCAAACTGTCGCCATCGCGTCAACTCGCTTTTTAAACTGATAAAAACTGTGCAACAGCTCTTGCTATTCTCGCCAGATAGGTGTTTCTTTATGCCTTTATTCACGGCTCAGAATATTGCCAAACGTAGATCACTGTCAGATGAACACAGTCTACAGCTAGAACATGTGCGCAATATGTAGGCATGTATGCATTCATGTATGCATCTGGACACCTGCTGTAATCAATCAATCAATCAGTCAGTCAATCAATCAATCAATCAAATTCATTTATTCGAAATTAAGTTGACAATATCGCAGCTTGTTACGACAACAACACAGACAGCGATTTAAGAGAGTATGATAAATTCCATTTTCTAGAAGATCAACAATTCTAATCAAATCGACGCGAGACATGTGTTTAACTGCGTGCAGGCAGCCTGTTAGACCCCAACCCTCTCATCTAGTGATGGGACATCTATAGACAATACGATATAGGCAACAGACAATACGAAATACGCAAGCATGTATGTTTTTACTTGCGTTTTACTTTTGCATGCATCTAAACAGTTGCCATAGCGCATTTTGAACCTTTGAATGTGATTTGTAAAGGCAGCCTATGCTATTCGATCGTATTCTTAAAATAGCTTGGCCGGGGGCAACTATGGTGAGTTGTCTTGAAGAGGCTCTATACAAATGTAGAATTACGAATGCGATTACTATGTTTGTTCTCATGATGCTGTAGATAAATTTCTTTTCAAAGTGACCATATTTAAACACAGTGCATATTTTAACGGGTTTGCACTACTGGGACAAAGTCTGCTACTCTACTTTCAATGTTATTGGAAACTTACATTGACCGTAGAGTATTACCTGAGACAAATCACCAAAACTACTGGAACAAATTCTAAAACTACTGGGACATTTGACCCAGTAGTTAAACAGTTAAAATATGCACTGTTTAAACACATCTGAAGTATATCTGAAGTTAATTGTGACAATATAGGATGCGAAGCATCGGACAACGAAGGATGAATAGTACTGGGTCGGATGCAGGTAGGGTAGGCGTAATCGAAAAGAATCGGAATGTTTATTGAGATAAGATGGCTGCAGATGAGATGAGATGAGACAAGATGAAACAAGACAAGACAATACAGGACATGCAATGATTTTCTTTCTGAAATTCATATTTCCACGAATCAGTTGGCTTTGTAAAAATTCCTATTTAAATATTCACTACTTTCTTAGCTAGGCTACGCGACAACAGCTCAACACATGTTATGAAATTTCGAAATTACATCTAAATCGAGTGAATATCAGAATTAACAGAAGTTCAGAAACGACAGGCGACACTCATTATCTGAAAACAATGTTTTATATAACAAGAACAGAGCGTTTAGGGTAATGGCAACACTCTGGTACGAAGAGCAGAGGATCAGTAATCCTCCCATAGGTCGACTCAGCCTTTCACTCGCCAGATGGCTTGGGTAAAATGAGCAGTAGGACGTGATGGTCGCCTTGCACACATGCAACTGCCAGACAGTTAAATTCGACTCCTGTAATAACCTGTGATTGATATGATAAAACTAGTTTATAGCGCGCCAGAACTAATTAACAGAGGGAAATACTAAGCGGTATAGTAAGTGAGAGTAGGCCCATAAGGCCCGATTGATTGTTTCAGAGAAAGAAAATTCAGTCGTGCACAGAACCCAGATGTATTAGATTATACAGCTATGCCATCAGTGGAAGTCGCGGGTTCAGCTCTCGGCCTCGGATATGGGGAGCCTTCGGAAATGACTGCTAGTGGCAGTGCTTAAAATCCGTGCAGGGCCGGCCTTAGGCACAGGCAAAGCAGGCAGTTGCCTAGGGCGCCAAAATCTAGGGGGCGCCATTTTCACGAAAAATGTGCCGCACACCATTACAATTCAATAATATCATGCGTATCTGTACTCTGTAGTGTATATCTGTAAGCCTAATAGTCCTGACCGTCCGCAAATCTGATGCTGACATAGTGACATCATTCGACTGAAAACGCCAACAATTTTAAGACATATTGTAGTATTCATAGTCGCCGAGTCTCTGTGAGCCTTTGGTGCGAATGCAACCACAGAAAATTTTCAGTGGGTGCGTGGCAGCCAGAAGAATTCAGACCTTAAATTCAAATTTTTTTAGTAAATTCCTGTAATCTCACATGTAAGCAGTAAGGTTGCACAACTGTCAGTCACCCTTACGTGAGTCTCAAATACTTTTTCTAACCACGTAACCCTTGACAAGAAAAATATTTTATCTCTCCGACAATGGAGTAAAACTCACCTACGGCAATATAGAATATACAAAATTGTCCCGGAGTAGAACCCATTCATGCACCCAGAGACAAAGCAAAAGTCGGCGCCTAGCCTATGTATTTAATCTATGCTGGCCTATCCTTATTTGTCGACTGCCGAGCAGACATTGCAGTTGTATTAGTTGTATTAGTTAAGTTAATTATCTGTAAAAGTCTGTGCATTTAAATTTTAATAATCGTAATCGTAATCTCCAAACTTCTAAAGCGCCACTCGAAAGCCAAGCGCAGGGCACCAGCTTATTCACGAGCGCTGCGTATAGTCAGAGGGGTTGTCCAAAAGAGTAGTCCGAGGGAGGTCCGAGTCCGGTTTCCAGAGGATCAGAGATAACAGTTTTCTTAAATATATCTAAATCAATTTATCGTTCTGATATTATAAAATTAACATTTTAATTAAAAAAATTATATGAAACCATAATTTATGAAGCGTCAGAAAGTTATCGGGTCTCAAAATTGTAAGAAAAAAACAAGAAACAGAAGTTAGTATCAAACAGCAAAAAAGATGGCTTTTCCAACTATTTCAACAAAACTGAAACTATTTTGGCTGTTAGTGTTACCGTAATATCCAGTCATCAGCTAGTAATTTGCTTGGAATATGCTAATATTGCAGGTAGGTCTATTGGCTTAAATTGCTTTCAGCTTTATTGTGTTTTGGTAATTTGAAACCTGATGGAGAAAAACTACAAGTAGAAAGAGATCTCTCATTGCTTAAAAAAATAATTTTTTATAAATATTTTTGTCTTTTTTGGTAATTCAAATTTTTCGGTAATTCGAAGCGTTTTTGCTGTTTATCATTCCCCAAAAATTCAAATTATCGAGGTTGGGTGTACTAAAAAAAAAGAAAATAATAAAAAAACTCAGTTGAGGGTAATGCTCTGGTTCCTCACTAGGTTGTGACGTGGGGTGGACCGTGGACTGGGGATCAGAGGGCGCCAAATGTGTGCTTTGCCTGGGGCGCCATTTGGGCTAGGGCCGGCCCTGAGTGGCACCACAGAAGTTAGGGCAGAAACTGGGATTCGTCGAAACGCCCGTCTACGACAGCAACAGGGTGGGTATAATCCCCATCGAAAACCTGGCCGACCATAAGAGATAGCCTAAATTTGGATTTGAACCAGTCCCTTGCGGAGCTTGCCCTATATCATCTTTCCATACTGTTACCACAAGTGCGTGAGTGTTCGTCAGAGGGCGATAATGCCACAGATTGAATCCGCACAATAGACGTAATGGTGAGTGCTAAAGAACATTGGGGTAGTTCGCCTGCTTACCGAATTTGAAATACGGGTATATCAGCGGTGAAAACTGTTAACGATGCTCTCCAGCTTCGTAAAGAAGATTAAAGAAAAGATGCTTAGTTAGGCTAAATCCACTTTCATCGAGAATGCGGTTTTGCAGTAAGTAATTTTGCAATTATTTAGTAATATCATCAGCTGTGCTACTATCAGTCTCATTATTCTCCCAAATGACTATTACGTGTGCCAGTAGCAGAAATGGGTAACTAATCGATTAGATACTAATCGATTAGCTAATTGACTAGGCAAACGGCTAATTCTAATTCTAATCGATTAGCTGTCATCTGATGTTAATTCTAATTCTAATTGTTTAACAATTTTCAGCTAATTCTAATCGAAAATCGATTAGCTGATCGATTAGATGATTGAAAGTTAAACTGAGAACGCGTTCATTAAGAATGAGTTTATTAATATTGAGTTTGAAGAATATACTTACAATCTTATTTATCTGAAGGCTGTTTCAAACTTTCAATTATCTGTTCATGGTTATGTGTCCATTCTGCTCATATAAGACTGACAGATGTGCTCGTCTTTATGTTCTTCATCTCAAGCGTCACTGTGTGCCTGCAACGTCAGCTGCCATGGAACGCATATTTAGTTCTGCTGGCTACATAGTAAACGCTAGGCGCAGTAGGCTAGGCTATGCAATGATTCAAGACATGCTAATTTCAAAATGCAAATTGTAAGCTTATGCAGTAGCAGTGTAACTAACTGCAGCTTATAATATATAAATAGAATAATGGGAAAAAATAGGGAATGGTTGGTTTCTGCAATGTATCATTTTTCTGTACACCCCTACAGCACATGCAGCGCTTTTGTGGGTTACTTAAAAGGAGCAATGCAAAGTATGCATACATGCATATATGCATACATACATACATGCATACATACATACATACAGACATACATGCATGAATACATACATACATACATACTAGGGTGATTCAAAAAACATTTTTGGGGAAATTTAATGAGCATAGTTGCTAATTTTGTTCCTTTTGTGTACAGAATAAATTCTGTATAAAAATTTTCAAAATCAAATGCATTTTAGAGGTCGCTCAATGAGCACAAAAGTTTCCATACAGTCGTATTCAGGTTACAAATTGAGGTGATGGCCAAATGATATAATCACACACAATAAATCATAGATTGATTAGTAACTCGAGGTAGTCACAAGAAAACAGATATTCATATTGATTAAAAAGTCTTTTAAAAAGTCTACAATAAATGTAGACTTTTATTGTAGAATTATTCACCAGGAATCCTCCGCTGCCTGACCTGCTTGTTCAACTGCAGGTCATTAACTGGTGCATCAGATCTGATGCCACCGGACTAGCTCTTCATGCTCTCACGTTATATTACTTGCAAATAAACAGAATGCAGTGACATTTCTTCTCACAGAGGCAGTCAATTGAGATTGATCTATAAAACATTGGTCTCCAAGAAATAAATGACATTAGTCATCCATGTGGCCAAATGCACCTGAATGTCTGAAACGATACATCGTATCACCGACCGTCTCTCCTCGAATTCCACAATTCCATCACTTCCTTCCCCCTCAAAGTCCGACTCACACCTCAACGTGGTGAGGGGTTGACTTAATTCGGCCCATGGATCCTGATGATGATGATGATGATGATGATGATGATGATGATGATGATGATGATGATGATGATGATGATGATGATGATGATGATGATGATGATGATGATGATCACTTCCTTGTAATTGTCTCTTGAAAGATAATCTAGTCTTGCTGACAGATGATTGCATGCGATGAACAGTTGAAAATTACATTGGCCCTTCATCCGCGTATTAACAGTTTGCTTAAGTAATGGCAGCTACCAAGATAGCGAGGTCCAACAAGTTTATGTGATCCAATGCAGATTCTGCTTTGAAAAATGTAAGGTTTCTTGTCTGCTGTATCTTCTTGTAAATCTTCAGGAGGGGTATTCAACTGTTTTTTGTTGTACAATGAGATCTTGACTTCATAGCCAAATTCATGTTTCCATCGTCGTCATCATCATCATTATCGTCTTCGTCATCATTCACGTTGCTGCTCTTGCAATCCTAGTTGCCCGATTACTTGAACTAGACCCTTCAGCTGATTTTCTTAGCATTTCATGCTTCTACCTTGGTTCAAGTCTGATCTTGTGTTTTGCAACGGTTGCCTCTTTCTGACTAAGATCCTTGTCATCAGCCATGCTCATCTTTCGTGGATCTCGCTGATGTGCCGAAAACCTCTTTTTCTCATCAATTTTTAGATCATGCTCAGTTTGCTAATAGGCAATATAAAAAATGAGATGCACTTTTCAACAAATGCATCTGGCTTTTCTGTGACTCAGAGTCCCTGTTTTTACTTTTCTTGATCAAATTATACTCCTCCACTAGACCCTTTGCTTTTACACTATCTTCGACTATAATGCTGTAAGAATTCTAGCCTTGTTCCAAATTCAGATTCACTTGATAATCATTGCATTCAAACCCTCTGACAGTCTTCTTCAAAATCTTGTGATGATAAAAAACACTAGAAATGTGTAAATTGTGTATAGTGTGTGGCCTCCTGTAGGCAATACATTAATAGGAAGGGTTGCTTCTGGTTTCCCAATTAACGTGACTTCAGTCTTCAACCTTGTCGCAGAAGTGCAAAAGCTTTCTTCCATTTACACTGCTAGCTGTAATGCATTCAATAAAGCCATTATCTATATTCTGTTGCAGCTAGGTCTATAAGAATGACGCATAAACGAATAAACTGCTGAAAGCCAGTTTTCATTATCTTTTAATTCATACTTCGAAAAATGGGATTCTCACAAAAATGACATTTATGAAATGAAGATTTAAGAAACTTGAATTTCAGCATAAAGTGTATTAAAACAATGCTTTTAATTTTCTTTCTCACACTGTCTAATACAAATCCTACACGGCTAAAAACCATGCATTTGTACCTTTTGTATAGGCCTATAAGTAATATGTGAAATTATTCCTACAATTCAAAAGGTTTCATGGTAATATACAACAAAGTAGGAATTAATTGTTTATGTATTGTATTGTATTGTATTTGAACACTTGTTATAGCGCCCCTTCCAGATTACTATTCAGAGGCGCTCCCGACTACAGTAACTGCGCGAACGCTGAATCGGTGTTTCACGCCGAAGCGCATGAGCAATTGCGAGTGAAGGACTTGCCCAGGGTCCTTACGCGGCGGCTTTGAGGTGGAGTCGAACCCGCAACCCTCCAGCTGCAAGGCACCGAACATACCCCTACACCACCGCGCCCCAGTTGTATTGTGTTGTATTGTATTGTATTGTACTCCACGTTTATATTGCGACCGAGCCACCCGCAGTAAAGATCCGAGAAATTAATCTCTGATAAACCGACCGACCGGGAATCGAACCCGGGCCGCCGGCGTGGCGAGCAGGCTACCAACCCACTCGGCCACTCATACTTACAGTATGGCCTATGACTAGGGCCTATGTATATAATTCTTGCTTATAGGATTGTTGCCTAATGCAATTAGGATTGTTGCTTTCCAGTGTCTCGTCAATGGCAATTTCGTTGTTTCTTCAAATAGACCCCTCTCAGATTTCAGGGCATTGAGCGACCAGTAAACATTCATAGATTACAGTAAAATTTTGCTGAATTGTTCAGAAAGACCAAAGGAACAAAATTATCTACTATGTCGATCAATCAGAAAAAATTATTTTTTCCCCATGGTCACGTGAATCACCCTAATACATACATACATACATACATACATACATACATACATACATACATACATACATACATACATACATACATACATACATACATACATACATTATATATGTATGTATTCAAACAAACATTCATGCACAATTGCACACACACACATATATATATACGCACTTGCATACAGACACACAGACAAAAACATAAGCACGTAGGCGAGCAGAAATATCGGTTTATAATTAAATAGGTCACGTCGATGTAAAGGTAGGCAGGAGAACGCATAGACACACAGAGCGACAAAGAGACAGATAAACAGACAGACATTTGGGTCTATGTCCCTACGTTACCCAATCTGGCTGCGGTCGCTAGGGATAGTCTTTAAAGCGGACGAAGACAAACTCAAACATATAAAGAGGCAGACAGAGAAGAGGACAGCCCCAATTCAAATACTAAGGAAGATAGATCGGTTCCATCGAGGGAGCTAAGGAGCTGGAGAGAGGAAATCCGAATGGAGTTCTTCTGCAAATTAAGTCGTAAAATGTGGGTAATTGAACAACGATTGGCATTAGGAAAAGGCTTTTATCTAGCGCTCTTTTGTTTAGCATCAACACATCGACGACTGTCTCATTGAAATCTCCTAAATCTGTGGTTGGGAGAAAGTGACAAAGTCAACGAAACAGATCTTAATGCGCTCTGAAAGACTTAGACAGAGATGCAATGTCTGAAAAAGATTTTTAACATATTATCTAAATGCATGCATAAATGATCGATGATGGCACAGGTGAAACATGATGACTGTGTATAAGCTGCGCTATATATGAAGTGTCTTCATACATGTATAGGCCTACATACAATATATGCATGATGATGGATGATGATGATAAAATGATGATGCTAACTGATGATAATGATGACAAACATGATGACGTCTTTCCCTCGTCGCCTGATCTTCTCATCGACAGCGTTAACATTGTAGTCAACGCATTCCTTTCACAGCGGATTAAGGTAGCGACAGCCAAACAGGAATCGTGGAATATATTTTTATAAAATCGGGGATTAGAACCTGCGACCTTCTTCGTGGCAGAGCAAGACGAGAACTTCTGCTTTTCGAAGGGATTGCACCCCTCGGGTAAAAGCAGAAACAAAAGAGGCAGCCGTGTATATGAAGTACTGCCGACTTCACTTTTTCTTAGCCTCGGTATATGATGGCTGGTGTCCAGTCCTCTTCTCGCTGTTTTATTTTCCCTCTGACAGTGTACGGCATATGACGGATGGTGACCAGTCTTTTCCCTCACCGTCTCATCCTCTCACCGACAGTGATTGGTCGTTACAGCCTAGTTGTCTAGGGTGCAATTGGAGCAGAAAAATCGAAACAAATTTCTTCTTTGGTCGGATTTCCACCCCGACCTCTGACGGTAACAACTAGACTATCAAGCTCCCAATAAATAGATGACTAAATAGATTCTGTTTACAAAAGTATTGATCTTTCGATTAAATTTGAAAAACAGGACTGTATGACGACCTTCCTGCTTTGAACCTTCATGCTTCGCTTAGAAACAGAGACTACGGAAGTTGTGGTGATTGCTCAACCACACGTATTTGACCAATTATTTATTGCTTTAAAACGGCCTACAGGTCACACACACACACACACACACACACAATCATCGCTCTGGTCATTATGAATTGCTTTCGTTCTCGTCGAATTTCTCGCTGCACTGGTCAAATGTGAGCACAGGAATGTTAGAACCATTTATTGTCTGATGACCAAGTATGGGAACGTGCGACATATGTATTCTCGCATGTGTCTGTTACGTACTGGAATGCCTAACATGTAACACAAAGGCCTAAATGGACCCAATAGGTCCATATTGTTTAGGTCCATAGGCCTACACGCCATGGGCCCAGAGGCGTAAATGATAGGCCAATTATAGGTCATAGGCTTAGAAGGAAGGCCTGCTTCTATATAAACTCCAGTGTGACAATACTTGACCAACGTTGAACAACTCATTTCGTCGACATCTCTGAGAGACGAACATCAAGTATACATGATGAATTGTATCTTCGTTCTTGCCCTGTGCTTTGCGGCCGCCTTGGCTGGTATTCCGGACGGCTATGCCAACGGCAGATACGCCTTCTATGGTCGCTACGGTGGTAAGTGCCTTCTTAGAAGACAAAAGGGCTTCAGCTGAAATAGTCAATTAAAGCTGTTGATTGGATTGGGAACTGTAAAGGTTTCGCGAGCCCTTATAAATGTTGCATTTGTATTAAAGCTCACCTGAGGGAAACATATTTTGGCGCATCAAATGATGTCATCTGCACTGACGGTGAATTGGAACAGCCATTGGGTTAACGCTCTGTCTGGCTGTATACGTTTTTTTATCGATGCCATTTGCAAATAGAGGCGACAGAGTTCGCGAACATCCCTCGTGAGAGGGTGACTCCCGCTTCCAGCAAGATCATCTCAGCGTCATTCTGATTCATTTCTCCGTGTTATATGCGGCATGTATTGTCTGGGCTCCACCGAATAACAGTTTCATTGAAAGAAATTTTCAAAATTAGCCTCTATTTCGTTCCGAAATGGATATTAAGTAGCGACTTAATCTTATGGACTGATATAAAAATAGATAGGTAGGCAGATAGTCTTAATCTTATGGACTGTGTGTCTCTTTAATATCTAATCCAATATGGTGGCCTCGATATCGCCTTTATCGTAGATCTAATACACAAAGCACCAACCATCAGTTGTTTTCAACTGAAGCCAAATTGAACCAAAGTCCGGTTGCCTGAAGGCCAGCTATATAAGGAGGCAGATCGAGGAGCTGTTACTGAACTCCGCCACTACCCTACCTGTGGTAGTGCCAGTCCCAAGCCTGGAGAAAGGAGGAGGGCGACACTAATCATCTTTGTTATGACACAGTGTCGTTAAACAGCAACCAAGCGAGCTGTTACTGTGGATTGTGATTAGGTTGATAGAAATGTGAAGGGGCGCAATGGATGGATCAACAAGGATAGATTTCTTGAAAACGTGGGGCTACTGAGGTCAATGAGTTAGCTGCAATTTTTTAATTGAAACAATGTCTACGTAGTAGTTTCCTACCTTACTGAAGCGCTCTACAATTATAGCACTCTCAATGAATCAACGTTAATTTGTTTCACATTATAGGTAAATGCGGCAACGACGGTTTCTACTACAAGAATGATTATGAGTTCGTAATCTGTTCGAACGGTAACTCCTACGAACAGCCCTGTGCTCCCGGTTCACGTAACTCCGGATTTGGCCACTACACCCATGGTGGACACTACTACTACCGCGACTTCTGTGATGTCAACCTCGTCGACTACGGAGCTGGAATTCCACATGGATATGGTCACCAGGGTGCCGGATATGGATACGGTCACGGCGCTGGATATGGACATGGCGCCCGATATTAATGAAAAAGTCTACCTCTGGATTTTAAGATAGTTGATTAGCAGATATTGGTTGTTAGAATATTACATGCGGTTGCGAGTTTAAAATACACTTATTAAGAAATCGAGCATTTTATTCCATATTTTTTAAACCGGCCTAAGTTGTCTAAACTTTACCTTGGACTTTAAATGGGGTAGCTTATGGTTAGCGTTTATTTAAGTATTCATAAACATAAATTCAGAGCCACCATGCAAGTATGTTCACAATGAGCTTCATACTAAAACAGAGAATAACAGGATAAGATGACTCAAACAAAACACTACGCAGTCACCCAAAAGACCACACGGTCACCTAGAACACCACGCACCCACCTAGAACACCACGCAGCCACTCATTACACCAAGAGGCCACTAACAAACCACTCATCCACTACACGACTCAACCACGCATAACAAATCTCGGCCACCCACAAAACACTCAGCCACCACGCAGCCACTCGTAATACCACAGGACCACCACAAGACCACGCGGCCACGCATAACACCATGAGGCCACCGACAAAACATTCAGCCACCCACAAACCACGAAGCCACGCATAACACCACGAGGTCACATAAATCATCACTCGACCACTAATACATTATGCAGACGCCAACAATGCCACGCGGCCACCATTATACAGAGATTCGGCGTTCGCTGTAGCCTAAATGCAATTAACCTTCTTCTCAGCCTCCGACATTTCGCATTTAACATCTAACCTTTGCGAAGCTGTCAGGATAGTCGTGTGTCATTTCGATACAGCAGACGTACGTGTCTAATCTTTCACCACACTACAATATGTATTTCCATCTCTCCTGCAAATGAGGCCTTTTCCATCTGCGCCATCTCCGACCGATTAAGTTTATTTATGCACGTGTCAACGCGAGAATTACTTGCTGAATAAATAACTTGACATTCTGGAACCGCAGACAATGGGCTGGAATTTTCTTCCAGTATCTTTCCACTCCATCACACTTCCAGTCACGAAGCAGCTTCACGAATTCTGTGACCGGCGACAGCTACAGCCCAAAGGACAATCGGACCCAGGGGACCTCCCGGAGACCGTGTCCCCCACTAAACAGCTTGCCATTTCGGCTAATGCGCTGACGTGTAAAGAACACGAGCGACCGGTGAATATTGTATAGCACTGTCTTTGGTAGGTCAGCGAATCAAGTAACGAGTCTGTGCAACGGAAACCACCATTATACAGATGTCCAGTGATGCATTCCAGATGATATACATAAATTAATTTTCAAACCCATGGTCCGTTTATTACGCACTACGAGGAGCTACGAAAATTCTGGGAAGTGATCTGTCGAAAGGGGAAATGAAAACAATTTGATTGCAGTACTTGCTGTCGTTTGCAAACAACTGTCTAACATAGACAGTTTACATCGTATCGATAAAATTAGGCTGATATATATAAAAATAGATAGGTAGGCAGATAGTTAGCTATGGCTAGATAGCTTGCTAGCTTGATGGATGGATGGATGGACATATATAGACAGATAGGAAGGCAAACAGCACAGATAGATATATAGACAGACAAATAGAGATATAGAAGGAGAAGATAGATGGAAACCGAGAGGAATGGGATGCATGTTCTCTGGAGTCACGTATGCATCGATTGAGCCAAGTTCAGACGACAGACGACAGATTGCAGGAGTTCCTGCAGTTGCGAATAGGACCGAGCATAGCACCAGGACACACATACAAACGCACATAACACCAGGAAGCATATTTACATCTCATTTCAGTTGATCCTAAGTCTCGGTCACGTTTGTGAGCAGCGTGTATAGAATAGAAATCCTTAAATTTCGATTACACTTTCTCATCGTAAGCTACTGCTACAGAAACAGGTAGGTCATTCATTAGATACTCTAATAATTCGTTGCACAAATTCCCGCATGTTGCCCTAATTATACCTGTAAGCTTTAAAAAGTTTGTTTTCAAAACGATAGTTCTATTTCGTTATGCAAGTTGAAAATATGATATTGCATCGGTTTTAAATGATACAGGTGTATCTGACTTAGAACTTTTGCAGATAATAGGTAATTAATACAATTTTGTTATTGCTATAACTTTGTAGGCAACTATACATTTTCGAACGCAGTGCTCAACGTTAAGAAGGAAATCTGCGAAAGAGATTTTCAAAGATTTCGAAATGTAATTTATTTAGTAAAATGTGTTGCAGTATATTTGAGATATTGATAACCCTGTTTAACTCAAAACCTTCTTTACCTCGGTCTCTTCACTCCCTGGTAGATCCACTCTCCGCTCAGTCGCCAGAGGCATTCTCATTGTTCCCCACATGCACGGGGCTACTGCTCAATCTAGATAATTTGCTCATGTTGGCCCCTCTAGTTGGAACCGTCTTCCGGTGCCATAGAGACTTGAGCTCCTCAGTCTTTCTGTTCCTCTGTTTCAGTAACGCCTGAAATCCATTTTATTCGTTAGTGATAGTGTCTGGAACCTCTGGCGTGTACGGGCGCTGCTGTAGAGACATATCCGATGCGCAATATCTGATAGAAGAAAGATTGGTAGACTCAAAGGGAGGATTCGAACCATTTGCGTTATATCTGAAGGATCTCAGGAGAGCGTAACTAGATCGGGTTTCGAACTCAAGCGAGTGCTTCGGCAGAGCAGCCCTTCAACAGGTTCTTCAGTTAACTTACCAGCAGCTAACTCTGAGGGCGCTATCGATACCAGACCGAGTTCCATGTCCGCTGCTTCAACTGATGGCATAGCGGGGTGCCTATAGGAATTTCTAGGTTCAACATCCCTCTGGCAAGTATTTATTCATCCGTGTCCAATTTTCAGGCCCCATATAAACCACTAGGTTACCGGGTATCTGATTGATCTAACTGGTGCTCGTGGCGCTTAATAAATTTCAGCACTGATTCGACTATTTCAGAAATGGATAAATCTTCTGCGGCGGAAGATACCGCCGCAATATAAACGAAAATTTTACTTCTGCGGCGGTAACCTTTTGCGCATGCGCTGTGCATGCGACTTGAAAACTCTTAAAATGGCTGAATTGTCGATAGGACAAACCTTTCCCAGAAGATTGTTGGCCTCATTATTCCCAGACTTTACCTTTTCCTCCAGCGTTCGTGACCTGGGTGTCACACTTGATAGCGCTTTGACATTTACTGGCCACCTATCTCTCCTGACCCGCTCTTGTTACTACCAACTGAGGCGACTTAGAGCCATTAGAAGATCGGTGTCCTCCAAAGTGTTTACAACCATGGTTCATGGGCGCCCTGTCGTTTGCGCAAACGACGGCGCGCAAACGTCTAGCGCGCAAATGGCTGGACACCATGGTTCATGCCTTTGTCTCCTCACGCATTGATTATTGTAACTCTGTACTAATTGGGCTTCCTAAGGTTCGCCTGTCCTCTGTGCAATCTGTCTTAAACGCTGCAGCCAGACTTATTGCACGTCTTCCTCAGTACTCTCACATCTCCACATACATGACTAATGATCTTCACTGGCTCCCTCTCTCCGCTAGAATCAAGTACAAGATCCTGCTCCTAGTTACTAAGTCCCAGCAGGGCTTGGCTTAGCCTATAGGTACCTTTGTGACTTAATGTGTAAGCCACTATCTGCACGTTCTTCTCGCCCTCTTCGTTCTGCTGACCGGCTTGATCTTTTCGTACCTCGGTCACGAACCTCGTTGACCCAGCATCGGGCTTTCGCTGTAGTGGGTCCATCAATATGGAATGACATTCCCCTGCAATTCGTAGCAGGATTCTGGAGGGGATCTCACTGGCATCTCTTCGCTGCTTAAAGACCTTTCTCTTTTCTCGGGCCTGTCACGCTGAGAGCGCTTCTGAATAGCTCTGCTGTGAGAAGCGCTTTACAAATGTTCAGATTAGATTAGATTAGATTAGATTAGATTTATCCTTGTTCAAAATGCGTTACTTCCTATAAATTGGCGTCGTCAGGGTCGGTTAGGGTCAGGTTAGGCGTCGTGAGTGTCGGTTAGGGTCAGGGTTAGGGTTAGAGTCGTTTTTAGATAAAAGGTTAAAAGATTTCCGCCACAGAAGTAAGTTTTCGCGGGTTGCGTGGCGGAATTTCCGCCGCAGAAGCACCACGCTTCAGAAATACTCCGATCCTTTAACACAGTGTCAGCCATTTGTAATGTTTACTTATTTATGAGTAATGAATTTTCATCAATTATTGTCACATTTACACACGCAATTTTTGGCTAACAGAATCTCAGTTATCATCGCCTCTGACATCTAGCGAACGTTCTTTATTTTATTAATTATTATCAACTGCGTAGAAATTAAACTACAAATTAAACAATAAACATCACTGAATATCAAAATGAACTTCTGATTTCACGTAGCGAAATCATAGGTTGGTTAATAAATTTACCCGTCGCTTTTTTTGATATTCCATCGTGGTAATGCGGGAACCTTAATAATTGATCAAGATCACAAATCTGACCTTTCAAAAACACGATAGTATGACACAAATCACTGATCAATTTATCCGAAGATCGAAGCACTATGACACAACGCGTTCGGTTCGAACTCGGAACGGACGAGTTTCGAGTCGTTCTTCTATCCGCTAAACATCAATCACGCTAATGCCAAAATGCATGCGCAGGAACTGCCAGGAAGGCGTCTTATAAAAAAAATTATTACAGCCGTAAACAAAGGTTCTACTCTGTGCACTCTTTCCCGCGGTCCATCTTTGTCGACCGAGCTTATACAGCTAATATTGGCGGCAAAATTTACGCGCCTCTTTTTCAGCCAATGGGAACCCAACGCGCGCAGTCAACCGGAACGTCGTCAACCCTGGATTATCGATAACATAGAGCGCGGCTAATTGATGCAGCCAGCCATGGCTTTTCCAAACCAAACACTTCAAAGCGAAATGCAGCTGTGACGTAGTAAGCCACTGACTTGGATTGGGAGCGTCTCAATCGTTGAGTGGCGCATTATAAATATTCGCTTACAATTAAAATAACATATCAATATTTTTT
The DNA here is from genome assembly GCA_020284085.1 of Aporrectodea caliginosa. NCBI lineage: Eukaryota > Metazoa > Annelida > Clitellata > Crassiclitellata > Lumbricidae > Aporrectodea > Aporrectodea caliginosa. The sequence goes on from JACEVL010000964.1 coordinate 101,287, forward strand.
AGACTTTGATTAACATACATGTATATATGTCGGACTGTGAAATGCACTTGGATGTTTTCAGCTTTCTTAAGAGTCTGTCATAGTTGCACGCCGGAGTAAATCCCGAAAACGCTGAGGTATGAAAACTGAAATAGGTAGCCTATTAATTTTTATTGCAATATGACGACGTTTAACATCAGAGAACAAAGCAGGTTCATTATTTAGCTCGACTTAATTTTCCAAAAAAATATTCTTAAAATTTAAAAGAAAATTTCATATGTAGGCCATTGCATCTACAAAGTGTTCATAATTATTGATTTAAAGAGAAATTATCATTAATTTTTCTGCTTCGTGGAAAATAAAGTAGTTTCACTTTAAGCTTTTTAATTTTTAAAACGCCACTGTTTTTATACAGAACATCAGCTGTGCCACTAAAATACAAAGCTTCGTTATCGTAATCGTAAATTCCAAATTCTAAAACGAAGTTCAAAAGCTAAGCGCAGGGCACCAGCTTATTCACGAGCGATGCGTCGTGGCAGAGGAGTTGTCCATAAATGTTCAGTGGAGAACCGAGTTCGGTTACCAGAGAGATCAGAGGCCGGAGGCTGAGGAGCTGCTAAGGCGTTTCGTTGAGGATGCGAAGCTTTGAAAGCGGAGAATCTGATGTATTAGAGTAGGATTCTTGAAGAGGTGGGACTTTAAATTCGAGTGGAAAGCCTGTGATGTGATAAGTAGAGGAGTCTGAGGCCGAGCTTAATCAATCTGGATGCGGGAATTGTGAATTTGCGGAATGCAGGGAAGAATTTGTGGAATTCAGGAGATAATTTACGTCTTCACTGAGAGGTTTCATGAAGCTTTACGAAGACTGGAATTCGCTTGATGCCATTTGGCGATGCAAAGTGTTCGACCGCTGAATCCGGTTTATGTCTCTAATGTAATTAGGAGCAACGACGGTGAAACAGTAAGCCCCTTATCAGGTTAAGATAAAGCATTTTGATCGACTGGAATGATGTCGGGGAACGTTCACTGACTTCAGTAGTCTCCATGATCAGAAAGGGAAGCAGCTAATACAGAAGCCACAGAAGTCTGATTCCGGTCTCAGCGGATATAAAGAGCATGTAAACAGACTTTGAGGTCCGCAACGTTTAATTTCTGTCAGTCTTTTCTTTAGCAGAGAATATATCACATATAATGCAGATAGTCTTCTCTCTCTATTGATAAATGCGATTGAAGACTACCTGCATTATATATGTATATATATATATATTAGGGTGGTCGCATCTCTAATGGAAAATTTTCAACTTCAGTTGTTTACTTTTAGCCCAAAAATTAACAGGATCGAACAATATCTAGGACTGGCACAACGTCTTTGAAATTTTGATTTTAACAAATAATTTTCGTCATTTCGAGAAAATGTATTTGATTCGCATTTTTGGACCTATGTTAGTTTTAAACAGAAAGGCTGGATGATTTTACTTAGGTACAACTGAAAAATAATTTCTACAATGTTTATGTTCTCGTTGATTGTTTATTATTTATTTTTATTGGCATTTTAGTGGTATTTGACCCGTGAGTTCCTGAAACCGATAACCACAAATCTATTGATTCTATTCGAACAAGCATACACAAAAGGGTGCAGTGGAAAAAAATCGAAAATTATAAATTCGAAAAGTAATAGCAACCAAAAGTTGCCTAATGGCATGGATCAAAAACTGTTCAAAATTAAAAAAAATATTAATGTCTTCCGCCCCCACCAGAGGGCCAAAGTTACGAGACAAAGCGTTTTTCTAGAAAATTGTAGGTTTTCTTGTAAAATATTCTAATTAAAAACTAATTAACTGCCATTCAATACACCGCTAGAAAGAGCTCTTAAAACTGAATAAAATTATGTGTTAATTTTCAGAATAGCCCCATATTTGTAGAAGTTATTAACTTTTTACCATTTCCTCTATAATAATAATAATAATTCTAATAAATAATTGTAATCACTAATCAGTGTAATCACTAGTAACCAGGCATGCAATAAATGTCATTGTGTTATCATCTGGACCTACTACAGGCATGCAGTTGAATTTATTCCTGGTTTAAATGTTCACTTTTCATGGTAGATTACAACTATTAGGCCTATGCTTACTGTTCGAGTGTTCTTATATTTGATAAGGGGTAAAACTTTGCTGGTGTTGTGCCAGTCCTAAATATTAAAATTTTTCACACAACTTTTTGTGCGATGTTTCTGGAAGGATTGAACCAAATGGAACCTTGGCGAACAGTAGTTTCAAACTTTTATTTTTAAGAACCACCCTAATATATATGATATATTTGTCTGCTATCAGTATATTTATATTGGAATATATTTCGCAAACATGTAATATGTTTGCGAAACTATAGGCCCCGATATACTTAAAGCAGACAAATATATCATACATATAATGCATATATAATATAGGCTAATATTAGGCTATATTACGCGGACGGTATACGTTCTTAGTAAACTTAATGTCTGCTGAAGCATATACTAGTGTAGCGAAAAAATCACTTGATGTATGCACACGGTTGTCGGTCTCTAATCTTGACATTCTGACGGTGGCAGAATGCTTTCTAGTTACCGTGAAACGCTACGTTAATGTCTACCTTTCTTTAATCCAAAGTGATTACTCTTTATCAACAGAAAGATGTTAATCTGTCGTCTACTGTATCAACAATCTCTGATATTTCCAGACATTACCCGTAAGAGCGTTTGCATAGTAGTAATATGTCTGACCACGAATCCGAGGTCGGGTTTCGAATCCAGGAAGTGACGCTTGACTTTTCATATCGCTCTCTAGAGGACTCAACTGTTAAAGATACATGAGAGCTTCAGTCGATGAGATCGTAGTCGTAAACTTAGAATTCCTGTTTAGCTACTTACTTAAAGGCTAAGCGCGGGGCACCTGTTCATTCACGAGCGCTGTGTCGTGTCAGATGGGTTGTCTGAAGATGCTGTGAGACGGGGCAGGAAAGAGCTGGCCATCTGATGCAATGAAACTACATTATGCATGAATCTAGACTCATGAACTGCTTTTGTCTCGACTTTCACGTAACACAATGAGAAACGGTCGTAGGTGGATTCGTCGGAAAAACACGAGCACAACATTCAGGAGAGAGGAAGAAAATTGCGAAGCAGAAGAAGAGGAAGGAGAAGAAGATGAAGGAGAATAAGAAGCAGAAGAAGAAGGAGCAGGAGCAGGAGCAGGAGCAGGAGAAGAAGATAGAAAAGGAGAAGAAGGAGGAGTAGCAGAAGCAGAAGATGAAGCAGAAGAAGAAAAGGAAGGTGATGATGACGAAGAAAAGGAAAAAGAAGTAGAAGAAGAAGAAGAAGAAGAAAAAGAAGAAGAAGAATGATGATGATGATGATGATGATGATGATGATGATGATGATGATGATGATGATGATGATGATGATGATGATGATGATGATGATGATGATGATGATGAAGAAGAAGAAGAAGAAGAAGAAGAAGAAGAAGAAGAAGAGGAAGAAGAAGAAGAAGAAGAAGAAGAAGAGGAGGAAGAGGAAGAGGAAAAGGAAGAGGATCAGTACTTTAAGCTAGCCTGAGAGGCAGCCATTGGTTTATAAACTTTATTATCAAAACTGTACCATTATGTCTGACGTTTATTTTCATGCACATTACTCAATATAATTATTGCAATTTATCACTTTCAGCCAAGTACGACGAGGCTATTAAGTTAAAGCTCGACACTATAGCTGAGTTCGCTAGATGGAGCAGAAATCTAAAAATAAATTTCTATTCTGGCGGGGTTTGGACCCTTTGTTGACTGTCCAGGACGCTAACTACTGCATTATGGCGTCATGCGAAAGAAAACAAACAGTAAATTACAATGTCATACACGGAATATAAATAAAAACATACGAAGAATAAGGGACGCAACATCAGATGTCACTTAAAGTAACTAAAATATTACGTAGCATAAACTTCTGCAAATAATTATCTGCTAGGCCTACGTAACGTAGGCAATGTTCCCTCTAAGCTGCGCTACGTATACACATTTTATACGCTCCCTGTGAATGAGTTTTCCGTGACTTTCTGCCGAGTAGCCTAATGCAGGGTTGTTAAAAAGAAGCTATTCTTATAATCCTAGCACATCCGACGATTTCGTGACAGACTTTGCGTGTTGGCAACGGGTGTGCAACATTGACGTATTTCGACAATCGGCCACCATTGTGTCGCCTTTGCAGTTTAGCTTGTCATGTAAATATATAACTCATAACTCATAGATGTCTCTCAAAATCGTGAACTCCGAATATTAAAGCGTTACTTCAAAGATAAGTGCAGAGCTAATATATATATGATATAACCTAAAAATTTCAGGGTTTATACACATTCCCTGATAATACACATTCACATCATATAACCTAAAAATTTCAGGGTAGATACACATTCCCTGATAATACACATTCACTGTACCAAATATATATATCTTTGTGTCTGTCTGTCTCTGTCTGTCTGTCTGTCTCTCTTTCTCTCTGTCTGTCTGTCTGTCTGTCTGTCTGTCTCTCTCTATGTCTATGTCTGTCTGTCTGTCTGTCTCTCTCTCTCTCGTCTCCCGGCTACAGATCTCTTTCCTTTGTTCTTCACAGTTTCTTTAGGCAACCCCCTGACTTGACGCTAAGCTGGCAAATAAGCATAATCTTCTAAGCTGCATTGCGACAATTTAGAGGTTATGATCACCGTTACGATTACGATAAAAATTGCGTGTCTTGGGGAAATCGAGAATGGAATTGTAGCTGGGCAAAGTTCAGCTGGAAGTATTATGATGAATGAGAGAATGTCATTGAAATATTGATCGATGTCATCAGTCATGGAAGGAAGTCATAGATGAATCCATCATTTGATCTTATTTTCGCATGGTTGCTATAGGTGACGGAGATGTCTCGCTCAGCAACCGTAAGCGTTCTTGTTCTGACATTGCTCGTGTTTGTCGCCTGTGAAGTCTCCATGGCAACACCCTGGCGACCATCATCACATGAAACGTCGGACGGTCGAGACGAAACTGGTCTGAGTGTCCTGAAGAGAATAAAGCAACCGAACAAACAGGTACATGCAGAGAGAGACAGAGAGAGAGAGAGAGAGAGAGAGAGAGAGAGAGAGAGAGAGAGAGAGAGAGAGAGTGAATCTAAGCATTAAGCAACATCATGTGAATCTAAGACAGCAGCTGTGCTTTGTAGCGGTCTGATATTCATAGCAGGCGATATCATTATATATTATTATTATTATTATTATTATTATTATTATCATCATCATCATCATCATCGTCGTCGTCGTCGTCGTCGTCATCATCATCATCATTGTCTTCATCATCATCACTATTATTAATTATTATTATTATAGTGAATATGGTATCGTCATTGTTTCTGATCTCGTTACTGATGTAATCTGACCGTCTCTAATTTAAAGTAATCTAATCTAATATAAGCTAAGCTGAGCTAATCTAGGCTAAGCTAATCTATTCTGAGCTAAACTAATCTATTATTATGTAATCTCAGTTAAGCTGGGCTAATCTAATAAAATCTAAGATGGGCTAATCTAATCCTATCCGATGTAGTCTAATCTAATCTATTAAAATCCGATCTGATCCAATCTAATATTTTGTAATCAAAGCGATTCAAGGCTAGGCTAAGCTAGTTCAGTCTATTCTATTGTTATCTAGTGTAATCCCATTCAATCTAATCTAAGAATATCTAAGCTAAATCAAAGTCAGTCTAGTTTAATCTAATCTAATGACGTCTTTAGTGATGTTGCCTTGCTGCACAAGACAACAGTTGATTGGCCTTCAACCGACCTCATAAGTTGCCTTCGTATTTCGAACATGGTGGAACCATGCATTTGGGTCTCCAACGGCGTGAACCATTCAAGAGCTAGCTTTACATATTGACGTCAAAAAAGCGATGTTCTGTGCCATAAGATGTCGTTAAACTATTGGAATCCATCCTATTGAGTCTTGCTTGAGATTAGTCAAAGTCGACGTTAACAAGAAGCTGTCGTATAATAGCTGACTGGTTATGACATCCTTTATATAAAGTAGGCCTAGGTCAAGATAAGGAAGAACTAGATTAAGGAAACCTGACAGTTGCTTGAAACATTCGGGAACAAGTAACTGATGCATGATATTACCATCTATTAACAACCGTTTCCAAGAGAGCGAGCGAGAAAGAAAGAAAAGCAGACGAAAAAACCTGTGAGAGAAAGAAAGAGAGTGAGAGAGAGAGACAGACATACACATAGAGTCATAGACTTAGGAAACAACATTATAGTACGATTTCATTGGATAGCTAGTGTGTTGACCAGAGAGATCTGGCAATAACCGGGAGGTGATAAAAACACGACACAATGACAAAGCTGGGTTCCCAATGAAACCGGTTAAGTATTGGCTAAGCGCAGAAAACACTTTGATTTTCCGCTGCCTTATTTTGCTGACTTATGCATATGATCAAAACTACTCTGGAATGCATCGATGACACTCCTTGACGTAGATCGTTGGAATGTTCTGGATTAAGCTGTGATGGAAGCCTAAATAGCCTACTGACGATGCTGCATCAATGCGAGTTTCTCTCCATCAGAGCCGTAGTCTTTATTCTGCGTGCGGAAACAGGCGTTCGTTGGTCTCCGTGTATCTCCGGTCACCTCGGGAATAATCTGGTTTCGTTTCCAGGGAGTCGTAAATGTGAATAAGCCAGAGCGAATAATTAGCTGTCACGCTTTATACACACACTTGATGGATTTGGTCAGCGATTAAATTAGAAATAGGCTAACTACATTGGATGTAGTACCAGTGAATCTGCACGACTCAAACCCTTGAACACGTAATCTGCTAATTTCTTAATTGAACAACCAACGAAACATGTGCATCGTGCACATTTGGAAATATGTTAAGATGGGTATGTTATCACACGATTTCAGGACAAGCCTTGCTCGTCACACCACGGATGGGATAAGTTTTATCAAGGTTTAATGCCTAAAAGCAGCATCTTAATTCAGCGATGAGAAAATACGATAAAAATACGAGTAACAGACTGCTGAACTCCTCAGCATCAATGCTTTAGTCTGGAACCCAACGATGCCTAGAAACGCAGATCACATCCTACAACTATCTATCGTTTGCCCTTTCAGACTTTAGCGCCATAAGAAAACCGACATGGCGAGAGAAAGAAACGTTATCCCACCAGGTGCAATTGCCTGCGTAAGTTAGATGTGAGGGGCTTTGATTCCTGCGCAAGTTAGTTATGCCTCTCACGAGTTCGTTCCAATTGACCGGAGAGTAAGAAGTGAAAGCCTCTCGATGCTCCGATTGTCGAATGTGGCCATACCTTATTTACGGTGTATACAATATGTCTGTGTCTACTACAAAGGCCATGGCCTGTTTATGGTGAAACCACCGCGGTATGTTACTTGGATCCAATCTCCTACTCTTTCATTTCTACGAGAGACAGAGAGTGCGAAAGAGAGAGAGAGACAGACAGACAGACAGACAGACAGAAAGACAGCCAGACAGACAGACAGAGACAGAGACAGAGACAGAGAGACAGAGAGACAAAGAGACATAGAGACAAAGAGAGTGAGAGAGAGATAGACAGACACAGAGAGAATAGATTCTATTATTTATTTCATACATTACATGCATTTAACCGTAATGGTAATTTCGAGAAAAAGGCGAAGTCGCCGGGAACTAGCTTTTGCATAGGTGCTCAGTCAAAACAAAATCGACGGACAGGTAAAGCAAGACTCGGTTCGAAGTCAACAACGGTAATTGACGCAGTTAGACAACCGCTGGGTATTTCAGGGACTGCTTGCAGGACTTCTGTCATTTTCTGACTCTCGTGGGAGTCAATTATCGTTGAAACGGAAAAGAAAAACGCCGAAGGTGGAACTGGACAACGAGAACGAAAGTTGACGACAATTCGTTTTAAACCGACCATGTACAATTGTACATGACAATCCAATTTAAAGAAATCCTATCGTATGTTCGTAACACACAGGACGACTAGTTTTAACATCTGTATCACAGGCCACGTTGGCTAGACGCCTCAGAATATTCCGCATAATGCACTATTGCTTGTTGAAGTTGCGGCTGTGTCAACTTGATTTTTCTTTAAATAAACGAATAATATTATGTGATGATGATGATGATGATGATGATGATGATGATGATGATGATGATGATGATGATGATGATGATGATGATGATGATGATATAAATTCCCGAATGAATGAATGAATGATGATTATACATATAGCATTTTATGATCATATATAAATTATATAATATCATCATCAGTTCCTGACGCTAGTCATTTAGCGGCGATGGATAGGGCCTACGAATAAATGATCTCCACTGTTCTCCGTCATTTGTCATGTCCTTAGCTCCCCTTAGCGTTAATCCAAGTGACGTTAGGCCCTCATTTATATAGAATACAAATAATTATAATATTCATTCATTCTGAGAAATTATATAGCGCCTCTTCAAGATATCTACTCAGATGCTCATTCTGCGCTAGCCTATTATGATGATAAGTGTTATTACGAACGAAAATATTACATCAGTTAGCAAAAACAATGCACAATAATAATAATAATTTTAACAGTAATATACACTATAATATAATATATAGTATAATATAACACGTATAGATTATAATATAAAGAATTTTTGATATAATCTATAGATACTCATGCCGCCATGCGAACTGAGTAGCTCTATTAATCGACGCTTACTTTTATGTTTCATGCAAATTATATGTTTTATGTATTGTTTAGTGTCGTTGGCAAGCGGAGCGCTGCAGTCCCTATATCGACCCATGTTGTGGGGGATTGAAGTGTTCCAACTACCAGGGCGGCTACTGCATCATTCAATTTCAAGCGTGCATCTGCTATCCACAGAAATCCTCCGATATGTAGACTTGGCCCATCGGATCTCTCTTACACTCCGCAATCCAGTGGATAGGAAGACCTCTGAAGTCAAGGATCTGTCGTGTGATCTGAAGTCCATTTCAAGGCATTGAAACCAGTTTGAAACGAATCTAGTCTTGATATATTATTTGATCTGTTCAGATGATGTTCTGTTTCATTCATGACTAACTTTGTTAGTAAATTCTGCAAGTTACAAATATTTAAAAAATTGTTTTTAATATAAATTAAACTCTCGTCAGCTTCGATTTTCTCAATGCCTGTAAAGAAGATTAAAACTGTCTGTAAATAAGAGCTTTTGGTTGGGAGCGTTTAAAAAATATAGCCTATGAGGAATTATACATAGTTCAATCTGCTAAATGCACCACATTTGTTTGAACGCCTCTGCATAATTCATCAGAGAGGTTTCGAAAATTGAGGAATCATTTGGTTACAACGCAAACTCGACACAAGTTCACTAATGACAGTAGCGTAATGAATAATAGTAGCGTGATGGTAGTAGTTTAAGAGCAACGATGAGTTAGCGACGCACTTAATGACTTAGTCGACTGGCCGTAAACATCACAACCAACGTATTTTCGACACGATGTTTGCCTGTACGAACAGACGCCATTTTCGATTAAAACGATTGCGTGACGTAATGCACCGTTGCAGACACCACCTGAGCAGGTACCGTAGTACGTTAAGAGCTGGTAATTTGACATCGAATGAATGGTTAGACCGTTAGTCCGTGCACTGTGAATTATTGCACCTTCTAAGCAAGCGTTGCTCCTGTCGTGCAGCTGATGTCTGTCAAATCGAAACGCGGAAATCGCTATTAAAACAATAAGAGAAGAAGAAGGCAGCCATGGGTATTAAGTGTTAGTGACTTCATTTTCTTAGCCTCTGCATATGATGAGGGCGGGTGGCCAGTTTTCTTCCTCCCCGTCTCGTCTTCCCACCGACAGTGTACTCACTATAGCTGAGTTTGCTTGAGGCTCAGATGGCTCAGGTAGAGCAGAAATCTCGAACCAAATTTCTGCCCTTGGCGGGATTTCAACCCCGACCTCTCGTTTGACAGTTCACCACGCTAGCCACTACTGTAGCATTATAGAGCACCCCATCATTAGCAGTCGATAGCTTAGCGACTTGTTTCGACTTGAGGGCTAAGCGCCGGCGGCGGCGGCGGCGGATGGCGGCGGGTCCGGGGGACAACTAGACACGACCACTGACTGCAGGACTTGTCCTTCACTTCCAAGCTTACACTGATTCCAAATAATACAAGTCTTGGTGACAGAGGCGCGTGTCCGTAAACAACTACTTGCCCAGTTACACGGAATCCGGTCAGCAGGCTCGAAGCTTTCACCTGTCTGTTTCAGCTCGCTACCGAATGGACGCTGCTACGCACAGTTGGTGCAACATCAATATCGGTGAAATAATTTTGCAGTGTAGATTATAATCAGATAATGTTCATATTTGCAGTGCTATAAATAGGCTTATTCAGGATCGGTGGGCATACAGCGCAGAACAGATCCTGGGTCCGATTGTTAGCAGTCTATTGCCAGTGAAGCGTCTGAAGAAGAATCTGGGACGGCACGTGCGGCGTAAAGAACTGTGTTGCAACGTCTTCGTTATCTATGCCTGAAATTCAGAGGCGTTACGATGGTATGGGAAGAAAGACTACACACGCGAAGTCAATTCTGTAGATAAGTTTATATAATATATAGACAAGACATTCTTTTCAGAGCTGTTGTCTGTATTACTCGAAGCTATAGGCTACTTTATAACGAGGTATTTAACGGCTTCTGAACTGCAGTGGTTTGTAAATACAGTGATCATTATTTTTATTACAGTTGCTCACTCTATGTTGGCCTCCCAGCTGGTCGGTTGGGGTGTCTGGACAGGGTCCTGCGTTCCACCGCGTGTCTTTCCGGACGCATTCCCAGAGTTGGCCATGTCTCTTGTTATATACTTAATGCGCTCCACTGGCTCCCTCTCCAACACGGCGGATCTCAAATCGAATCATCGCTTTGGTCTGGCGGTCCCTGCTGGGCCTCGCTTCAGCCTATCTTCGCACCCTCAGCTGCCTGGTCGTCGCTCTCTCCCAGGGCCGATGAAAGGGAGGATCAGAGGGGTTGCTGCCCCGGGGCCCGGTTCTATAGAAGGGGCCCTTGGTAGGTCCCCGGAATTGTCTAAAACTTTGTTCAAACTGAAGAAACCTGTGGGTTTTGGCCTAATGCAGTCTGTAGGTCCTACATGACGAATGTTTCATTATACATGATATCTACACAGGGCCACAGACGTATGTATGTGTTATGTCTATCTAGGTCACCTGGTGGGTCGGAGGATTTGACCCACAGTAGAAACAAACACAGTTGTACACGAAGATACGTTCATTCGGATGAACGCCATATATGGGCATGGATGATTCTCACTTTCTGGTGTATAACCACTGCATACTCTTACCTTTATCAATCACTGTGCTCCAGCGCCAAAGAATGCAGTCAATGTCTCGCTGCAGCCTCCAGTGTTCATGTTACTCGGCCTTTCAGCTTGCGAAAGTAGTTCTTCATGTTCAAAATACAGCCGCTAATCCATTCGTTTACTTTTAAACAAAAAACCATTTTTAATTACATTTTTTAATGTAATTGTTTCAATTTACTCACTATTTTATGAAGCGTTATACAGGATCCGATCTAATGAATTTCTTTACCAATAAGCAAGCCACTAACGAATGTGACGATGAAAATGGAACTGAAGAGGTTAGCATTGCAGATAATTCTATTAAGCAGTGTTGTTAACGAAACCGATTTAATAGCTGTGAAACTTAACAGTATCAGTTGCTCAGTCAAAGGATTTAGGAGTAAGCACAGTAACAGACGTTGGTCATCGCTCATCAGAATGATTTTGGACTAGCAGTTGGTGCAAAGTTAACTGATGCAGAAAAATTTCGATTTCTGGCTGAATTCTATAGGCCTACCAGAATCGTATGCTTGGTGGCATTACGCACCTCTTTTGTAAAATCCTGGCTACGCCACTGAAGTTATAAAGGATATCCGATTATTTCAATTATTCAGATCTAGGTCAAAACTTTTGTGGTCATATTATAGTTGAATAACTTGAATTTGAAGAACAACGCTTATCAGTATTTTGAGATTCATCAGCAGTCAGCCTTGATTTGATTATTGGTTTTTCTGACAGGCATAAACTCTGTTACTGTATGTCAATTTATGAATTGAAATTTGAGTAATTATCAAACTAAATAATACCTTACCTTACTGCTGGATGTAAGTTATCATAATAAATAATTGATACCAAATTACCAATATTTGATATTATATTCCATAAAGTTGATGATTAATTAGAAGATGAATTACCATCAGAAATCTGGGGCTCAATAAAGGAAAGAAAGATTAAGTGAAAGTCAGGAATGCAAGCGAGAGACAGACGCTCCTTCGAAGTCTTGCATTTTCAATTTCATCAAAAGCGAATGATGCAGCAAATCAAGCTGACAGTATCATTGCTGGGGTTGATGATTATTGTACAAAGAGAGTTGTCGATGTACTCCATGTAGACAATGCAACGCAGCAACTCATTCTCTCGAAATTGAATATCATAATGCGATAACTGTCATTTAAAGATCAACATGCTAAAACCGACTCTCTGCATAAATACAGAGTTCACGAGATAATGCAGAGAAAGTATTAAGCAGAATCAAACAAAGAACTGCAAAAAGTCTTAAGATTCATCTGTCGCTAACAAGGAGGGGTGAGGAACAATTGAGCTATCTACCATCACAGCAGATTAGCACAGCACTGCCGCTTTCGATTGATGCCAGGCCCAGGAATGAATAAAGAATGAGAATGGCGCTATTCATATATTCCTATCTAAGCTTACCCGCTCTTCTTACTTCCAACTTATGCGTCTTAGAGCTATTCGCAGATCTGTTTCATCCTCTACCTTCCCCTTAATTGTCCATGCTTTTGTCTGTTCTCGAATTGAATATTGTAATTCTCTCCTTGTTGGCTTACTCGAGGTTCGTCTATCTCCTCTTCAGTCTGTACTGAATGCTGCTGCCAGACTTATAGCTCGCCTCCCTCGATTTCTCTCACATCTCTACATTTATGGCTGAACAACTTCATTGGCTTCCTCTCTCTGTGCGCATCCAATTCAAAGTTCTCATTCTCATGCTCAAATCTCAACTGGGTCTTGCTCCAAAATATCTTTGTCACCAAATTCTCCCCCCCCCTCTCTGCCACGTCAAAGCGTCCTCTCAGATCCTCTGACCGGCTTGACCTTTTTGTTCCCCGTGTCAGGACCACAATGGTTCAATCCAGGTCCTTTGTGTGCATAGGTCCCTTTCTATGGAATCGACTTCCTCCTTCTCTACGCTCTACAATCCTATCTAGTAGCATCTATACCTCTTTCTCAAATTAAAACCTTCCTTTTTCCTCGGAGTACCTCGCACTGGGAGCGCTTCTGAGAGGCTTATGCTATGAGAAGCGCTTTATAAATGATCAAATACAATACAATACAATATTCATCTTTGCTCTGACACAGCATTGTTAAATAGAAATACCTACAGTCTTACATGTACCCCTGGAGCAATTCGCAAAGACACTCTCTTACACCTGAGCGCACGGCGATTCATTGATCAATAATTATCTGCAATCGACGGCTCGAGTATCTCCTATCTCCGTTAGATGGAGTGGTGTATTATAAATAAGAAGGAAGCATTGGATATGCATTTCATTTGCTATGTTTTTTCAATTCACCTGCGGGCGAAGAATAACTCTGCTATTGATAATTAATTCATTCTGAACACTCGGTGTTGTTAGATGAATTGGCTGTAAAGGAGTTTACGTGAAAATCGATGTTTACGTCAAAAGCATGATGTAGGCTATACTCACGCAGTGCTGTATACGGACTCATGTCTAGGGAGGTTTGAATCGATAGAAATGTTGGATCGCTGGTAAAAGTGAAACATCTGTGTCCATCTGTGAAACATCAGGATCCTGAGTGGCCGATTGGGTTGGTGCCCGCTCGCCGCGCCGGCGCCCCGGGTTCGCTTCCCGGTCGGGTCGGATTATCAGAGATTAATTTCTCGGATCTTTACTGCGGGTGGCTCGGTCGCATTATAAACGTGGAGTACAATACAACACACAATACAACACATCACAATACAACTGGGGCGCGGTGGTGTAGGGGTATGTTCGGTGCCTTGCAGCTGGAGGGTTGCGGGTTCGAATCTACCTCAAGCCGCCGCGTAGGGACCCTGGGCAAGTCCTTCACTCGCAATTGCTCATGCGCTTCGGCGTGAAACTCCGATTCAGCGTTCGCGCAGTAGTCGGGAGCGCCTCTGAATGGGAAATCTGGTTGGGGCGCTATAACAAGTGTTCAAATACAATACAATACAATACAATCTGTGCAGTTGAAAACCGATTATGGCACGTGTGACTGTGAGCAGGAGCTGCCTATGAAATGAATGTGGAGATGTCAATAAGGTAAGGTGCAATGTTGTCTTTCAGAAAACATTATGCAGTTTGAATTTGTCTCATTTAACAGCTACTACTCACACATAGTTTGTTCAGTTGTCTGTAGGCTATGTGTTGCGAAACCTACACTCAAAGTTCCATAGGCCTTATCTGTTCTTAATTGAAATAATTATCTTCTTCTAACTGCCGTTAGTGCGAGTAAAAGCTGTTGACGTTGTTAGCAAGTTAGATCATTATTTATTGACAGTTCGGCCTAAAACACGGGTAGCAGATTGGTTAAAGCACTCAGCTTGGTAACGCGGAGTTTCTAATGTCTCTCTTGGCGGAACTCTGAAAGGAGGTACAATCAAATACTGTTGTATGTAACACCTGATTGCATTCATTCTGGGTGTAGGCCGATATATGCCTAGCTTACATTGCATAATATCATCTGACTTACCAGTATACGATGCACGCTGCATAGGTGAGTCGGTGCCATTAACGGTGAATGCAACAATGCAGAGCCGTTCCTTCTCTGTGGTTGGTCCAACAACCTGGAACGGGCTAACACTAGATTTACGACACCTTCCAAACTGTTCTCAGTTTCACCAACTGTTGAAGACTGCATTCTTCCGTATGGCCTGGGTCGGGAGCGCCTCTGAGTAGGGATCTTGAAGGGGCGCTATATAAATTCTGATTGATTGGTTAATTAGATGATCAGTCGCTTTTTTGGATGTGAAATTTGCATATCAACTGAGAAATTCTTAGGACTCCTTAAACAGGGTACAAGTAAATTCGTGGGCCAAAGCCAAAGCCATATTACCAACGCACCGCAGACTTAATGCAGGCACTTACCAGCGTATTTATGCTAATAAATTTAGGCAGTAATTGTAAGACGTATTATATACCAGGGTGCGGATATGCAATTGGTTTTATAAGGAATATACTTTTATGCCTACTTGCTTACTTACTAAAATCAACTGCCTTCTTGAAAAATAGCTTCACTTAATGCGACTAAACATTTGGAATCGATCAGATTCTGATCAGATATATTATCTCGTTTCCATGTAGTAGCCTACTTTGTCTGTTTCATCTTAGGTTCCTGAGACTTGATAAAAAATTCCACCCGACAACATATAGCAACTTCAGCAATTCTAGTAAAGGCTGAAGATATTCCGTTACAAGGAACGTCTATTTCCGAAGATTGTCCAAAATGAAAGTCAATAGCAGGACTTTACTTAACACCAAAGATATAAAAGGCCTGAAATTTTGCATTTTAACATGCGCTGTTTTGATTCTGCTGTCAATGTATTATTTGGAGAAAGGGAGTAAACTGGATGCAATCACCCAGGTTATTTACGAGCAGAAGGCTGAATTTCGAGTGATAAAACTGATGAACGGAGTTCACACTTTCTCGAATGTCTGCATTGAAGAATTGGCAACACCAAAGTTGGAGAACAGATTAAGATTGATCTTCAACGAAACCAAGAAAATTGTCATCTACGGAAACAACAGCCAAGCGGATGGGGCAAGTATTACAATGGAAGTGGCCGGATCCGGAAACTCTTTGTGGAACCACTGGGAAATACACTTCCGACAACACGTTCTACCACCTGAACATAAGAGATACCTTAGAGATACAGCATTCTTTGTACAGCCAACCTGTCCTGGCAATTTCCACCATTTCTTCATAGATGAATTCATTCCTCTCTACAGCGTCATTCTTCTTAGTAACCGGTTACATCCGGGGGCTCGTAATCAAATACTATACCGCACTCCTCAAGTCGCATCGGATGATGACAGGTGTCATTCAAGACGCACATATGAAGGATTTCTACGGACTTTGTACATTGACGACTTTCACGACGTCTTCTACAACCTTCCTAACAACACCTGCTTCCGACAAGCCGTCTTCGGCAGCACGCCTCTCTTATTCCGTCAGCGTGACGTCATCGATCACGTGCTGCGATATTACAACTTGACATTACACAGCAATAGAAAATCCAGCGACCTCTATGTTACCATTTTGGGACGTAAAGATAGGCGCATCATAAACGCTGAAGAAGTGCTTTCTTTCGCGAAAGAGGTCGGATTTAAGAATCTGAGAATTGTTGACTGTGCAAACAAATCCGTTCAGTATCAGCTTGAGATTATGTCGAATTCGTATGTTTTCATTGGTATTCAGGGGGCTGGGCTACAATGGTCCATGTTCATGCCCGAAGGCTCCTACCTCATCGAACTCGCCTGGCCTCACAAACACTGGAGGTTCTATTATGAAAATTTCGTCCCGCCTTTCGGATTAACGTGGAGAGGAGTAGGTGTACAGGATGTTAGACTTAACTGGACTACGTATGCGATTAATGTGCGACGTGGAGTTCCAGTTAGCGACGCTGAGAAACCAATATTGATAAAAGATCACCCAAAAGACGCGACTGACAACATCTGGAAATGGTCTGACATCGTCGTTCAAAAAAGTGAGATATTGGGAACGTTGCAAATTGTTATTAACGGACTAAATGCGTTTCAACTTTCAATAGAACTTTCGATATAGCTAATCAGCAAATCAGGACTGGTCAGTATTTTAGAAGGCTTGCTATGAATCATGTTGTCTGAGACTTATAAGTCATCCTCTTAGGCCTAAAAACAATATACTTCTACGCTTGTTTGCTTTCTATCGTTTTGTATGGAAGCTCTCTTGGTGATATAATCTAACATTTCATGACTGAAAACACAACACTCATTCTAATCTTTCTTATTACCAGAAGTATAATCAGACACATGTAGTAATACCTGTATACCTATTTCATCCCAATAAACGAATATATTATAATTATTGTTGTTCCTGGTAGTGGTATGTCAACTTGCTTGTAAATAAACGAACGAATATTTGTATATTTATATATATGCCTATATATGTATATGCATAATATGTATATATATAGAAGGATTTAGGATCACTGAATTAAGTAACGGGGTAATTTACACACGCGCCTCTATACTACACATCCTTTCATTTTCAATTTTCCTAATCCGATGCATTGAAGTGAAACCACGTGACTACCGGTACATCTGACCAAATTTGTAGTCTAGGCATGTCAAAATGAGTCGCGAGCTGCAATCGATCGTAACTGACAAGTGGAAAAGTGTAGCAAGTGAACAATTGTGTTCAGTTATTTGGGTACACGTTGATTAAAGGCTTCAAACGTTCACCAGGAGACTCAAATGTTGTTCTTGTTACTTCCACCTCAGGCGTTTCAGGTCTATTCAAAGATTTGTTTCATCCTCTACCTTCACCAGAATTGTCCACGCTTTTGTCTGTTCTCGAACTGACTATTGTAATTCTCTCCTTGTTGGCTTACCCACAGTTCGGTAATATTTCCTCTTCAGTCCGTACTGAATGCTTCTGCAAGACTTATTGTTCGCCTTTTGGTTGATTCTCTCATATTCTACGTTTATGGTTGAACAATTAACATCTTAACTGGCTCCCTCTCTCTGCGCGCATCGAAATTAAAGTTCTCATTCTCGTGCTCAAAGCTCAACTGGGTCTTGCTCCAAAATATCTTTTTCACCAAAGTCTCTGCCGAGTCACTGCCTCAGTTACAAAGAGCGGCGTGGTCTCTTCATTCCCCGTGTTAGGACCGAATTGGCTAAATGCAGACCCTTTTCCTGAATAGATCCTCTCTATGGAATGGACTTCCTTTTCTCTATACTCTACCATCCTCTCCGGTCGCCTCTCTGCTTCTCTCTCAGCTTAGAACCTTCCTTTTCTCTCGGGGTATCTTGCACTGCCACGGGAGCGCTTCTGAAAGACTTATGCTGTGAGAAGCGCTTCATAACAATGATCAAATACAAAACAAATACAATACAATCTCTGCTAATTTTATGTACAGAACTATTTTGAACTTTTGCACGTGTATAAGTTTTCTGAGTTGTTTTTCTGGCTATTTGATTTCTACGACGATTTTGCGTTTATTTGCTAATACACTGTCACATATAGGCTATGGCCTAATTCTGTTTTGTCCGCATTCACATAACTTCATGACAATAATTATTTCGGGGTTGATGGAGCCCAAGAACTGTAAATATACGTGATACATGCGACAAAAGCTCTATGGTGTCGATTTATTTGATATTGCTTGAAAATTTGTCAGTTTATTTTGTGCTACTATTAAGGGAACACCCTAGGTGCACACGTGTAATCGTGTATACACAATACTGACGTATGTGATGATTAGAAGATAGAACTTACGTCGTGAGGGTCGGTTAGGGTCAGGGTTAGGGTTAGTGTCGTCATTAGAAGGCAGATAAAGGCTACGACAATGCTACAAAAAGGCTATGACCTCCTTCAAATTCACATGCTCTCAAGGAACATGCGATCTTCCGGAAACCGAACTCTAGTCTTGCACCGCTGTCACACAACAACTGCATCAAGATCCTTCATCTCAGCAGCCCCTCGAATATGGAACAATCTTCCTACGGACATTAGAAATTCTACAGCCCTCGCTGTCTTCAAGAAACATCTAAAAACTGAACTTTTCACACAGACCCATCTTGAGTGATTTACCTCTGCTCCTCAAAGTGCTTCTGAATCGTTGCTTCGAGTCATCGACTGCTTAGGCCTACAAACTACGGCACTCAAATCTCTATTATTATAATAATAAAATAATAATAATAATAATAATGATAATAATAATAATAATAATAATAATAATAATAATAATAATAATAGGGCCTAATAATAATAATAATAATAATAATAATAATAATAATAATAATAATAATAATATTATAATAATAATAATAATAATAATTATTATTATTATTATTATTATTATTATTATTATAAATATGCGTTTTAATGAAACGTTACCTCTAGTTTTGAGTCTAGTATATATATAGTCCGGGTTCATTTTACGTCATAGCCTACGTTTATGGGAACATAGGTAAATAAGCTGCGTATAAGACGAATCGTTGCGGTATATCGGAAAAGTTGAGCCCCCGATTCTATAAGCTTGCCCAAGTAAACATAATTATATATAAGCTGACAGCTTTTAATGTGTACATCAGGTAAATAGATCTCAGAATTATAATTTCTCTAATTTGTGATTGCAACGGAATTCTTAGTGCAGCGTGAAACATCGCTTTGACCGTAAAACCATCTTCACCGATAGATGAGGGTTATCCCGTTGTTTAGGACTTTAGGTTGTTAAATTATTTGAATGTCTTCAATGACGTACTTTACGTGGGTAAGTAAGCAGTCTACCTATGTCCATGATAACTATCATCAATCCCGCTTCCATATCATGAAGAATTTTTTTAAATATATCTGAGACGATAATAACAGTAATAATAGTCCCAGAATATATCCAGCTTCCATTTCATGAAAGAAATTACCCAACTTCTATTTAATCAAAAAATAGTTTTCATCGATGGAACTTTTATTATTTTAGGCAAAGAACTATTCTCGTGGGTCCAGCTTCTCCTTATGGAAATAATTATTTTCTTCAATGCATCTTCTATTGCTTCAAAAACTTAGTTTCATCGATCCAGCTTCTATTTACTGTAACAATTATTTCCACCAATCCAACTTTTATTTAAATACATAAATGGTTTCATCAATCCCACTTTCATTTAGGGAATTCATTTTTTTGTATCAATCCAGCTTCCATTTTAATTTGACGATATAAAATAATTTACCAACCTAAACTACGGGTTTACCGACTTATCTATCCCAAAAATCACTTTCTGTCCCCAGTATGACTGTATGACCCCTAATTCTGATAAATATGACACAAAAACTGATCAAGCAACTTGAATCTAATCTAAAAATACTAGAACGTATTCAGACTAGAGCCATTATAATTATGCACTACGCATCAATCTATGGCAATTCAAATATAATTGCAATCCGGTCAGATTCTGAAGGAATGAGCTTTTGTTGATGCAAATGTAATTTTTAATTGTAAGCGATCTTTTGTGCAGCGCATTTTCACGATATATCAGCGGCGTTAAATGCTTCTGACCTGACTATACAAGACCACGATCGAAAAGAATGGTATTGAGAAATGGAGGCATAGAAAGCAGAAGAAGCTCATTAGGCGGATGGCATGAAAACCTGTTCCAGAACGAGAGTCAAATTTCTGTCTCCTTTCCGAGGAGAGCATGAAAACCTGTTCCAGAATTAGAGGCAAATTTCTGTCTCCATTTCGCAGATAACGTGAAAACCTGCTCCAGAATGAGAAGCCGACCATGGCAAAGCTCCCATGTTTCATGGCAATCAGAGAAATGCTAAACACCGACTCAGTCCCTAAACATTGCGTTCATTAGATAATGCAGAGAAAGTAATAAGCAAAATCAAACAAGGAAGTGAAAAAGTCTTAAGATTCATCTATTGTTGACAAGGGACCAGAAACAATTTGCCTATTTTCCTTCAATGCAGGTTAGCATTAGACTGGTCCAAACTTACATGGGGAAATATATTTTTTCAAAATATGCTGCTCCACAAGGCTGCCCCTGTTACACTTGACTAGAAGACTCTGTGTTGAAAAAATTGAAGAGATCTGAGCATGTTTAGAGGTCGCTAGGTTTTGACACTTTTGTAGAAATTGAAAAAATTGTGCATCTGACGCGTTAATAGCTTCATTATGAATTAAAATAAGCACCCATGAACATGGCAGCCATTGGAGAAATGAAAAACAATAAAGCTGAAGGAATTGATAACATCCCAATTGAAATGATTAAAAACTTTGGAGAAAAGGCAATGAAAGAACTAGTACAACTATGCAAAGACATATACATCACAGGAGTATGGCCAGAGGACTTCTTACAGATCATTATGGTTCCTATAAAGAAGAATCCAAATGCAACAACATGTGAAGACCACAGAACTATTAGCCTACTAACACATGCATCCAAAATCGTACTAAGAGTTATCACGAAGAGAATGCAGTCAAGGGCAGAAACAAATGACTGCCTAGGAGAGGACCAATACGGCTTCAGAAAGGGAAGGGGCACAAGAGATGCAATTGGAGCGCTGAGGGTGCTGACAGAAAGAAGCATACAGCATGGACAGGACATCTACATTTGCTTTGTGGATTATGAAAAGGCTTTCGATAGAGTAGATTGGAAGAAATTAATGCATGCACTGAGAAGAATAGGAGTGGACTGGAAAGACAGAAGACTCATAGGAAACCTATACATGGGACAGAAAGTAAGAATAAAAATAGAAGGAGAATTTTCAGAACCAGGAGTGATAGGTAGAGGAGTACGACAAGGGTGCCCACTATCACCAATTCTCTTCAACATCTACATTGAGGAATTAGTACGAGAGGCGATGGAGGAGGTGAAAGAGGGCATAAAGGTGGGAGGAAGATTGACGAAAGCACTCAGATTTGCAGATGACCAGGCGATGTTGGCAGGCAGCCAGAATGGGTTACAAAAAATGATGGATCAGCTGAATAAGATCTCAAAGGAGTATGATATGAAAATAAATATTAAAAAGACAAAGATCATGAGGATAAGCAAAGGAAAGGAAAGAACAGTAAAGATCACTATAGATGGTAAGGAACTGGAACAAGTAGGAAAATTCTGTTACCTAGGAAGTATGATCACAACTGATGCAAAGTGTCATGTAGAAATAAAGAGAAGAATAGCCATGGGAAAAGATGCCTTCTATAAAAGAAAGGAATTAATGAGAGGAAAGCTAAATAAGAATCTGAAGAAAAGAATTATCAAGTCTATGATATGGAGTGTGGTGTTATACGGATCAGAGACATGGACTCTAAGGAAGGAAGACATCAGAAGATTGGAGGCCTTCGAGATGTGGATATGGCGAAGAATGGAGAGAGTCAGCTGGATGGATCGGAGGACAAATGAAGACATACTACAAATGGTGGACGAAAAAGATCCATGATAGGGATAATAAGAAGCCGACAAAGAAAATGGATGGGCCACATCATGAGGGGAGACTCCCTTCTAAGAATTATAATTGAGGGAAGAATGGAGGGGAAGAAGACACGAGGAAGACCGAGAATGATGTTGTTGGACTGGATGATGGAGGAAGATTACGGCAAACTGAAGGAAAGAGCCAGAAAACGTGATGAATGGCGAAATTGGACGTACGAACCTGCCTAGGAAGGCAGAGAACCAAAAGAAGAAGACCCATGAACACCAAGCACCATCTTTCTAAATCATGATCAATATGCCAACTGTATTTAAGTAACTAAAAGAATAATAATAAGCTCATTTACAAATAAAACACTTATTTCAAGTTCTTTCTGATAGATAAACGGTTGTTGGCTTATAACTAATTTTTAAATTTTGCATGCCACCTTTTCATCACAATTCGTTTCATATGCAATTGTATTGTTCAATATTGCTCTGCATGCTGCTAATTTAGCGTGATTCGAGTACTTTTCTCGTCTGTGAAGCCAGCCTTGAATATGAAATAAGCTTACAGCACATGTTTTTCACTTTCTGCAATAAAAGCTCGTACGTTACAAAACGGCAGCTATGGTGAAACTGGCATCAACAAGGAGTTCCTCACAATGTTGTCTGTTAGGGATGCCTGACAAACACTTTCTTGGGTCTGAACTCCCAAAAAATTGGGCAATCCTGAGGAATTTCATATTTCATTACCAGAATAGACTATGAGGCCACGAAAGCAACAATAGTCGCTGCGTTGGTAATTCGGGAGGAGGCTAGAATCCCCGCACAGTGTGTGGATTCGGGTGTTCGCAAACTGTGGAAGTTGTATGAACACAAATTTGTGCTGATTCAAGGAGTTACAGTTTGAGTTCGATTTAATTAACTCTTTCAGTCATCATCTCCGCTATTTCTTCGAAGCGTGTCAGTGAAGACATCGAGGCTGCTCTGGTAATACAATCTCATTTATCCACCTAATCCGCTATCCATGTAGCGTCTGGACAGGAAATCCTTCGACCACCAGACTCCACTGGAAGAGTATGTCACAAGGAGGTCTTTAAAACTGCTTGATCTTTTTACCATCCAGGGTCAAGAACAACCCACAGCCTTCCTATCAAAGTCCTTTACTCCCTGACCACTGGACCCTACTTCCCAGTCGACGAAGGCAAATGTCAAACTGTTGATGGTCGTCAATGACTGCGCAGAACGTTGAGTGGCTCTGATCCATTCTTACAATGATATACTAAGGGTGAGTAACAGAAACTATACTTGCTGCAACTTGTCTCCGGTCATCGGACAAAAGTTTCTGTTCCAACAAAGGTAAAATGAAATAATAGTAGGTTGCGGGTTTTCCAGCACTTCAAATGACGGGATTTATGCAGACTGGATTACTTCTTCAATTATCCAAAATTATATTTTATTACAAACGTAATGCAGCCTGACTGAGCAGTAACACTGCAGTATATATTTCTAAATTGGGCTGTTTATTTTTCAAAATAATAACTGACTTGAAAATAATTTATAACCGAGTTGAAAAAAATCAAAATTATACATGTTTTTTGACAAGTTCATACTATAATATGATTATGGCAAAAAGTCGAAAAACATAGCGACCTCTAAACATAATCAAATCTTTCCAAAATGTTGCATACAGACTCATGTTTTCATGTGTAACAAGGGCAGCCTTGTGGAGCAATGTATTTCCAACTTTTAATTTTTTGGACCAGTCTAGTTAGCATAACTCCGCCGCTTCCGGTGGATGCTAGGCCCACGGGCGACGCTAGTCATCTTTTCTATGACACAACATTGTTAAATATAAATACCTACCCCTAGAGCAATTGGCAAAGGCACTGTCTTGACTCTGAGCGCACAGCCATCATTCATTGATCAACTATCTGCAGCCGACGGCTTGACTCTCTCCGCTCGATGGTGAGGTGCATAATAAGCAGAAAGCCTGGGATATGCAATTCATTTTGCTACGCGTACTTCGTGGGAATTAGTTCTAGCTTAGTGCAAATCTTGCTCGCTAGTCAACTGTATTCATTCAATTCACCTGCGGCCGTATATCCATTTTGTGGCAGATTTGTGGCGAAGATCCATTGATCTTGTGATCTTATGGTGTTTGATGCTCTGCCAATAAATGATTCACAACGGACTCACAACTGAACTGATCCACCAGAAAACCTTCGGCTATTTGACAGTTCATTCTTAACACTCGGTCTAGTTAGGTCAATTAACTGTAATGAAGTTAGCATCAAATGCATGATGTATAGTGTATTCATACTCACGCCCTGCATTACGGACTCATATTATGGATTGTTGGGTAAAAGTGAAGAATCCGTGCAGTTTAAAAGATTAAGGCACGTGTGGCTGTGAGCAAGAGCAGCCTATGAATCGAATGTGGATAGATAGGTAAGGCGCAATGTTGTGCTTCAGAATACATAGTTTTTATTTGTCTCATGTCTAATTTATCAGCTATTACTCACACATAGTTTGTTCAGTTGTCTGTATGTGTTGCGAAACCTACACTCGAAGTTCTATAGGCCTCATCCGTTGTAAATTTAAGCAATTCTCTTTTTCTAATTGCCATTAGTGCGAGTAATAGCTGTTGACATTGTTAGCAAGTCAGATCATTTATTATTGGCAGTTAGGCTCATACGACGGGGCGGGGCACAGTAGCAGATTAGTTAAAGCGCTCGGCTTCATAAGGCAGAGAGTGCGGGTTCGAGTGTCCCTCTGGGCGGTCACTGTGTAAGAAACTGGACAAAAATCCATCGACGTTCTATCGAGAGTTTGGATATGCAATTAGTTTACTAAAGAATCGACTTATGTACCTACATACTAAAATTAGCGGCCGCATTGAAATTTAGCTTCAATTAATCCTACTAAAATAATAATGATTGTACAAAGGACATAAAGGCAAGAATAGCAAAGGCAAAGGAAGTTATGGCAGGACTAAATTCCATCTGGAATAGTAAGCAAATTAGTTATAAGACAAAGACGAATGTCTTGAAAACATGCGTGTTTAGTACAGCTCTTTATGCGTGTGAGGCCTGGACAATTAAAAAGACTGATCATGATAAAATCCTGGCTTTTGAAATGTACTGCTATAGAAGAATATTGCACCTGAATTGGACAATGAAGGTGACAAATAAGGAGGTCCGAAGAAGATTACACATAAAGGAAGATCTAATACAGTCAGTAATGAGAAGGAAATTGGGTCTGTTTGGGCATATATGCAGAATGGATAATAATAGAAAAATAAAAACTGTCATGATGGGTATGATGGATGGAAGTGGAAGAAGAGGAAGACCTAACAGTGAATGGACTGATGACATCAGGTATTGGTGCAAACAAGACCTACACAGTTTGAGTGTATTGGCGCAAGACAGATGATTATGGAAACAGATTACGAAATTTGCATTGGACACCTACGGGCTTTCGGCCCATGGATGATGATGATGATGATGATGATGATGATGATGATGATGATGATGATGATGATGATGATGATGATGATGATGATGATGATGATGATGATGATGATGATGATGATGATGATGATGATGATGATGATGATGAATCCTACTAAACACCCAGAATCCATCAGATTCAGATAAGATAACTCGTTTCCATCTAATTGTTTGTCTGTTTCACCTAGAGTTCCTGAGACTTGATAAAAAACACTCGACAACATACAGCAACTTCCTCAATTCTAATAAAGGCTGAAGATATTCCGTTGCTAAGAACGACTGTTTAACTCGAAAACCATGACGTTCAGAAGATTGTCCAAAATGAAAGTCAATATCATGACTGTACTTAACACCAATGATATAAAAGGCGTTAAAGTTTGCATTTTAATTTGTGCTGTCTTGATTCTGCTGTCAATGTATTATTTGGAGAAAGGGGTTAAAATACATGGAACCACCCAGGTTATTAACAAGCAGAAGGCTGAATTTCGAGTGATAAAACAGATGAACGGAGTTCACACTTTCTCAAATGTCTGCATTGAAGAATTGGCAACACCAAAGTTGGAGAACAGATTAAGATTGATCTCCAACGAAACCAAGGAAATTGTCATCTACGGAAACAACAGCCATGCGGATGGGGCAAGGATTACAATGGAAGTGGCCGGATCCGGAAACACTTTGTGGAACCACTGGGAGGTCCACTTCCGACAACAAGTTCTACCACCTGAGAATAAGAGAAACATTAGAGATACAGCATTCTTTGTACAGCCCACCTGTCCTGGCAATTTTCACCATTTCTTCATAGATGAATTCATTCCCCTCTACAGCGTCATTGTTCTTAGTAACCGGTTACACCCGGGGGCTCGAAATCAAATCCTATACCGCACCCCTCAAGTCGGATCGGATGATGACAGGTGCCATTCAAGACGCACATACGAAGGATTTCTACGGACTTTGTACATTGACGACTTTCACGACGTCTTCTACAACCTTCCTAACAACACCTGCTTCCGACAAGCCGTCTTCGGGAGCACGCCTCTCTTATTCCGTCAGCGTGACGTCATCGATCACGTGCTGCGATATTACAACTTGACATTACACAGCAATAGAAAAGACAGCGACCTTTATGTTACCCTTTTGGAACGTAAAGATAGGCGCATCATAAACGCTGAAGAAGTGCTTTCTTTCGCGAATGAGGTCGGATTTAAGAATCTCAGAATTGTTGACTTTGCAAACAAATCCGTTCAGTATCAGCTTGAGATTATGTCGAATTCGTATGTTTTCATTGGTATTCAGGGGGCTGGGTTACAATGGTCCATGTTCATGCCCGAAGGCTCCTACCTCATCGAACTCGCATGGCCTCAGAAACACTGGGGGTTCTATTATGGTAATTTCGTCCCGCCTTTTGGAATAACTTGGAGAGGAGTAGGTGTACAGGACGTTAGACTTAACTGGACTTCGTATGCGAGTAATGTACGCCGTGGAGTTCCAGTTAGCGAGGCTGAGAAACCGATATTGATAAAAGATCATCCAAAAGATGCCTCGGAAAACATCTGGAAATGGTCTGACATTGTGGTTCAAAAGAGTGAGCTATTGGAAACGTTGCAAATAGTTTATGAAGAACTGAAGGCGTTTCAATAGCACTGTTGTTATAGCTAATCTGAACCCAGTGTTTCCTATGAATCAGAAAGAAGGTAATGTACACATGCGTCACTATAGAATACGTCCTTTGATTTTCAATTTGATAATCCGAGACCACGATATGAAACCAAAGGACTTCCGATAAGTCTTGCCAAATTTATAGTTTATGAGTGTTAAAGTGAGTCAATCTATTGTAACTGGAAAGTGGAAAAGTGTAGCAAGTGAACAATTGTGTTTTCAGTTAATTGGGTTAAAGTTGATTCAAAGCTTCAAGGATACTTCTTGTGTTGAATGTTGTTCTTCCTTCCAACTTAGGCATTTCAGGGCTATTGGGAGATGTGTTTCATCCTTTACCTTCACTTCAATTGTCGATGCTTTTATCTGTGCCCTAATTGACTATTGCAATTCTCTCCTTGTTGGCTTACCCAAGGTTCGTCTATCTTCTCTTCGGTCCGTACTGAATGCTGCTGCGAGACTTGTAGCTCGCATTGCTCGATTCTCTCACATCTCAACATATATGCCTGAACAACTTCACTGGCATCCTCTCTCTGTTCATATCCAATTTAAAGTTCTCATTCTCGTGCTTAACTCTCAACTGGGTCTTCCTCCAAAATGTCTTAGTCGCCAAATTCTCATTCCCCTCTCTGCCACGTCATTGCGTCCTCTCAAATACCCTTACCGGCTTGACCTCTTCGTTCCCCGTGTTAGGACCACAATTGCTAAATCCAAATCCTTTGCCTGCATAGAGTGCATAGGTCCCTCTCTATGGAATAGATTTCCCCTTCTCTGCGGTCTTCCATCCTCTCTGGTGGCATCTCTGCCTCTCTTTCTCACCTTAACCTGTTGCACCTGTTTCGGCCTTCTGAGTTGTTTTCTGTGATTTCTCAGACGGCTTTGTGTATATTTGCCCATGTACGGTCACATGACTTCATGATTATATTTCAGAGTTGATGGAGTGTGAGAACTATAATTATATGTTGTACATGCAACAGATGCATTATTTTGTTGCTTCATTATATAATATTATGGTTGACGCTCAGGTTGTGCATGTGTTACTGTAGCCTATTATATATACACAAAACTGACGTATGTTCTGCTATAGCTTATTGCTTTACTGGGTTTAGTCTTAAACTTTTATTCTATTTAGGATAGTGTTAGTGTTTTGCGGATAATTCAAAGCACTGTCTTAAAATTACAGTCAGAATGCAAACGTTGCGCGTCTCTGTGTGTGTAACTCTGACTGTTTGACTGTAATAATAATAGAATTATAGGACATGAAACTTTCTTCTGACTTGTAAACGTATGAAAATCATATTCTCACAGACCGATTACATAAGTTCGGTTAACTGTGAAAATTAGTTTTAAAACTGTATGTACACTTGAATGTAAGCTTATATAAAGTGAAACGTTTGTAAAATTATTCTTATATTGTTATTGTTATAATTATGCAACCGGACAGTTGTTGCATCGTTAAACGAAAGAGTATACTCTTTCGTTTAACGATGCAACAACTGTCCGGTTGCATAATAGGCCTATGCCGTAATCCGCATTCATAGGACAAACGCCTTGTAGACAGAACAGCTGATTAAAAGGGAAAACAACTTACTAAAAGGAATTGGAACATGAAATTAGACTAACACTAACCCAAACCCATAGTTTTTGTTTTTCTCTCCTCCTGCTTATATTGGCTGTTAGTTAGCCACGATAATAAGCACAGTTGCTTTGATATGGAATTTTGCATTTCCTGTGAGTTTATAGTTTGTGACTCAGTTGTTCTTGTTTTCAATGTACATAATATATTACATTCAACTGAATGCAAACGTCAAACAGGCATGTCCGTGTAATAATCGCAAGTTAGATCTTACCTATAATTGGATGTCTGATGTAACAATTAAACAGACTTTCACATGGAAAATTAGTTTTTTTTAAAGCCTGAAGCTTACCATGAAACTTCCTTATCTCTGTTAATACTAAAAGAGATGTTAAGAGGTGTTACGCACAGAATTATTCTGTATCATGTGTAGCAGAACCATTTTTAATGGTTCTCACCGCAAACTGATTTTTCAAACGGCTACCTGTAAGCTCCTACCTGACGCAGTTTAACTGAACTATGTTATTGTTATAAGTTCTAAGCGCATAAAGTTACTGCAGGGCAAGTGTGATTTGCGAATGCTTGTGAGTCTTCGTTACGGCGTAGCTGCAGGCCGGGAAATTTCAGACAATCTGCATACTGCATAGGCGCCCACAGAAGTAGGCTATATGCATCGGGACAACATATACGAGAATTGGTCATATTATATCATTCCGGATCTACGTAATCCAAAATGTGTTCAGATGTTAATTCCAGAAGCGCAGGCATCCTTTTTGCTTCTATGTTTGAGCGCCCACGTTTGCCGATGAGATTTAATAACCAGAGAAGTCCAGTCTGCTAGATACTCGAATCCAGAGCAGCTAATTTTGTGATGCCGCATATGAAATGGACCACATGGCGGGTTTGGAGTTATTCATACCACCATAATCAGCAAAAAGTCTGAAAATAATTAGGGCCTATGTATGATGTTATAAAATGGAAATGTTATGGCGGTTTTTTTTATAGGATTTACAACATGCTGTAGGCTACCTGAAAGGTGAGTTTTTCGGTTAAACTAATTTAAAGTTAAGTTCCAAATCGCTTCCATTTTACACAAACCCCGGTAGACTTTCACTTTGCAAATGTAGAAACAGCAATTCTCCCATTGTATAACATTATACATAATTATTTTCAGAATTCGGTAAAGTCGTAGTTTACGTTGCTAAATTTTTTGATGTTGTCACTTTGAAATGGAAGCTGGATTGATGAAAGAAATTGTTTCCCTAAATGTAAGTGGAATTGATGAATACATTCATGTGTTCAAAATTGAAGTTGGATTGATCGAAATAATGTTTACCGTAAATAGAAGCTGGATGGATGAAATTAATTTTTCGATTCAATGGAAACTGGATTGATGAAAATAATTGTTTCCGTAATTAGAAGCTGGATCCATGAGAATATATCTTTGCTTAAATAAAAGTTCCATTGATGAAAAATATTTCTTTCATGAAATAGAAGTTGGATTGATAAAAGTAATTTTTCAAATTAAATAGAAGTTGGATTGATGAAAATATTTCTCGATGAAATGGAAGCTGGATTGATGATAGTTAACATGCACATAGGTAGACTTCTTACTTACCAACGTTAAGTACGGCATTGAAGACATTAGAATAATTTAGCAATGTAAACTACGACTTTACCCAGAATTCTTTGCTGATCACGGTGGTTTAATTAAATAACTCCAGTTTTGAAAGTATTTATTTTCAGATTGATAAACCCAGAATAGTGATGCTGAATTGTTGACCCTTTTACATGCGATAATTAGCGATTATTTGAGTGAGAAAAATACTTGCAATGTTCTATTTTCAGGAACTATTGTGCTACATTGATAGATAAAGGTGTCCTCTAGCGGCTGCCAGTAAAAACCCAATTTCGATATTTTGATGGGTGACCATTAGGGGTTTCCAGGAAAATGTCACATCGTAGAAAACACCCATAACTTACTCAAGTGCCATTTTTCTGGACACCCCTAGTGACCATATTCAAAGACCTGTTTCTCAGTAAATAAATCCCGCATTGTGAGCCTTGTTCAATGTTCATATTCGGCATCACGCTTAAATAGGCTTACATGTATAGCGCATTTTGTAACTTCAAAAGCGCTGCACTCCGCATGCATGCTAGCAAATGGTGTCACAATTAATTTAAAAGAACACCAGTTCACCTTACAACAAACTAGCTACGCTTAGATAAAGAAAGGGTCATGTAGGCCTAACTGGGAAAGCTATTGCAATAAAGGCAGGTTGAAAGAATATCATGCTATGCCATACTACACTATATACTAGACTACGCTATAGCCTACTATAGGCTACTCCGCTATGTATACCATACGCCATACAACCTGAACATGAGCAAAACAAAAGAAACCATAGATC
Source organism: Aporrectodea caliginosa (assembly GCA_020284085.1). Classification (NCBI taxonomy): domain Eukaryota; kingdom Metazoa; phylum Annelida; class Clitellata; order Crassiclitellata; family Lumbricidae; genus Aporrectodea; species Aporrectodea caliginosa. The sequence continues at coordinate 132,718 of JACEVL010000964.1, forward strand.
AAAATTTATTTACCTAATCCTGCCTGTTGATGAGTATAAGCTTATACTATACATTCACGATTGCATATAATATTATATGGCCAAGCAGATCTAACGTGTTGAAACATGCGAACGCGAAATAGACGTGCATTCCAGCTGGCACGTCCAATAGGCTATCGCACGATGTTCGTTAAAGCCCTCTCTCATTCACACAAAGGTTAGACTAAATTTACCAAGGACACCACTTCCGCGATTTCGTTCCATAGAAGCAGCGTTCTGTCTGCCGCTGTGTAAAGAATACACGAAGATACAATACAATACAACACACATTCAAACAAGTTCCGCATGATGCTGCAAATATTTTGATTAATCGATATAGCAAACATGCCCGTCACATAGCGGATTTGTTTGCCATAGTAGAGCTAAATAATGCGTATTATGTAGCTCTTTGGCAGCAAAACAGACCAGGCACTGGATAGTAGGATTTAATCTATAGCAGTCCAAGGCGTCGCTAAGAGTCTTTCGGAACATATTTAGGCTACTTTTATTTTGACGTAGGGGCCTACATCTCCAGCTACTGGCAGAGCACTATATGCTATTTAAGGCAAATGTGCGTCACGGACCTCAGCCCAAAAGGTCACAACGAAATGTCCTGCCAACATTCATACAATCAATGAAGAAATGTCAATCAAATTTTCTAGATTTTTGCAGCACTCAGAAAGCGAATAACTCTTTTCAATAACACTTTTCAATAACTCTTTTCAATAACTCTTGTCAATCAATAACTCATTTCAACAACTCATTTCAATAACAAATTTCAATAACTCTTTTCAATCAACTCTTTTCAATAACTCTTTTCAATAACTCTTTTCAATAACTCTTTTCAATAACTCTTTTCAATAACTCTTTTCAATAACTCTTTTCAATAACTCTTTTCAATAACTCTTTTCAATAACTATTTTCAATAACTCTTTTCAATAACTCTTTTCAATAACTCCTTTCAATAACTCATTTCAATAACTCTTTTCAATAACTCTTTTCAATAACTCTTTTCAATAACTCTTTTCAATAACTCTTTTCAATAACTCTTTTCAATAACTCTTTTCAATAACTCTTTTCAATAACTCTTTTCAATAACTCCTTTCAATAACACTTTTCAATAACTCTTTCAATAACTCTTTTCAATAACTCTTTTCAATAACTCTTTTCAATAACTCTTTTCAATAACTCTTTTCAATAACTCTTTTCAATAACTCTTTTCAATAACTCTTTTCAATAACTCTTTTCAATAACTCTTTTCAATAACTCTTTTCAATAACTCTTTTCAATAACTCTTTTCAATAACTCTTTTCAATAACTCTTTTCAATAACTCTTTTTTCAATAACTCTTTTCAATAACTCTTTTCAATAACTCTTTTCAATAACTCTTTTCAATAACTCTTTTCAATAACTCTTTTCAATAACTCTTTTCAATAACTCTTTTCAATAACTCTTTTCAATAACTCTTTTCAATAACTCTTTTCAATAACTCTTTTCAATAACTCTTTTCAATAACTCTTTTCAATAACTCTTTTCAATAACTCTTTTCAATAACTCTTTTCAATAACTCTTTTCAATAACTCTTTTCAATAACTCTTTTCAATAACTCTTTTCAATAACTCTTTTCAATAACTCTTTTCAATAACTCTTTTCAATAACTCTTTTCAATAACTCTTTTCAATAACTCTTTTCAATAACTCTTTTCAATAACTCATTAATAACTCTTTTCAATAACTCTTTTCAATAACTCTTTTCAATAACTCTTTTCAATAACTCTTTTCAATAACTCTTTTCAATAACTCTTTTCAATAACTCTTTTCAATAACTCTTTTCAATAACTCTTTTCAATAACTCTTTTCAATAACTCTTTTCAATAACTTTTCAATAACTCTTTTCAATAACTCTTTTCAATAACTCTTTTCAATAACTCTTTTCAATAACTTTTCAATAACTCTTTTCAATAACTCTTTTCAATAACTCTTTTCAATAACTCTTTTCAATAACTCTTTTCAATAACTCTTTTCAATAACTCTTTTCAATAACTCTTTTCAATAACTCTTTCAATAACTCTTTTCAATAACTCTTTTCAATAACTCTTTTCAATAACTCTTTTCAATTTTCAATAACTCTTTTCAATAACTCTTTTCAATAACTCTTTTCAATAACTCTTTTCAATAACTCTTTTCAATAACTCTTTTCAATAACTCTTTTCAATAACTCTTTTCAATAACTCTTTTCAATAACTCTTTTCAATAACTCTTTTCAATAACTCTTTTCAATAACTCTTTTCAATAACTCTTTTCAATAACTCTTTTCAATAACTCTTTTCTTTTCAATAACTCTTTTCAATAACTCTTTTCAATAACTCTTTTCAATAACTCTTTTCAATAACTCTTTTCAATAACTCTTTTCAATAACTCTTTTCAATAACTCTTTTCAATAACTCTTTTCAATAACTCTTTTCAATAACTCTTTTCAATAACTCTTTTCAATAACTCTTTTAACTCTTTTCAATAACTCTTTTCAATAACTCTTTTCAATAACTCTTTTCAATAACTCTTTTCAATAACTCTTTTCAATAACTCTTTTCAATAACTCTTTTCAATAACTCTTTTCAATAACTCTTTTCAATAACTCTTTTCAATAACTCTTTTCAATAACTCTTTTCAATAACTCTTTTCAATAACTCTTTTCAATAACTCTTTTCAATAACTCTTTTCAATAACTCTTTTCAATAACTCTTTTCAATAACTCTTTTCAATAACTCTTTTCAATAACTTTTCAATAACTCTTTTCAATAACTCTTTTCAATAACTCTTTTTCAACTCTTTTCAATAACTTTTCAATAACTCTTTTCAATAACTCTTTTCAATAACTCTTTTCAATAACTCTTTTCAATAACTCTTTTCAATAACTCTTTTCAATTTCTTTTCAATAACTCTTTTCAATAACTCTTTTCAATAACTCTTTTCAATAACTCTTTTCAATAACTCTTTTCAATAACTCTTTTCAATAACTCTTTTCAATAACTCTTTTCAATAACTCTTTTCAATAACTCTTTTCAATAACTCTTTTCAATAACTCTTTTCAATAACTCTTTTCAATAACTCTTTTCAATAACTCTTTTCAATAACTCTTTTCAATAACTCTTTTCAATAACTCTTTTCAATAACTCTTTTCAATAACTCTTTTCAATAACTCTTTTCAATAACTCTTTTCAATAACTCTTTTCAATAACTCTTTTCAATAACTTTTCAATAACTCTTTTCAATAACTCTTTTCAATAACTCTTTTCAATAACTCTTTTCAATAACTCTTTTCAATAACTCTTTTCAATAACTCTCTTTCAATAACTCTTTTCAATAACTCTTTTCAATAACTCTTTTCAATAACTCTTTTCAATAACTCTTTTCAATAACTCTTTTCAATAACTCTTTTCAATAACTCTTTTCAATAACTCTTTTCAATAACTCTTTTCAATAACTCTTTTCAATAACTCTTTTCAATAACTCTTTTCAATACTCTTTTCTCTTTTCAATAACTCTTTTCAATAACTCTTTTCAATAACTCTTTTCAATAACTCTTTTCAATAACTCTTTTCAATAACTCTTTTCAATAACTCTTTTCAATAACTCTTTTCAATAACTCTTTTCAATAACTCTTTTCAATAACTCTCTTTTCAATAACTCTTTTCAATAACTCTTTTCAATAACTCTTTTCAATAACTCTTTTCAATAACTCAATTTCAATAACTCTTTTCAATAACTCTTTTCAATAACTCTTTTCAATAACTCTTTTCAATAACTCTTTTCAATAACTCTTTTCAATAACTCTTTTCAATAACTCTTTTCAATAACTCTTTTCAATAACTCTTTTCAATAACTCTTTTCAATAACTCTTTTCAATAACTCTTTTCAATAACTCTTTTCAATAACTCTTTTCAATAACTCTTTTCAATAACTCTTTTAATAACTCTTTTCAATAACTCTTTTCAATAACTCTTTTCAATAACTCTTTTCAATAACTCTTTTCAATAACTCTTTTCAATAACTCTTTTCAATAACTCTTTTCAATAACTCTTTTCAATAACTCTTTTCAATAACTCTTTTCAATAACTCTTTTCAATAACTCTTTTCAATAACTCTTTTCAATAACTCTTTTCAATAACTCTTTTCAATAACTCTTTTCAATAACTCTTTTCAATAACTCTTTTCAATAACTCTTTTCAATAACTCTTTTCAATAACTCTTTTCAATAACTCTTTTCAATAACTCTTTTCAATAACTCTTTTCAATAACTCTTTTCAATAACTCTTTTCAATAACTCTTTTCAATAACTCTTTTCAATAACTCTTTTCAATAACTCTTTTCAATAACTCTTTTCAATAACTCTTTTCAATAACTCTTTTCAATAACTCTTTTCAATAACTCTTTTCAATAACTCTTTTCAATAACTCTTTTCAATAACTCTTTTCAATAACTCTTTTCAATAACTCTTTTCAATAACTCTTTTCAATAACTCTTTTCAATAACTCTTTTCAATAACTCTTTTCAATAACTCTTTTCAATAACTCTTTTCAATAACTTTTTCAATAACTCTTTTCAATAACTCTTTTTTCTTTTCAATAACTCAATTTCAATAACTCTTTTCAATAACTCTTTTCAATAACTCTTTTCAATAACTCTTTTCAATAACTCTTTTCAATAACTCTTTTCAATAACTCTTTTCAATAACTCTTTTCAATAACTCTTTTCAATAACTCTTTTCAATAACTCTTTTCAATAACTCTTTTCAATAACTCTTTTCAATAACTCTTTTCAATAACTCTTTTCAATAACTCTTTTCAATAACTCTTTTCAATAACTCTTTTCAATAACTCTTTTCAATAACTCTTTTCAATAACTCTTTTCAATAACTCTTTTCAATAACTCTTTTCAATAACTCTTTTCAATAACTCTTTTCAATAACTCTTTTCAATAACTCTTTTCAATAACTCTTTTCAATAACTCTTTTTTTCAATAACTCTTTTCAATAACTCTTTTTCACTCTTTTCAATAACTCTTTTCAATAACTCTTTTCAATAACTCTTTTCAATAACTCTTTTCAATAACTCTTTTCAATAACTCTTTCAATAACTCTTTTCAATAACTCAATAACTTTTCAATAACTCTTTTCAATAACTCTTTTCAATAACTCTTTTCAATAACTCTTTTCAATAACTCTTTTCAATAACTCTTTTCAATAACTCTTTTCAATAACTCTTTTCAATAACTCTTTTCAATAACTCTTTTCAATAACTCTTTTCAATAACTCTTTTCAATAACTTTTCAATAACTCTTTTCAATAACTCTTTTCAATAACTCTTTTCAATAACTCTTTTCAATAACTCTTTTCAATAACTCTTTTCAATAACTCTTTTCAATAACTCTTTTCAATAACTCTTTTAACTAATAACTCTTTTCAATAACTCTTTTCAATAACTCTTTTCAATAACTCTTTTCAATAACTCTTTTCAATAACTCTTTTCAATAACTCAATAACTTTCAATAACTCATTTCAATAACTTTTCAATAACTCTTTTCAATAACTCATTTCAATAACTCTTTTCAATAACTCTTTTCAATAACTCTTTTCAATAACTCTTTTCAATAACTCTTTTCAATAACTCTTTTCAATAACTCTTTTCAATAACTCTTTTCAATAACTCTTTTCAATAACTCTTTTCAATAACTCTTTTCAATAACTCTTTTCAATAACTCTTTTCAATAACTCTTTTCAATAACTCTTTTCAATAACTCTTTTCAATAACTCTTTTCAATAACTCTTTCAATAACTCTTTTCAAAAAGTCATTTCAATAACTCTTTTCAATAACTCATTTCAATAACTCATTTCAATTACTCCGACACAGGCAACATGACTTTGCGCTTCGGCCAAAAGACGAAAGAAGCTATAGAACAAACAATGTCTCCGCAAAGAGAACATTTATAGTGACTAACTCCCTAACGTCCATGTTTCTTATTGCATTCAACTTGTCCCGATTTATGGAATCACATCTGATTCACTCAATGAACGAGGATATAATTAATATTTTATACATTGTATCTGCAAAACTAGGCTATACTAGCCTACGCGATACTCTATCGCTCTGCTAAACAACATGCTTTACTAGACTGCGCTGCACTATGCTCTGCCCGAAATATACTACGCCATACTGGACACTTTATCTTTACGAATCTATAATTATATGGAACCAGATTGGATTACTACTGAAAGCATATTGGCAGTGCAGAATTACTCCTGATCGCCAAAATTAATAATGACGAACGCATTGATTTCTGCGGATGATGCACTATTTGTGAAAAACAGGTGAATATCCTAATACCTACCGGTTGCTCTAGGGTTGTAACATCATACTGCATTATATTAACCCTAGTTGCTAAAAACGGTAAAATCAAAATAAAAAACCAAAAAACGTCGTTTTATTGAAAAAAATAAAAAACGGAAAAAACGAGATAAAACGGACAAGAAAATAATTTGTCTTTGCTACATCTTTTACTGCATTATAAAATTAAAAACCTTGTTTACCCAATTTAATTTTAATCAGCAAATAACATAACTTTATTAGTAAACACTGTAAACACCAAGTAAAAGTAATCTACAACAATTATTTTCTTTTTCATAAGTTTGGTTTAAAAAGAAATTGAGAAACTAAAAATACTGAAATCTTTAAAAATTTTAATTGTAGGCCTATACATAAGTTAACATAAATCCATGCTGACATAAGCAATTAAAAACTAAACTTTGTAGGGGCCTAAGTATAGAGAGTACTCAATTAAAAATTGTAGGTCTACTTACAATTCTGACTTGGCTATAATATAAGAACTTGATATGGAGTAGGCTATTGGAGTAGGCCTAATCTCCGTCATTTTATCAGTCAATCAGAAATTACTGAGTGCAAAGACAACATTTCTCATTTTGGATAACTTAGAAATTCAAATAACTTTTATAAATTTTATTTCCTGTAGGCCTACTGTGCTGTTTGTTTCTCAACTGATGACACTAAATAGTGACGTAAATTAGATGAATCCTTGAAAGGACGGAGACAACGTAGGCCTAAGGGATATTAGACAAAAATAAAATTAAACAAATAGTAACAGACAGTAAATAAATAAATAAAGTTACATTTAAAAAAAACGAAAAAAACGTTTTTAACAACTATGATATTAACGCAATTCTGTTTCTCGAGGCTAGACATAGTGACAAGCTTTTACGAAAGATCCTCTCGCTTTCCAGCTAGTGACTAGCTGTTTGAGATATAGGCTTAACAAGTTCTTTATGTGATGCGGATATAGAGTCAGTTTAAGTTTAACGGAATACTCTGGCATTAGTCGTATTATTTTCATAAGAAGAAGCTATAATTGGCTTGCTGGGTGCTTTGCTCAATGCGATGTAAACATTCGTGCAGCTTGAAACATGTATCGACTTGTTTTACAGGTTAGGAACTGTTCGTCAAATGTGACACTATACATGTCCGGTAGGCCTAATACGATATTTCTGCTTCACGCTTCCTTCTTTATTCAGGCCTGGACCTGGCATCAACTGGAAGCGGCAGAGTTATGCTAACCTGCAGTGAAAGAAAATAGTCCAATTGTTCCTCACCTCAGACTGTCAACGACGGCTTAACAATCTCCGCTGAATGGCGAGGTGTAGGCCTATAATAAGCAGACAGCGTGGGCTATGCTATTCATTTGCTATGTGTACATGTACTTCGTGGGAATAAGTTCTAGTGTTTACAGAGAAGATCTTGCTCACTTGTTAAATGGATTCAATTCACCTGCGGGCGAAGATGAACCAGAAAACCGTCGGCTCTTTGGCAGTTCATTACGAACACTCGGTCTAGTTAGGTCAATCAGATGTAATGGATTTTACGTCAAAATCATGATGTATAATCACGCACTTCCTTCAGTTTAACAAAACGATTAAGGCGCGTGTGACATTGAGCAAGAGCATCCTGCCTATGAAATGAATGTGGTAAGGGGCAATGCTGTCTTTCAGAATACATTATACAGTTTATATTTGTCTCATGTCTCATTTAACTAACACATTGTTTGTTCAGTTGTCTGTATGTGTTGCGAAACCTACACTCAAAATTCTAGGCCTTATCTGTTTTAATTTAAGCAATTCTCTTCTAATTTTTTTATATTGCGAGTAGATTTTAATAGCTGTGGAGGTCGTTAGCAAGTTAGATCACTAATTCGCAGTTCGGCCCATTTAAACGGGGCACGGTAGACGATTGGTTAAAAGGCTCGGCTTCGTAGCGCGTAGAGTGCGGGTTCGAGAGTCCCTCTTTGCGGTCACTGTGTAAGAAACTGGAAAAGTCCTTCGATATTCTATGGCGTCGTGGTGTGGGCACTTCTGAACACTGCTAGGATGTTACTATAATTAGGCCTATACTGTTGTATGTAACACCTGATTGCATTCACTCGGGGTGTACGCCGTGATTGGCCTAGATTAATTTGCATAAAATCACTTACCTGTCTACGATGCACGCTGTATAGGTGAGTCGGTGCCTTTAAGAGTGAATGTTAATTTTGATGACATGTGTGCACTTCTGAAAATGTGGAAGGAGGCAATATCAAATGCTGGTGTATATAACACCTGCTTATATTCACTCTGGGTGTATGCGGAGATATGCCTACTTAATAACTATGCATGATTTCATCTGACTTATACCTGTACGATGCACGATGTATAGATGTGTCGATGCCTTTCGGTGTGAATGCTAATTAGATGACAGTGACCATATGGAGTGTGAAACCTCCATATCAGATAGGTCCTGTGAAAATTCGTAGTACTGAGTCATTGCGCATACAGGGTACAAGTAAATCCAATGGCATAAGCGGAAACCATGCTACCAATACACCTCAAACTTAATGCAGGCACTTACGAGCGTGGGGCGCGGTGGTGTAGGGGTATGTTCGGTGCCTTGCAGCCGGAGGGTTGCGGGTTCGAATCCACCTCAAGCCGCCGCGTAGGGACCCTGGGCAAGTCCTTCACTCGCAATTGCTCATGCGCTTCGACGTGAAACTCCGATTCAGTGTCCGCGCTGTAGTCGGGAGCGCCTCTGAGTGGAAATCTTGAAGGGGCGCTATAACAAGTGCTCATACATACATACATATGCTAATATATTTTAGGCAGTAATTGTAAGACGTATTATACAGAAAGTGCGGATATGCAATTGGTTTAATAAAGAATATACTTATTATACTTACTTCTTAGACAATCAACTAGCGTCTTGAAATTTAGCTTCACTTAATCCTACTAAACACCCGGAATTTATCAGATTTTGATCAGTTAGGCCTACCTCGTTTCCATCTAACAGTTTCTCTGTTTCACCTAGAGTTCCTGAGACTTGATAAAAATCAACATACAGGAACTTCAGCAATTGTAGTAAAGACTGAAGATATTCCGTTGCCAAGATCGTCTTTAACTCGACAACCATTGCTTTCGGAAGATTGTTCAAAATGAAAGTCAGTATCAAGGCTGTACTTAACATCAAAGATACAAAAGGTCTTAAACTTTGCATTTTACTTTGCGCTGTCTTGATTATGCTGTCAATGTGTTATCTGGAGAATGGTGTTAAAATACATGCAGTCACGCAGGTTATTTACGAGCAGAAGGCTGAATTTCGAGTGATAAAACTGATGAACGGAGTTCACACTTTCTCAAATGTCTGCATTGAAGAATTGGCAACACCAAAGTTGGAGAACAGATTAAGATTGATCTTCAATGAAACCAAGAAAATTGTCATTTATGGAAACAACAGCCAAGCGGATGGGGCAAGGATTACAATGGAAGTGGCCGGATCGGAAAACTCTTTGTGGAACCACTGGGAGGTCCATTTCCGACAACAAGTTCTACCACCTGAACATAAGAGATACCTCAGAGATACAGTATTCTTTGTACAGCCAACCTGTCCGGGCAATTTTCATCATTTCTTCATTGATGAATTCATTCCTCTCTACAGCATCATTGTTCTTAGTAACCGGTTACACCCGGGGGCTCGGAATCAGATACTTTATCGCACCCCTCAAGTCGGATCGGATGATGACCGGTGTCATTCAAGACGCACATACGAAGGATTTCTACGGACTTTGTACATTGACGACTTTCACGACGTCTTCTACAACCTTCCTAACAACACCTGCTTCCGACAAGCCGTCTTTGGCAGCACGCCTCTCTTATTCCGTCAGCGTGACGTCATCGATCACGTACTGCGCTATTACAACTTGACCTTACACAGCAATAGAAACGCCAGAGACCTTTATGTTACCCTTTTGGGACGTAAAGATAGGCGCATCATAAACGCTGAAGAAGTGCTTTCTTTCGCGAAAGAGGTCGGATTTAAGAATCTCAGAATTGTTGACTTTGCAAACAAATCGATTCAGTATCAGCTTGAGATTATGTCTACTTCGAATGTTTTCATTGGTATTCAGGGGGCTGGGTTACAGTGGTCCATGTTCATGCCCGAAGGCTCCTACCTCATCGAACTCGCATGGCCTCACAAACACTGGGGGTTCTTTTATGATAATTTCGTCCCACCATTCGGAATAACTTGGAGAGGAGTAGGTGTACAGGATGTGAGACTTAACTGGACTTCGTATGCGATTAATGTACGCCGTGGAGTTCCAGTTAGCGAGGCTGAGAAACCGATATTGATTAAAGATCATCCAAAAGATGCATCGGACAACATTTGGAAATGGTCAGACATCGTCGTTCAAAAGAGTGAGATATTGGAAACGTTGCAAATTGTTATTAACGGACTAAAGGCTTTTCAATAGCACTTTCGTTATAGCTAATCAGGATTGGTCAGTATTTTAGAAGGCTTGCTATGAATCATGTCGTCTAAGTCATCCTAAAAACAATATATTTCTACGTTTGTTTGCTCTATCGCGCCGTTCCTGATTGTTGTACGACAGCCTGCTTGTAAATAAACGAATATGTATAATATAATTATAAATATTATATATATGGAAAGATACGAGGTCACTGAATTACATCACAGGGGTAATTTACACATGAACCGCCATCATGGTACACGTCCTTTCATTTTCGATTTTCTAATCGGATTCCAGGAAATGAAACATGACTTCCGATAAATCCTACCACATTTGTAGTCCAGGTATGACAAAATGAGTCAGTGGAAAAAGTTTAGCAAGTGAACAATTGTGTTCAGTTAATTTGGTTAACATTGACTAAAGGCTTCAAACGTTCACCGGGAGATTTAAATGTTGTTGTTGGTACTTCCAACTAAGGCGTTTCAGGTCTATTAAATGCTCTCTGTCATCCTCTATCTTCACCTCAATTGTTGACGCTTTTGTCTGTTCTCTAATTGACTATTGTAATTCTGTCCTTGTTGGCTTACCCAAAGTTCGTCTATTTCCACTTCAGTCTGAACTGACTGCTGCTGCAAGAATTAAAATCGCCTTCGTCGATTCTCTCACATCTCTGCATCTATGACTGAGCCACTTCACTGGCTCCCTCTCTCTGCGCGCATCCAGTTTAAAGTTCTCACCCTCGGACTCAACTCTCAACTGGGTCTGGCTCCAAAATATCTTAATCGCCAAAATATCCGTCCCCTCTCTGCCACGTCACTGCATCCTCTCAGCTCCACTGACCAGCTTGACCTTTTCATTCCCGGTGTTTTGACCAAAATTGCTCAATCCAGATCCTTTTCCTGCATAGATCCCTCTCTATGGCGTGAACTTCCCCTTCTCAACGCTCTAGCATCTTCTCCGGTCTCATCCTGCATCTCTCTCACCTTTGAACCTTTCCTTTCTCTCGGGGTATCTTGCAATGCCATGGGAGCGCTTCTGACAGATTTATGCTGTGAGAAGCGCTTTATAACTGATCAAATACAAAACAAATACAATACAATCTTCTGCTGATTTTATGTACAGAACTAAAAACTATTAATTATTCACATTCTTCTTTTTATCTGGCAATACGACTTTCTGTAATGGGTTGCGGTGTGTCAACCTAGTGATTCAATATTAAACGAATATATATATAACTATTTTGAACATTTGCACGTATTTCGGCCTTCTGAGTTGTTTTCTGCAAATTAATTTCTACAACGTCTTTGCTTTTATTTGCTAATACAAAGCCAAATAATATTCTGTGTTTTGTCCGCATTCGTATAACTTCCTGACAATAGTTTGGGGGTTGATGGAGCACGAGACGTGTAAATAATGTTGTACATGCAACAGAAGCTTGATGGTGTCGCTTGATTTGATAAAGTATGAATATTGGTCAGTTTAAATTGTACTATACTATAATTAAAGGTGACATTCTGAGTGCACAGATTGATGCACAATTAAACTGCTGTTGTTTATTGCTTAATTGGGCTTAGTCGTCAAGGTTTATTCTATTTGATATATTGAAAGTATTTTGTGCATCATTCAAAGTTCTACCATTTAAAATCAGTACGAACATTTAGGACAGTCAAAATGGGAACGCTGTGTTTCTTGATGTCGAACTTTGACTGTGGTTTAAGAATTATTTATCAAACTTTCTGTTGACTTGTTAACGTACGAAAATCACAGGCTGAATTACACAAGTTGATCGAACTGTGAAAATTGGTTTTAAACCTATATGCACACTTGAATATATACAAAGTCAAAGGTTTGTGGAAATTATTCCTCTATGCATAATTATTATAATTATGCAACCGCAGAGCAAGGATATGTTGCAGCGTTAGGCCGTAATCCGCATTCGTAGGGCGAACGCCTTGTAGTAATACTTGTCAAAAAATTCGATCACCAATGAGAACTGATTAAAAATCGTGTTCAAAGCAACATATTGAAAGGATGACTACATGAAATTAAACTAATATTGACCCCCATATCTTATATTTCTGGGTTTCGTTTCCTCATGTTTATATTGACTGTTGTGTTTGCCAAGATAAGAAGCACAGCTGCTTTGAGATAGAGTTTTACATTGCCTGAGTTTATTGTTTTGCGACGCAGTTGTTCTTGTTTTGCAATGTACGTTACATTCAACCCAAAGTAAATGTTAACATCGCATGCCTCTTGAAATATCGTGAGTTAGATCTTATCTAAATTAGCCTACATGTTGTTGTCCTTTGAAAATAAAAGAGATTATTTAATGATTTCTGGTCATAACTTTTCAATCACTCCAACTACATAGTTGTAGGCTCCAACCTGTCGCAGTTTAACTGAACTATGTAATTGATATGTTCTAAGCGCATAGACTTACTACTGGGCAAGTGTGATTTGCGAATGCTAGTGAGTCTTCGTTATGGCGTAGCTGCAGACCAGGGAATTACCGACAATATGTAATCGTCGCCTGCATTGGCGCCCACAGAAGTGGGTGCATTATGGGGGAAACATACGAAACTGGTCATATTATTATATCACTCTGTATGTATGCGTAGGCCAAAATTAATGTGTTCAGATGTCAATTCCAAAAGGGCAAGCATCCTTCTTTGCTCCTATGTTTGAGAACCCATGTTTGCCAATAAGATTTAATAACCAGAACAGTCCAGTCTGCTATGGATGTCGGAATCCAGAGCAGCTAATATTATATTTGTTTATGCACTCTAATGCAGCGCATTTTCTAACTTCAAAAGCGCTGCACTTCCATGTTAGAAAATGGTGTCAAAATAAGTTTTTAAAAACCAGTTCATCTGGCAACAAAATAGTAGAGCTTAGATAAATAACTGTAAAAGCTATTGCAATAAGGGCAGGTTGAAAGAATATCAGGCTATGCCATGCTACGCTATAATGCTAGACTACGCTATACTGTACGGCGAATGCGCCTTACTAGAGCAGATTTAGGGTGAGTTGATTTACATAATATATAACCTGAACATGACCAACACAAAAGATAGTACCACAAATTAAATATTTAGCTAAACCTGCCTGTTAATGACTACACATTTACGATTGCTTGCATGGCTTGTCAAGCATATAGCCTATAACGTGTTGAAACGTGCGAACTCGAATCAGACGTTACGTAAGTGCATGCAAGCTGGCACGACCAATAGTCTATCGCACGATGTTAATTCAACAAAGCCCTTTGTCATTCATGCAAAGGCCATGGACCGAATAAACTTACAAAGGCCACAACTTCCGCGATTTCGTTTCATAGAAGCAGCGTTCTGTCTGTTCCTTTGGAATGAATAAAGAAAAATACAACACACGTTCAAACAAGTTCCGCAAAAAATAATGAGTCGTCGATATAGCAAACAAACCCGACACATAGCGAATCTGTTTGCCATATAGTAGAGCTAACAAATGCGTATTGTGTAGCTGTATTGTAGAGAAACAGACCAGGCACTGGATAGTATGATTTGATCTATAGCAGACAAAGGCCTTGGTAAATAACCTTCGGTACATATTTACTTGTATTTTGACGTACATCTCCAGCTAATGGCCAGGGCCGGTGTCACGATATAAAGTCTCCCCCGAAACAGAGTCCCTCCGGAGACTCTGTATCGGAACAAAGTCTCCCCCATTGAAATAGAATCTCCCTATCTACGATACAAAGTCTCCCCTTACTAAAATCGCCCCCTCTATTTTCGGTAGCATTTCTATGTAATTTTGAATAGGATTTAATACGTACATTTTTTAAGTAAATGACTTTCAAGTTTATTAGTTGAACTGGGCATCAAATAAATACGAAATGAAATAATAAAATTATGTTTTATAGTAGCAAATGCGGCATGTAAACTCATCACTAGGATGTCGGGCGCGCTTATATTTCATTACAACGCAGTGGAGAGATTACACACATTAGTATGTAATTAAGAAAATGGCTTTCACTACAAGTAGATATTCACGGGTGCTAGTTAGCACTAGTTTCTGAAGATTCTGTGATAATTAATTCTTATCCATCCACAAGCCCAATTAATACTGTATTCTTTATGCCAACTAGCGCTAATTAACTTCACGCTGATTCTTCTATGGTTCTATTGTGTTGGATATTGGTAGCCTAGTTCAATAATTATTATTATTAGAATCAGATTATCAGGCCAGATTATTAGCTATACAATTCTGAAGCAACGCATGGGAATAACTACAACTCTACTGGCTTCCTGATACGAGCTTCTGTACGATTCTTTATGCAGATTAGACCTACCCTTCAACTGGTATCAATCAACTGATATGACCTTGCGCTTGATTTTCTGTGATTCCTTTGATGCGTATAATGCCTACCATTCATCCTAACCAGTGATTGTAAATGAAGTACTGGCTTCCTCATACGTACTGGCTTCCTCAGAGCGGGAGAAGTAATGGCTTCAATGGAACCTTGGCCTTCATATGCCAACAATAATTAGCATACAGGTTTACCCATAACCACGACTGACATAGTTCTAAATTGACTTAAATTGCACAATAATTTATAATCAAGTTGCAGGGGGACCCTTTTTGAATGAAGGAGATGATTTCGTACGAATCATGGGGGATACTTTCGCACGAGGGGGATAGTCACTCCCGTTCAGATTAATCCGGCCGGATACTTAATTTCGCTAAGGGTATATAATTTTTAGGGAAGACAATTTCGTGACACCGGCCCTGCTATTGGCAGAGCATTGTGTACTGTTGAAGGCAATGTGCGTCACGGGCCTCAACCCAACGTCACAATGCAATGCCCTGCCAACATTCATACAATCAATGAAGAAATGTCAATCAAATTTTCTAGATTTTTGCAGCACCCATAAAGCGAAGTCACTTTAACTAGCTAGCCTAAAAATTAACAGGCGCTCAGTCAAATCAAAATCGACAGGCAGGGTCAGAATCGCTTCCAAATATCAGCCAGGCAGAGAGTTATACGGCTATGGTGGATGGTGTTAAGACTCATAGCGGAGAGAGAGTCAAGGGAAAGAGGAGGAATCAGGTCATGTCTTGAGGGTCATTGTCGTATTATCCATTAGGCTCAGTGGGTACTGTGCCTAGGGCCTAAGAACCTTTCAGAGGCCTACGCTAGTCTGAAAGTAAGATTTTTAAAAATAAGTAGCATATTGGTCCGTAGTGGATATATCCAGGATATTAAATAATATTACAATATTACAAAAAGTAAAATGAAATTTAAAATCAAAACTGGGTGTGTTCGATAATCACGAATAAACATTACGTCAATAAATTATGTAAATGCGTTATAATACGTTTAGCTTTGTAGAGCTGACAATTGGGGTCTATGAATGCAAGAGTGCCTAGGGCCTATACGACAACCTTAAAACGGCCCTGCAATCAGGGACGATATCCGTGCGACAACCCATAATTATAGACTGAGTTCTGGCCGTCTGCTCAGGTTCACTCCACGCCCTGAGAGCGCATGGCCTGCCAACGGCAGCGTTTGAAAAGGTGACAAGGGCCACAACCATGGCCCGCCTCTTGTACGCAGCGCCAGCTTGGTGGGGCTTTTCGCATGAGCTGATGATCGTTCCAGAATAGAACACTTCCAGAAAAAATGCATCCCATGCAGCGAAATGGATCATTCTCGCCACATCCAAATTAGCTGCAGAGACAATAGGTGATTAGGTGATGCCAAGGATAAGACTCTTACAGGCGGTAATATGGAGTGAAAGCCATGCGCTGCGCGGCCTATTCCCGGAGGTTGTTGTGCAAAGACACAATAAGCTCCGACCCAGGCAACATGACTTCAAGCTTCCGCCAAAAGACGAGAGAAACCAAATACCAGGTGCTATATTGTCACCACAAAGTGAACATTGAGAGTAACTAACTCCCTGACGCCTATATTTCTTATTTCATACAACTTGTCCCTGGTCATGGTATAGCAACCGTATACGGTGCACTGTGCTATGCTATAGTATACTATACCATGCTTGACTAATGACTATGGATCTTTCTGAATCTATATGGGACGAGATTGGATTACTACTGAAGGCATATAATTATCTGCTAAAGAAATTGTCAATGCAGGATAAGGGGCCGTCCATAAATGACGTCACGCAATTTTGGCCGATTTTGACCCCCCTCCCCCCTCGTCACACTTCGTCACAAAAAGTAACACCCCTCTGAAAATGACGTCACAAAGCTCTGACCCCCCTAAAACCAAATTTCCATGGCGAAGCAAAATGCTCCTTCATGGAACAAATAGGGAAAGCATGAATATTTTAAAATCTAACGGTGACCAAATATTGAAATAATTAGAAAATTATTAATAATGATGCCCGTATACATTAAAATAATAAAAAAATAATGAAAATTTAATCCTCAAAATTAGTGCTGTTATTAATAAAATTAAATTGTTGTTAATTGTTAAATTTAATGACATAGACCTGGTGTGACGTCACACTCCACCCCCATGTCACACATCGTCACAAATTTCCGACCCCCTCCCCCTAGGTGCGTGACGTCATTTATGGACGGCCCCTAACACCTGATCGCCAAATAATGACGAAAGCATTGATTTCCTG
This sequence comes from Aporrectodea caliginosa, assembly GCA_020284085.1. Taxonomy (NCBI): domain Eukaryota; kingdom Metazoa; phylum Annelida; class Clitellata; order Crassiclitellata; family Lumbricidae; genus Aporrectodea; species Aporrectodea caliginosa. The sequence continues at coordinate 150,201 of JACEVL010000964.1, forward strand.
CGGCACGGTGGCAGACACGTTAGAGCGGTTGACCTGTAACGCGGAGAGAACGGGTTCTATCCTCGTCTGGAGTGGTTACTGTGTAGGGACCGTGAACAAGTCCTTCGCGAACAATAATTTTTTGCTCTGCAATATAATTGCATCTGCACCGCCGAGGCGTGTGCACTTCTGAGCTTTGGCTCACCTTTGGATGATGGACGATACAAATTGCAGCTATATTATAATGCACTATTTGTGGAAAGCAGGTGAATATTCCTATTATAGTCACCGGTTGTTCTTGGGTTGTAGCATCATACTGCAGAATTATATATATTAACCCAGTTCTGTGTGTCGAGGCAAGACATAGTGACAAACTGTTACGAAAGATCCTCTCGCTACCCAGCTGAGTAGCAGTTTGAGATATAGGCTTAACAAGTTTTTTTATCTGATGCTAATAATAGAGTCATGTTCAGGTTAACGGATTCAGTTGTCACCGTAGGAGTGGTCTCGGATCAGCATCGGCTTTTCCGCGTCAGTGATGCGGAAAAGCTGAAACTGATCCGAGACCACTCCAAATATTACGGTGACAGCATCTGGAAATGGTCTGACATAGTCGTTCAAAAGAAGGAGATATTAGAAACGTTAGAAATGGGGCTTGACGAATTGTATACGTTCTCTGGGATGTACCTGTACCTGCGCAAGAATGTCTAAGCTGTTGTATTAAATAACTTGTTCCAATTGGATAAACTGCAGTGTCGTCTGTGCTAGTTATTTCAGAGGACGTTTTTGATGGATTTTTGTGCATTGGGAAATATTCTTTTACTTTATAATTTGTTTAAGATCCCTTCTGCATCATAAAACGCCACATAATCTAAGCTCAACTCCATTTCATACTCAATCCACTCAAATATAAAAAGTGGCGTTTTAAATAGGGACCTGTAATCTAATCGAATACTAAAACGTATTTAGAGCGATTAACATGGGCGTATTTGAGGGGGGGTTTTGAGGTCAAACCTTCCCACCCCGGAAATAAGTTTTCTGAAAAATTTTTATCGGCTTTTACATGCGAAATACAAAAAACCTTAACTTTTGCGACAATTTTCAATGGAAATCCCCCGAAAGCTTTAATAAAGAAGGAGGGCGACGCTAATCATCTTTGCAATGACACAACACTATTAAATCGAAATACATACTCGCAAAGTGATCTCTGGCAGATTGGCAGATCTTACACCTGAGCGCACCTGAGCTCACCTGAGCGCACAGCCATTCATTGATTATTATCTTTAGTCGACGGCTAGACTATCTCCGCTGGATGACGAGATGTATTATAATATGCAGAAAGCGTGGGATGTGCTATATTCATTTGCTATGTGTTCTTGGTGGGCATCAGTTCTAGCTTACAATGGAAATCTTGCTCGCTTCTCAAATGGGATCAATTCACCTGCGGGCGAAGATGTACCTGAAAACCCTCGGCCATTTGACAGTTCATTCTGAAATATCGGTCAAGTTAGGTTAATCACCTGTTGGCTAATGCATTCTACGTCAAAAGCGTGATGTATACTCAGTGAATCACGCACTGCATTGATGACTCATCACTATTGAGGTTTGAATCAATAGAAATGTTAGATTGTTGATAAAAGGCACAGAAAGTAGAAGAAGCTCATTTGGCAGACTGCATGGATACCTGTTCCAGAACGAGAGGCCTACCACTACGAAGCTTCCATGTTTCATGGCTGTCAGAGTTGATACATGTATGCTAAAAGCCTAAAAATAGCGTTTATGAGATCATGCAGAGAAGGTATAAGCTAAAATCAAACAAGAACTGAACAATCATTAATTAAGATTCATCTGTCGTTGACAGAGAGTGAGAAACAATATTTATTTTCATTCACAGCAGGTCAGCATAACTGCGCCACTTTTGGTTGGTGCCAGGCCCAAGCTTCAATAAAGAAGGAGGGCGACGCTAATCATCTTTGCTATGACACACCACTATTCAATAGAAATACATACTCGCGAAGTGATCTCTGGCAGATTGGCAGATCTTACACGTGAGCGCACCTGAACGAACCTGAGCGCACAGCCATTCATTGATTATTATCTTTAGTGGACAGCTTCACTATCTCCGCTGGATGAGGAGATGTATTATAATATGCAGAAAGCGTGGGATGTGCTATTCATTTGCTATGTGTTCTTGGTGGGCATCAGTTCTAGCTGACAGTGGAAATCTTGCTCGCTTGCCAAATGGGATCAATTAACCTGCGGCGAGAATGCACTAGAAAACCCTCTGCTATTTGCCAGTTCATTCTGAACACTCGGTCTGTTAGGTTAATCAATAATGCAATGGATTTTACGTCAAAGGATGATGTATACTGACGCACTGCATTACGGAATCATGACCAGCGAAGTTCGAATAGGAATAACTACAACTCTACTGTTCACTACTGAATCACTCTACTGAATCGATAGAAATGTTGGATTGCTGATAAAAGTGAACCATCTAGGCAGTTTAAAAACCGATTATGGCACGTGTGACTGTGAGTTAGAGCAGCCTTTGAACGAATGTGGAGATGTCAATAAGGTAAGGCGCAATGTTGTCTTTCAGAAAGTTTGTATTTGTCTCATTTAACAGCTACTAGTCAGACATAGTTTGTTCAGTTGTCTGCATATGTTGCGAAACCTACACTCAAAGTTGCAGGCCTTATCTGTTTGAATTTAAATGATTCTCTTCTTCTAACTGCCGTTAGTGCAAGCACTAGCTGTTGACGTTGTTAGCAAGTCAGATAATTAATTATTGACAGTTCGGCCCATAACACGGGGCACAGCTGCAGCCGATTGGTTAAAGCGCTCTGCTTCGTAACGCAGAGAGTGCGGGTTCGAGTGTCCCTCTTGTCGACAACGTGTAAGAAACTGGACAAAATCCATCGACGTTCTATCGCACAGACATGTGTGCAGTTTTTTGTGCACTTCTAAAAATTTGGAAGGAGGCACTATCAAATGCTGTTGTCTTTTACTTAACATCGTTTATTTAACGACGCCGTCATATCGACGATGATAGGCGTCATTACAAGGATCATATATACACTTATACAGGGTACATAAATGGTCGTATTCGACTATTCTAACAGATTTGTGACTATGTCTGTTTAGTAATTAGATGCTAAATATGCCTAAGATATTAGTGATAATAATAATAATATTTACATTAGAGTCAATGTTTGCAGCATTTTGCTTTGCGATTGTTCTGTGTTTGATTTGCAATAAAGAGTTCTTATTGATGATATTCTGCCCTTCTTCTTTGTCTTCTTCTTGGTCTTCTTCTTTGTCTTCGTCTTCTTCTTTGTCTTCTTCTGTTCCCTTGCTTAATGGCGCAAGGCCGCCAGGGTTAACCGGGTCTTTCCATTGCTTAATGGTGCAAGGGTCGCCAAAGGTAACCGGGTACAATCATAACACCTGCTTATACTCACTCTGGGTGTATGCCGAGATATGCCTACTTAATTACTATGCATGATTTCATCTGACTTATACCTGTATACGATGCACGCTGTATAGGTGTGTCGATGCCTTTGGGTGTGAATGCTAATTAGATGACAGTGACCATCTGGAATATGAAATTTGCATATCAAATATGCCCTGTAAAAATTCGTAGGACTGAGACACTGTGCATGCAGGGTACAAGTAAATCCGATGTCCTATGTGGAAGCCATGCTACTAATAAACCTCAAACTTAGTGCAAGTAGACCTACTTGCCAGTATATTATTTTATGTTAATATATTTTACGCTGTAATTTAAGACGTATTATACAGAAAGTGCGGATATGCAATTGGTTTAATAAATAATATTCTTATTATTTACTTAATAAATCAACTGCCGTATTGAAATTTAGCTTCACTTAATCCTACTAAACACCCGGAATCTATCAGATTCTGACCAGATACCTCGTTTCCAGCTAATAGTTTGTCTGTTTCACCTAGAGTTCCTGAAACCTGATTATAATTCAACACGAGAGCATACAGCAACTTCAGCTATTCTGGTAAAGGCTGAGGATATTCCATTAACTCAAAATCCATTGCTTTCGGAAGATTGTCCAAAATGAAAGTCAATATCGGGACTATACTTAACACCAAAGATATAAAAGGCCTGAAACTTTGCATTTTAATATGCGCTGTTTTGATTCTACTGTCAATGTATTATTTGGAGAATGGGGATAAACTGGATGCAGTCACTCAGATTATTTACAAGCAGAAGGCTGAATTTCGAGTGATAAAACTGATGAACGGAGTTCACACTTTCTCAAATGTCTGCATTGAAGAATTGGCAACACCAAAGTTGGAGAACAGATTAAGATTGATCTTCAACGAAACCAAGAAAATTGTCATCTACGGAAACAACAGCCAAGCGGATGGGGCAAGGATTACAATGGAAGTGGCCGGCTCCCCAAACTCTTTGTGGAACCACTGGGAGGTCCACTTCCGACAACAAGTTCTACCACCTGAGAATAAGAGATACCTTAGAGATACAGTATTCTTTGTACAGCCAACCTGTCCTGGCAATTTTCATCATTTCTTCATAGATGAATTCATTCCTCTCTACAGCGTCATTCTTCTTAGTAACCGCTTACACCCGGGGGCTCGGAATCAGATACTTTATCGCACTCCCCAATTCAGCGTAGACGCCGATAGGTGTTTCTCTAAAAGCACATACGAAGGATTTCTGCGGACTTTGTACATTGACGACTTTCACGACGTCTTCTACAACCTTCCTAATAACACCTGCTTCCGACAAGCCGTCTTCGGCAGCACGCCTCTATTATTCCGTCAGCGTGACGTCATCGATCACGTACTGCGATATTACAACCTGATCTTACATAGCAATAGAAACGCCAGCGACCTCTATGTTACCCTTTTGGGACGTAAAGATAGGCGCATCATAAACGCTGAAGAAGTGCTTTCTTTCGCGAAAGAGGTCGGATTTAAGAATCTGAGAATTGTCGACTTTACAAACAAATCTATTCACTATCAGCTTGAGATTATGTCGACTTCGAATGTTTTCATTGGTATTCAGGGAGCTGGGCTACAATGGTCCATGTTCATGCCCGAAGGCTCCTATCTCATCGAACTCGCATGGCCTCACAAACATTGGGGGTTCTTTTATGATAATTTCGTCCCACCATTCGGAATAACGTGGAGAGGAGTAGGTGTACAGGATGTAAGACTTAACTGGACTTCGTATGCGACTAATGTGCGCCGTGGAGTCCCAGTTAGCGACGCTGAGAAACCGATATTGATTAAAGATCATCCAAAAGATCCCACGGACAACATCTGGAAATGGTCTGACATTGTGGTTCAAAAGAGTGAGCTATTGGAAACGTTGCAAATAGTTTATAACGGACTGAAGGCATTTCAATAGTAGTGTCGCTATATCTAATATGAACTTGTCAGTATTTCCTATGAATCAGAAGGAAGGCAATTTTACACATACACCACTATAGAAAACGTCCTTTCATGTTCAATTTCATAATCCGATACCATTAATAAAGCCACAGGACTTCCGATAAGTTTTTTCCATATTTGTAGTTTAGGCGTGTTAAAATGAGTCTGTGATTGCAATCGACTGTAACTTGTAAGTGGAAAAGTGTAGCAAGTTAACAATAATTTGTGTACAGTTGCTTGGTTAGCGTTGATTTAATGGTTTTTGCTGCACGGTGCATAATTGAGATAAGGTTTCATGTATGAAGTATTGCATAACAGCTATCCTTTGCTGTGACAAATCATGGCCTAATGGTCTCTAAGCGATTTTTACCCAAAAAAAAAAAATTTGAAACATTGCATCATTTGTTGAGGGCAAAAGATATCATTTGAAATGAAAAATATTTGGTGTGTTTCTTGCTCTACCAAGTTGCATCTTTTTTGCTCCACCCTAATATAGGCCTATCTGCTAAAAAATGTTCAGTGCACCAAATACGTGAGTTGGTGTTCAACGACAAGCTGTCATAGCAAAGAAGATTTATTGTCGCCCTCCTCATTTCTGTAGACTTGATACTGGCACAGCATGAGTACTGGCAGTGGTCAGGGTCGTATTATCCATAAGGCACGTTAGGCACTTTTCCTAGGGCCTACGAACCTTTCAGGGGCTTAGGCAAGTCTGAAAATGAGACATTGAAAAAATTAGTTTAATGATTGCTTGTTTTTTTTTCTCGCGAAAATGTAGAAAGGAAATTTCAAATTCTAATTTGATAATTTTGTATAATTGTACTGAGACAGTTTAAATTTAAGATTAAGGTTAAGTTAAGCTTGCAACAGCTACTTTATGTGAACTTTAATCAACATTACAAAAAGTAAATTGAGTTTAGAAATTAAAACATAGGCTAGCCTAGCCTAATTGGCGTGTCTAAGGCAAGCACACGTCACAATAAGCCACCACTTGCCAATCTTTGACTTATATTATCGGCAAGTTTTCATAGGATCCTGAAGATTTATAATAATTACAGTAATAATACATCTGATTCCGATTTGCAAAAGCCAGCTTTCATGCAAGGGCATTTTTCTGAATATTTTCACAATGCAGGTGCATATGTCTTGTTTGAATGATTATAATTTGTTATTTTCGAAGAAATCTTCAAAGTTGCAGCGGCTCATTGTTATTAATTTATTTGCTAATGTATGTAACATTGATGCAACTCATAAACAACTGAAAAAGGTTAGTTTCACGAAGTAATCGAAGACAAACTATTGTATTTATTTCCAGAAATTTCTGACGCATCGGCGGCAAAGAATAGTCTACTTAAGCATTTCAATTTTAGATTTCACAATATAGACTTCTAGATAAAACGTAAAAGTCGTTTAATTATTCGTTTAAAAAGTCGAATCTACTAATTGCACTAGTGTTCTTATGGGACAGATGGTGATGTTTTAATTATGAAGAAGATATTAAAAATTCCAAAGAATTTAACACCGCTGCAGTAGGTAGTAAGTAAGCACTAAGCAAGTCATGAGGCAGGTCATGAGTAAAATAGACAGGTCAAAATGACCTACCACGACCCATGGTAGCGCCGTCACTGATCTATGGGTGTAAGGCTGTAAGCCTATGCATAGTCTTTGTGCATATTTCATGGAGTTATCGTCTTGCACGGCTTGTTGAGTTATTATCTATTCTTTGCTTACGAACGAAGGTCAAAGGAAATAAATAGTTTACTTTATGTAGCCTAATCTGTCGAAGAACTACAAGCCAAAGGTGTTTCATGTCCTGCATCACATGTCATTGTGAGTACACATCAAATCCATTGACGACCTTAAAACGACCTTGGTGGTGATGTTTCAATGTTAATTAATTTTATTTTCGCGCTATAACTGGTTGTGTCTTCATTCAGAATCAATCAATCAATCAATCAATCGTTTATTTGTAGCCAAACAACAATAAACAATAATATTACAAATCAGATTGCACTTTTAAGTATGGATTGTTGAATGCCACAAGGGAAGGCCCTGAAGGGATCAAAGATCCCGCTAAGTAGGGACACCTCTATATAATTTCAACAGAATATGTGGAGACCGAAAGATGCTTTACTTAGTATAACAGTTGTTGACTTGATTAACATAAAAATCTTAACTAACCTTAACTAATTTAAACTAAATATCGAAAGTAAAAGGAATGAGTGGGAAGTGCAGTTAAACACATAGAAATAAAAGATTAATACATCAAAGCATTAATAATTACCTTCAACTAAATAAATGCGAAGCTTATTCTTAAACAGTGTAAGTGAGGGAGATTTTCTGATTTCTTGAGGAATTTTATTCCAGGTAGTGGCGCCAATAGATTTTATTGAGAACTGACGAGTGTCAACTTTTTGTAACAGGATCAATCATACGAAACATTTGGTCAAGAAACTATTTAATTATTATTTTCTTTAGTTTTCTATTTCATTTTTATTATTATTTGCATTATTATGCATATATTGAGCGCCACTCTCTAATGACCAAACATCAATTGATATCGCTGACCAGTTGTGAATGAAGGACTTGATCGAGGTTCCTGAACGGTAGCTGTCTCATGGAAGATTCGAACCCATACTCTGCGTTACAAGGCCAACGCTTTAACTAATCGACTACCATGTCTCATTTTACAAGTCAACCACCTTGCACCTTTGCGTGTATCAGCATCCGCAGTTTCGAAAGGTCAAGTCATCAGATAGAACATTTCAACTTCGATGAAAAATGATGGCAAGTGATGCAAGATGCACGGTGAAAATACTATATCAAAGTATTAATTATGTATCCAGTTTAAGACACCTAGCCATGACAATTTGCCATTGCCACATAATCGACTGGGTTAGGATAGGTGAAGTCGGCATCCACAACCCCTCTCGCCCAGGCCCGCCGAAAGGGGGGCAGGGGGGGCAAATGCCCAGGGGCCCGGCGACTTTTAGGGGCCCGGGCCGGGCCCGCAATCAACTTATGATATATATTATAATAAGATATACAAAGTTTATGATGTATATACAAAGTTTATGATGTTAAGCCTTATAAAATATAACGTAACACGTAACGAGGGGGCCCGGGAGGGCGGAAAATGCGGCTTGTGACAATTTTCCTTCTGACAATTTCACGGAAAAGCAAAAAAAAAAAAAAAGGTCATCAGAAATATTTTTGTGGAAGTAAGAAAAAAATTCAAAAAAAGTTAAGGGCCAGTGACTGCTCTGCCTAGGGGCCCGGAATTTCTGTCGGCGGGCCTGCTCTCGCCATAAGATGTCGTCAAAAATGGAAAGTTTTCAGATAGGCCGTTGTAGCCTATAGGATTATTGTGGACGAAAGCGTAACGTGGACAACGCACACGAGATATTATATAAAGCGAGTTTATGCCGGTGTCCCGTGATATTCTATCCTCCTAAAACATAACTCCCGGATGGAATAAACCGGTGTAAAGTATCCGGGGGGGATAAACTATTCTATTCCTCATCGTCCTACGCATCACGATAGCTAAGACGAAAACCCAGTCAAAATCACCGAAAACGAAGTAAATTAATTTTAGATCGACGAACTGACTAAAGATACGCAACTTAAAAATTGTGTATGTGGACAATAAATCCAAACAGTAAGACTGAATACATTTAGAAACCGCCAATAATGCAAACTAAACCGGATACTCCATTTCGCCAAGGGGTATACTCGTTTAGAGGGACACTCTATTTGTGACACCGGCACGCATCCATTTGTAAACACACCCAGCCGTCACAGACAGCTTGATAAGCAAACACAACATCTGCGCCTCACGCAACAACACTAACATAAGTCTTGACAAAACCTGTCTTGTCGCTCGTGCACGCTTATTGATTGACGGTTAGAAATTTCATATGAGTGCACCTGAAATGTCGCGACAATATAGTACTATAGAAAACCTGCTTTCTTCTTGTAAGCTCCAAGCTCTAGAGTAGGCCTACTACTCTAAGGCTAGGGATGGGGCACCAGCTTATTCACTAGCGCGGCGTTGAGTCGGAGAGGTTTTTCTCTCTCTTTCGCCAGGAGCCAATCGTTTTTGTTTCAAAAGTCTTGGCAAAGCCTGCCTTTTGTCGTATTGATTCGTTCGGTGTTGTGCAATGATAATTGTTATTTTCAGGTAGCCTATATATTTGTAAACACGACAGATTTATTAAGCAAAGTTTTTATTGAATGTCTCGGATATTTCTAATGAGTTCACATTTAGAAACTAATCCTTTTATCTGTACTATAAATCTGAAAGTTTGTCCGTCCGTTTGTTTGTTTGTTTGTCCGTCCCACTAAATGCTCGCAAACGAAACGCTTTAGCGATTTTAAAAATTGTACATAACGTTCTTACGCGAATTTGTAGGTCAACGCAACTATTTTCAGCTCGCAATTTTCTTTAAATTCCGATATATGGACATTTTAACTTTCGAAGTGATGATTAGCGTTGCAAAATTACGCCGCCATTTCTGATTATTTTATCATATCGTTCCCGCTTTATTTAAAATGCAAATGTTCGCGTGTTTCTATATCGACCTAATTATGAGCTCGACCCTGCTCATTTTTCAATGAATTGATCGGGTGAGTCGCAGCCCTTCACCACCGCTCGCCCGTTTGAATGAACGTTCAATCCCTTATGTTGAGGAGGAAGTGAACAATAAAACGGCCAGAGGACTTTAGCAGTTTTAGTAAGAGCAAACGGACGGGTAGGCCTGCAGTTCCAGAGCCGGTTGGATGACATCTAGCCTAGGAACAGAGCTCCTCCGAAGTCTGAAGCATTTTATCCACAAAGGCAATTTATGTATATCGCGAACCCTGTGACCCTATTATTATTATTATTATTATTTTTTTCATTAATACAGATATAGTAACCTGTTTTGCCGACCTCCTGTGGCATTCTTTAATATTTAATTATCATTGAAAGTCCGTGCAAACGCCTTTTAATAATTAAGAATGGATTTTCTTATTAGTTATTATACAACATACATTACATTTCCTTGGTTTGGTTTTATGGTTTATCTATAATTATATATGTATATATCTGCAAATAAAAGTGAATATTGTCGAATAATCGGATCGGGATCGGAATCGGCGAAAAAACAGGCCAACTAATCGGAAGTGAAAATCGGCATAAAATGGCAATCGGCTCATCCCTACCGGAAATACAAAAATCCATTCTGTGATGGCTAGAACTCGTCAAGATCCGGCGCAGCATAGGTATCCGACTGGTACTGATTTATTTATGTATGCTGAAGAAGGTTGTACAGCGGGACAGGTGAGCTCTATAACAGATCATATCGATCTGTTGTTTGAATAGTCCGCCGATGTAATCGAATATCCGCCTCTGCTTGCACAATTGCCTGTTGTCATGGCAGACACGTGTTCTTACTCGACAGAAGAACAAACGAAGAACTACTGAACGTAAAAAGAGTTTACCTCTCCATCAACCTTTGCATTGAACGTCTACACTTAATCAGAGATGTCTTTCCCCGGTAAACGACATATCCGCTTTCAAGGCTCATACAACTCCAAGTGGAAGGAGCGGAACTTCGATTTCCGAGCGGAACCGGATCGTCTTACTTCCGTCCGCCGGAACACAGCTTTCTTTGTCGTTCCGGAACATCCATTGCGAATTCGTCCCCGTCTTCAGCATGGTTACCCTAATAGTAATCTAGAGATTTCTACAGCGACCATAAAAGCGAATTCGCGGAAAATATTCAAAACAAAATTGATGGGCATTGGGCAGGTAAGGTCAAAATAGGTCATAGGACACGATTCAAGACTCCGGCAAGGTACGAAAGGATCCTTCTTAGACGCTACAACCACGGACTGAAACAGATCCGCCGGGAAAGAATCTGTTTCGAAATAGTCCCCGGGGGGAATACTTTTAGGGGGAGTCTCTGTCAACGGTTCATTGCAGCTGCTTTCCTCAACTTCCTTTGTATCAGAACCTGACGAACATTATATCTATATATACGTTATAGCATTGAACATAATATGCATAGATAAAAGTGTGTGTAAGAACTGAGGACGTCGTAACATTGAGCAATTCGCAAAGATACTCTCTTACACCTGAGCGCACAGCCATTCACTGATTAATTATCTGCAGCCGGCGGCTTGACTATCTCCGTTAGATGGCGTTAGATGGTTAATATCCGGAAAGCATGGAATATGCTATTCATTTGTTATGTGTACTTCGTGGGAATCAGTTCTAGCTTACAGTGGAAATCTTGCTCGCTAGTCAACTAAACTGTGTTCAATTCACCTGCGGACGAAGATGCATCAGAAAACCCTCTGCTATTTGACTTCATTCTGACACTCTGTCTATTTAGGTCAATTAGCTGTAGGCCTAATGAAGCTTACGTCAAAAGCATGATGTAAACTCACGCAGTGCATTCTGTGCAGTTTAATAAGCAATTAAGGAACGTGTGACTGTCAGCAAGAGCAGCCTATGAAACGAATGCGGAGATGTCAATAGGTAAGGCGCAATGTTGTCTTTCAGAATATTGTACAGTTTGTATTTGTCTCATAAAAAACTCTCATTTAACAGCTAGTACACATAGTTTGTTCAGTTGTCTGTATGTGTTGCGAAACCTACACTCAAATTTCTAGGCCTTACCTATTTTAATTTAAATAATTCTTTTCTTCCAATTTTCCGTTAGTGCGAGTAGGCCTAAAAGCTGTTGAGGCTGTTAGCAAGTTAGATCAATAATAATTATTGGCAGTTCGGCCCATAATACGGGTCTCGGTAGCCGATTGGATAAAGCGCTCGGCTTCATAACACGGAGAGTGTGGTTTCGAGTGTCCCTCTTGGCGATCACTGTGTGAGAAACTGGAAAAGCCTTCGACATTCTATCGCATAGCCGTGTGTGCAGTGTGTACTTCTGAATTCAGGAAGGAGGCACTATAAAATAATGTTGTATAGTGTGTATATAACACCTGCCTACATTCACTCGGGGTATACGCCGAGATATGCCTTGCTTAATATGCATGATTTCATTTGACTTTAGGGGTGTACAGAAATATGATACATCGCAGAAAACATCCATACTCAAGTTTTTCCCATTATTTCATTCATTAGTTGTTTATAAATATGTTTTCAGAATTTTAAAATGTTATTCTGAGGTGGCTCAAAGCCCCCGAACCTACCCTACTTAAATACCCAGGACTGAAGGCGCCAATGCTCGGGACTAGGAACTTGGGTTCATTGTGAATTTACTCTTTTTATAAAAAAAAAAAATAAAGAGTCCGATTTGGATGAACTCTTTGCAACTTGTTGGACTCGACAAGGGCTACATCTGGCGAAAATGTAGACAACCATATCAAGGTCATTCAAGGCCATTTCAAGGTCAGAATAAACTAAATCTAGCAAAAACGAGAAAAAATGGCCAGATCTCGGCTAATTATTGTTAAAATCGGCTAGTTTTTTTCTTGTTTTTCTCGTCTTTATAAGGACTACTTGCTGTAAGAAACAAGGCTCCGTAATGCAAGACAATCCAATGTTATTTTAAGGTAAAAAAGGTCAATTACAGTGGAAATTAGATGAAATGGCCATAACTCAGCCAGATATTGCTCTATTTGGGGGATTTTTTTACCTGTTTGCTCGTACTGATAAGGGCCACATTCGAGAGGACATAGTACGAAAAGGCTAACATAAACCAAGATCATTTCAAGGTCAAAAAGTAAAATCAAGGAAAAATTACCATAACTCAGTCACCAAAATGGAACAACATTTGGTTGAGCTACAGCCATTTTCCCTGATTTTAACCTTTGAAGTTAGATATGACGGTTTTGACCTAAAATTAGATATCTGATAAAAATTAAATAGATTTTCACATGCAAAATTGTTTTGTTAGCCAGAAGCTTAGCAGGAAACTCCCTTAGTGAAATATTGCGTGTCCTGTTAATAGGTTACTAACAAAGATATTACTAGGAGTTACGCACAGAATTCTTCTATATCATGTGTAGCAGCAGCCTTTTGAGTGGTTGTCATCGCAAACTAATTATTCAGACGGCTACTTGCAGGCTCCAACCTGACGCACTTTAACTGAACAGTATGTGCTTGATATAAGTTCTTTGCGCATGAAGTTACTGCAGGGAAGTGTGATTTGCGAATACTTCTGAGTCTTCGTTATGACGTAGCTGTAGGCCAGGAAATTGCAGACAATCTGTAATAGTCGCCTTCACTGGTACCTACAGAAGTATGTGCATAGGGGAAACATACGAAAACTGATCATACTATCATATCATTCCGTATCTACGTACTCTGAAATGTGTTCAGATGTCAATTCCAAAATGCAGACATCGTTTTTTGCCCCTATATATTTGAGCGCCCACGTTTGCCTCTCATAATTAATAACCAGAACAGTCCAGTCTGCTTTATACCGGAATCCAGAGCAGTTAATGTTGTGATGCCGCATATGAAAGGGTTCTGAGTTATTCATTCCACCATTATCAGCAAAAAAGTCTCAAAATAATTATGCAAATGCCTAATGTTATACAATGGGAATATTATGGCATTTTTTGTAGAATTTACAACATGCTGTACCTGGTACCTGAAAGATGAGATTTTCGGTAAAACAAATTTAAAGTTAAGTTCCAAATCGCTTACATTTTACACGAATCTCGGTAGACTTTCACTTTGCAAATGTTGAAACAATAATTCTCCCATTGTATAACATTATATATAATTATTTTCAGAATTCTTTGCTGATCACGATGATATAAATAACTCCAGTTTTGAAAATATTTATTTTCAGGTTGATAAACCCAGAATAGTGATGTTGAATTGTTGACCTTTTTACATGCGATTATTTGGGGAAAAAATACTCGCAGCGTTCTATTTTCAGGAACTATTGTGCTACATTGATAGATAAAGGTGTCCTCAAGCGGATGCCAGTGAAACCCCAATTTCGATATTTTGATGGGTGACCATGGTCACAGGCCCTTTTCATATGCGGCATCAGTGCCGCATCACATTATAGGCTATACTTGTTTACACGCTTAAATATAGTCTATTTTGTAACTTCAAAAGCGCTGCACTCCGCATGCTAGAAACTGGTGTCACGATTAATTTAAAAGAACCTTGTAACGAAATAGTAACGCTTAGATAAATGGTCAAGTAACTGGGAATGCTATTGCAATAAGGGCAGGTTGAAAGAATATCACGCTATGCCATACTACACTATACTACACTAAGCTATACTATTCCACGATATACTATACGCCATACTAGAGCAGATTTACATACAACCTGAACATGACCAACACTAAAGAAACCATATATCAAAATTCATTTATCCAAACCTGTCTGTTGATGATTATACATTTACAATTGCATAAATTATGGCTTGTCAAGCAGATCTAACGTGTTGAAACTTGCAAACGCGAATAGGCGTTAAGTGCATTCTAGCTGGAACGTCCAATAAACCACCCCACGATGTTCAATAATAGCCCTCTTTCATTCATGCAAAGGCCATGGACATACTACAGTTACAAAGGACACCAGTTCCACGATGTCGTTCCATAGAAGCAGCGTTCTGTCTGCCCCTGCAGTGTGGAAAGAATACACGAAGATTCAATGCAATACAACACACATTCAAACAAGTTTCTCACAATGCTGAAAAATGTTTTATTCATCGATATAGCAAACGTGTCCGACACATAGCGTATCTGGTTGCCATAGTAGAGCTAAATATTGCCTTGTGTGTATAGCTCTATTGTAGAAAACAGCCCAGGCACTGGTTAATAATTATTATGATTTGATCTATAGCAGCCCAAGGCGTTGCTTAGAGTCTTTCGGTACATATTTACTTGTATTTTGACGTACATCTCCAGCTACTGGCAGAGCATCATATGCTATTTAAGGCAAATGTGCGTCACGGACCTCAGCACAAAAGGTCACAATGCAATGCCCTGCAAACATTCATACAATCAATGAAGAAATGTCAATCATATTTTCTAGATTTTTGCAGCACCCATAAAGCGAAGTCACTCTAACTAGCTAGCTAATTAACAGGAGCTCAGTCAAAACAAAATCGATAGGCAGGTAAGCGGGGTCGATTTAAGGCAGTCGTAGGCCCCAGGCACTCTTTCATTTGTAGGCCCCAATTGCCAGCTCTGCAATACAGCTAATCGCATAATTATTCACATTATTAACTGACGTTGTGTTTAATCATGAATCACGAACACACCCAGTTTTTTATTTTAAACCTCAAATTACTTTTTGTAATACTGATTATTTAATATCCTGAAAATATCCACTAAGGTTTAATGGAACATTTCCGGTTTTACTTTCACTATCATGATGTTTGACTGTTATACGAATCAATTAAGTTTAATGGGCTATGTGTATAAGATGATATATGTGGGGCCTCTATATGGAACAACTGCATTCAACACAGGTTGAAGAGAAGAAAAGGCGGACTTTAGGAAGACCATTGAAAAGGGAATTACTGTTGTCCATTCGGGAGGAAATGAAAGCATGAACCATAGAAGCAAAGGCCGAAGAGGAGACTTATCTTATCGGAAGAGGAGTCTTGTCGTTCTGAGTAGTCTCAGGAAGGCCCGGAGGGGTAAGGTTGGAAATGTGAGAAGAAAAAGTAAGAATGCTGTCCTGAATAACGCCAAGATGACGAATAATAAGTTGTTGACGAATAGGCTAATAGGCATCAATTTATGGCACTGCAAAATAGATTCGCAATCCGGTAAAATTCTGAAGGAATGAGCTTTCGTTGATGCAATCGTAACTTTTTCATTGTAAGCGATCTTTTGTGTAGCGCATCTTCAAGATATGTCAGAGATGCTAAGTGCTTCTGGCCTGACTATAGGGGCCTACAAGTAAACGATCGAATAGAATGTCTTGAGAAATGGAGGCACAGAAAGCAGAAAAAGCTCTTGCATGGAAACCTATTCCAGAATTAGAGGCCGTAAAATCGACTAGCTGCCTTAACAGAGCGTTCACGAGATAATGCAGAGAAAGTAATAAGTAGAATCAAACAAAGAACTGAAAAAGTCTAAAGATTCATCTGTCGTAGACAGAGGGTGAGGAATAATTGGAGGGCTCTAATCATCTTTGCCATGACACAGCATTGTTAAATTGAAATACCTACCCCTGGAGTGTAACTACTTTGCTATCACTTTGAGAATAGTAATAGCACTAGCTCTGATCATTAGCTCAGTTTCTGTTATCCTCAATCCTTGGCTCGTTTTGGTCATTATGTATGTCATGCTCAAAGTTCATCCAATCAGAAGACAGTTCAGATTTAAACTTAAATGGTAATGATAAATATTTCTATATTACACTTGTATGTATGTAGGCTACAAGTCAAATTAGTCTAGGTTATAATTAATTCAATTAAGAGTCATTACTCTATTCTGTCCTTACTTGAACCAGCACATGCATTTCTAGTCTTAATATAATTTTTATGGAAGAAAACCTAAAATACCTCCCACGTAGATGCAGAATTGTCTTTATGTAGCGGTTGCCCCGACACTTAAAGTTTGTGACTCTATCAGTATATATATTTCCTTTATTGAAACGTTAAGTTGACAAACCGCAACTTAGTACAGATAGATAGAAAGAAAAACAAATGACTAATAGTCTAATTATCTGCTACGCCTGATCTAGAGGGATAAGATGCCTGATGACCCTAATTTGTTCGGGAGCTTGCTACACCAGATAACGAAGTACACAAGATAACGAAGCTCACACCTCCTTGAGCTCTTAGACCGTTTGCATCGATTCACTCGACGATTGAACGTTATTTCTTCGACTAAACGCTTAGTCCCTTTGGCCGGGCAAACTCCAGTATACCGATGTATAGACAAAACACAGATTGTGTCAATCATAAATTCACAGAAGTAACGTCCTATCGTGTGGCGATTCATCACTCAAATTTAGCTTAACGTCCATTGCCAACGAAGGATGACATCGCTCTGCTATCCATCAGCCAGAAGTCGTTGAGTGCGCCTGCGCAGCAGACGAGAATTCATCTTTTGCCAGTTGAACTTTAAATCAGCCAATTAAAGGACTCCAGCACTCGTTCCTAACCACGCACCAAGGTAAACATCTCCAAGTTATTTGATGATTATACCCCTAAATGGCTGGTTCTATGCGCTGGTTTGTCATTAATTCAGAGTCCCAAATTGATAAGAATTATTATCCACTTATCAACAGCTCAGTTCAATGCTATAGCATATATATATAATTATTTATGCATGTATAAAAGTGCGTGTAAGAACTGAGGACATCGAGGCATGGAGCAACTCGAAAGGCACCTTCTTACACCTGAGTGCACAGCCATTCATTGATTATAATCTGCAGTCGACAGGTTGACTATCACCGTTAGATGGCGAGGTGTATAATAAGCAGGAAGCGTGGGATATGATATATTCATTTGCTATGTGTGCTTCGTGGGAATCAGTTCTAGCTTACAGTGGAAATCTTGCTCACTTGTCAACTGTGTTCAATTCACCTGCGGTCGAAGATGCACGAGAAAAACCCTCGGATATTTGACAGTTCACTCTGAACACTCGGTGTTGTTAGGTCAATTATTTGTATTGGATTTTACGTCAAAAGCTTGATGCATACTCACGCAATGCATTACGACTTATTACTAGGTGCAGTTTAAAAACGATTAAGGCGCGTGTGACTGTGAGCAAGGGCAGTAGGGTGCTCCAGAAAAATAAAAGTTGAAATATTTTTGCTCCAAGGACATTTTCCCATGCGTCTCATACAGATGAGTCTAAAAATCCAAATTTTAGGCTTTTACATTAAGGCTAAGCCTTGCCCCCAGCACGATGAAGTTTTAACAATATTCGCAATTTTTCTGTTGAAAACATAAATTACCGGTATTTAAGTATATATATGAAAAAAAAACTAATATGTTTCATATTTTTGACTGGAACATGAAAGGTTGCAAGTACAAATACAAGTACTGAGGTCTTAAGTACCTGTACAAATACTTAAGTATCAAGTACAAGTACGAGTACAAGTACACATGGCTACTCACTGTTAGAAATTCTGCCGTAAAATTACGGTCAAATGCCTGGCAGGAATGAACACAGGAAATTACCGTAAAATAATAGCGGACCGTAATTTATGTTAGACCGTAAATTTACGTTCGTATTACCGTAAAGGTTTACAATAAATGACCGTATTTTAAATGTATTTCACTGTCATTTCTACGGTCATTTCTCGTACTTTTAATGTTTTCGAATGTATTTCACCGTAATTTCTACGGTCATTTCTCGTATTTTTAATGTTTTCGAATGTATTTCACCGTGATTTCTACGGTCATTTCTCGTATTTTTAATGTTTTCGAATGTGTTTCACCGTAATTTCTACGGTCGTTTCTCGTATTTTTAATGTTCTCGAATGTATTTCACCGTAATTTCTACGGTCATTTCTCGTATTTTTAATGTTCTCGAATGTATTTCGCCGTGATTTCTACGGTCATTTCTCGTATTTTTAATGTTCTCGAATGTATTTCACCGTGATTTCTACAGTCATTTCTCGTATTTTTAATGTTTTCGAATGTATGTTCATGATTGGGACTGGCAACAGCCAAAAAATGGCAGTGAAGGAGTTAACAAACATGCTCATAGGCCCCAAGCTGCGCCCACATCAGTTGCCACCTCTGGTTCAATGTCGGCCAACTGAGCACCCAACTGATTTATGTGTTAAGTGTATTCATGCCATGATACCGTGAACTCTTAATAAGAAATTATACTCTGCTAACGTGAGCTCACATAAATAAAAATAACAGAAACCAATAATGGTGCCGTACATGCCGTAGCAAGAGCACGCCAAAACATCGCTCTTCTTCACAGACGTTATTATTTTTACTCGATTTGTGACCGACTTCACGAATATTATCGCCTTACTTGTTTAAATTCCTTCACCTAATATCACTCGCTTCAGCCTATTCAGGACGCACTACACGCTTTATTTCTCTAATTTTAATTCTCAAACCTAACACCTCTTGCATCGGATTTATTATACTAAGCCCCTCGATTAATCTAAACAACGCTGCTTAACCAAATTAAACTTTTAAAACAAAAATGTATCAATTACCTGCAACACGAGGTCCGCTTCGCTCAAACGGAACTTGGCCTCGTAATCTTTTTATGCTAAATAAGTAAGCAAGCAAGCAAGCAAAATAAATTCAGGAATAAAGTCGTCTGTACTGTTTCTTATCAAAGTGGCTAGTAATAATATTTCCTTAAACACTTAAATAACCTATTTAGAGCTCAGGTTAATTTCTAACGAAGCTAATCTCCTCACTGGCCATTAACCACAAGCACAGGGCATCGGAGTTAAACCAAACAGCCAAGTCATTCAAACTGAAGCAATAACAAAATTTACACAGTGCGAATATGTTTAAACACAGGCCTATTCTCACTGTATATGGACAAAGCATCGTCAATCGATTAATCCAGATGCAATAGTAGGCCTACATGTTTGTAAAGTTCAGTTTTAAGTCGGGTTTGAAACACATGGGAAACGGAAACTCATTCGTCATCTTCAGAACTGTCAGCGAAAGCAGAAATACATGTAAATATTAGTCGAGGACGAACAGTAACTTGCAACGATTGCAGAAGTTGTAACATAATGTGGAGCATGTTAGCCTAAATGAAATTATATTATAGGCTACATGAGCGTGAAACAAGTAGGCTAGACATGCGTTCTTAACCTGAAACGAGAAGGGACTACAATTCTGTCACTATTAAAACAGGAAATATTCACATTTTATTGTAAACGGAAATCAGTACGCAAATAACCGCCTAGGAAAACAGTAACATATTAGCCTAACTACTAATTAGCCTACCAAATATTATAAAGCCTTTTTAATGCTAAAAGTTTGTTGTTTGTTTAAATAAAATTAAAAGTTTTCTTTTTCGGGGTTTGAACCCGGATCGTTGGCGAACAGATCAGACGTCTTATCCAATGCACCACGGACAACATCTGTAGGACAAAGGTTATACTGAAACAAATAATTATATAATCCGCAACAGTAATTTTCCACGTTTATTTTAACTTGTAGGCCCCTAAAAAATTGATATTAGACAAAATAATGATTATCGAAGTGACTAGCGGACCGTCCGCCAGGCGGCCGCAAGTGTCTAATACTAGCGTGCCGCCAGTCACGTGTCAGATCATTTAATAATAATAATAATAATAATATCTTTTCTTTAATTTAGCGCCTGACAAACGCACTGGGCTGTACATTTACATGTTATGCAATTGAAACAATCTTAACTAGTTAACTACTAACAGAACAGACAGCTTGTAATACACGGCGCTAATAGCAGCCTACAAAGCAAATCCGCCCTAACGGGGCTCGAACTCGGTACCTCTCGCACTCTTCGCCAGATGTTATCCAACGCGCTACCGGATAGAAGTTATTTTTTTAGTTTTAACGAGTTAGAAACTTTGAAGAAAGTGTAGGGCCTATGAAACAACTAATTTAAGTAATCTAACAATGCCTGATGCAATGACGTTTGAATATATGAAAAAATATGCGGTGAAGAAAGTTGCACATGCAGAATTAGCTTCAGTATTATTTATTACGATTGTGAGGTGTTCCGTAGTCTAGTGGTTAGCGTGATGGAATATGATTTCAACGGTTTGAGGTTCGAAACCCGCCAGGGCGGAAATATTTTTTATATTATGCGTCGTTACGTTTATGGACTTTTGAAATCTTACCTATTTGCCAGGGTCTGGAGTTGTGAGTCCTTATGAGAAGTTAGGCCTACCTGGTGGTCCTCTAGTCACAGCCAATGTTTATTGCATTTAATAGCCTAATTATTTTATATATCTTATAGTTGGTAATTATCATTGTTGTAGGAGAACTACATAATTTTATTCCATGCATTCAATTTCCAAACAACGCATAAATAGTGAAGACTAGACTGCCGTAATTAGTAGGCGGTCGATGACTCGATTCAGAAGCACTTGACCTTTTGAATAAGCGCCACGCTATTTACGATTCCCGTGCGCGGCAAGAACGCCCGAGATTTAAATCTCTGAAATAAGCCACCTTCGGGAAGCGAACCGCGAACCGCATGCTCTCTCTCACCGAGGCGCATGAGACGCGCCTACGCTCTTGCAATGTAGCTAACTGCCATTGAGCCGCATTCTTTCACCTGCTAAACAATCTTGGATTCACCAAAGCGATCACGCAAATTCATCCACTTTTCACTTATAAATCTCATAGAAATTCCGATTAATAATAACTTCTTAATTTCAACAATTAAAAAAAAATTCCCGGTCGGGAATCGAACCTGAGTAGCCTAGGTCATGTTTCCCGTCGAATTGCCTAAATAACAAGCATACTAACCACTTGAGCTAAACAGAACAACTTCACAACACAGTCATTAACAGTCTAATTAACTGTTTACTTGTCTCAAAGCGGTGTCTACCTAGTAGGCCTATATTTTACGTAAGTTTATTTAATCATGTCTGTTTGATTCTGTCAGATTCTATGCCTGTATTTGTGTTCGTCTCGCCGCATGCGATATATGTCATAACAAAGATGATAAGCGTCGCCCTTTGCCTTTCTCCAGGCTTGGGACTGGCACTACCGATTGCCACCGTAGCACCATGCTGTAATTCTCGGATTGACCTCCACAGATTGTGACCTGGCGGCTATATAATTGTAGACTTGATTTGCTATAGACCCAGTAACAAGCTGGTGCTTGTGTGGCGCTGAGAAATTTCGAAGATTTACATTAGGCCTACATTACAAGGGCAATGGCTGAATGAAGGTCAGAACTGAAAGTCCATCTGTATTAAACAACACTTCCCAAGCTTGCAAAATGCTTAATTACTTTCTGTAGGCCTAATCATCTTTGCAATATTAGGCTATAACAGTTACTGTTGTTTTTATCAATATTAGCAGTTAATGTTACGTTTAAGAAGTCTGTTTAAGAGCAAAGTTTAATAATATCATGCTAATTGACGTCAACAATAATTACATCATTGCAGATTTGATAAAAAAAAGTAAACATGATCAGGAATCGAACCTGTGTTACTTGCATTCACGAAATACTTAGGCTAACACGCTAACCACTGAGCTAAACGCGACAGCTGTAGCGAATGGTTATTAGCAGTCTAGCCTAATTAACGCTTTACTTGTCTCAAAACGGCGGTAACCTTGCATTATTACGCATCTAAATGTCTTTCTACCTAAGAGTGATTCTATAGCTAGGCCTACTTGTCTCATTATGACTCGTTGCCTGTCTTCGAAATCGGATTCGGACATCCTTTGACTGCCCTTTCGAAAACCCTAACACTTGAAGCCGCGCTCGTGAATAAGCTGGTGCTTTGCGTTTGGCTTTCGGATGGCGCTTTAGAAGTTGGGAAATTACGATTAAGATTATGATATCTGAGTGACTGGCATGCTGAAAGACGGCACCGCAATGCTATACTAGGCTTGTTCTGCAATTTCAATCAGAGATTTTTACACAATGTAACTTTTACGGTGAAAGACCTTCGGTTTGGCAAACAAAGAACGTGAGGGCAAAATTAGCGTTATTCACGGTAAAATGACCGTGAAAAACTTCTACGTGGAAAAACCTTCAAAATCTACGGTCAAAATACATTCAATTTACGGTAATTTCTAACAGTGCTGCAAGAACAAGGATTTACTTCCTTGACAAAGCAATGGTGTATTGCCACATACACTAATTTTAATTTTGCTTTTTTTTAGAAATATAATGGATGTGAGCATCTTGTCACTCAGATTCAATCGAAACTGTTTTAATATTAAACTAAACACACTTTCAACCGGAGCGCTAGATGCAGGCACACTCACAACAACTCCAAACGCTGGTTTGTCAACAGTTTTGCTGCATTCCAAACGTTCAAACAATCAATTTCATCAAAGTCATCATGGCCTCTGATATTCAATCAGGTTGTCACTTGTGATGATAAGGTGCTCGGTTTCACAGAAGATCGTGTACAGTAGTGACCAAATAGCTTAGACTTTTTGATACATGAGGTCTGCAGTTTCGGTTGATGCAACCGTATCTGTGATTATCGTGCCAAAATGAGACGTTGGTGTAGCACCTGCTCCACCCCTGCCAAAGAAACTTGATGTGGGCCCCCAACAAAGCATGTGTCTCATTCACATAAGATATAATCATATCTGCACACATTAAATAAGAACATACTAGTTGTAGGCAGTCTTTGACAATTTGAGCAACACAAAGAAAATGCCTTAATTAGCGTTTTACGTAAAACAGAAAAATGATTCGCAAATGACTACCTAAGTGGCCTAACTAAGCGCGTTTTGATACAGATTACAATGTTTCCTTCCACACAGCGGAAGACTCTTTCGAGAGGAACATAGAACACAGAGGAACATAGAAAACTCACAATTTTCATAATTCATTCACACATGAATTCCATGTATAAGCCATAGGTTCAATGGTTTCTTACTATAATACAATTCATAAAATGCACTATTTCGGTGAATAAGCTGGTTTCCTTATCGCAGCTTTCGTATGGTGCTGAGAAAGTTCGACGACTTACATTTGCATTACTCGATAGAGTTCAAATGGTTTGTTACTCACTGCTCACCTCTCCGTCTGGAGTTTTTGCAAGTGTTTAACAAAGTTTGATGTTGTGCCAGTTGTTTTCTGAATTATAGTTTTCTCACTACAAAACTTGCACTTAGCAGAAGTAGCATTTCCATTGAGAGTGAAATTATCATAATTCATAACCAAACTTAACAGCTCTAGGAATGTTAGTATTTTTATTGTTAGCATTATCACGTCCGTGGCCTCTATTTTAGCAAGACAACCGGAAGAAATTCTGATCAAGATGCGGTCCATACATAACTGCCAGAATATTCAATATCCAGAACGTAAGAATTAATGACTTAAAGGAAAGACAAAGCTTACTGGTAAAGTATCCGAGTGCCTGTAGAACTGTCATTTGTGTCTAAGTACTTAGGTCTCAAGTACTTAGGTCTCCAGTACAAGTTCAAGTACTGACTGTACAAGTACCAATACTACACCTCTGCACACAATAGTTCACAAAAGAAGTTAATCATCATGAAAATAATTACATTTTTTCTCCATGATATTGCCGATTTTAAAGCATATTCCCATATTTTCACATATTTTAACATTTTTGTGCCGGGGGCAAGGCTTAACCTTTTTCAATTGGTCTGAAAATTGGTACAGTTGAACAAAGTGATAAATGGAATGGGAAAATCGCCTTGGAGCAATACTTTTTGGAACTTTCGGGAAATACATTACATTTTGGAGCACCCTAAAGGGCAGCCTATGAAGCGCATGTGGAGAGGTCTTTAAGGTAAGGCGCATTGTTGTCTTTCAGAATACATAATATACAGTTTATAATTTTGTCTCATGTCTCGTTTAACAGCTATTACTCACACATAGTTTGTTCAGTTGTCTTTATGGGTTGCGTAACCTACACTCAAAGTTGTAGGCCTCATCTGTTTTTAATTTAAATAATTCTCTACTTCCAATTTCCGTTATTGCGAGTAGCCTACGCCTATTAGCTGCTAAGATTGTTAGCAAGTTAGATCAATAATTATTGACAGTTCGGTCCATGATACGGGGCACGTTAGCCGATTGGTTAAAGCGCTTGGTAACGCGGAGAGTTTGGTTTCTAATGTCTCTCTTGGCGGTCACTGTGTAAAAAAAACTGGAATTTAATATCCATCGGTGTTCTATCGCACATGCATGTGTGCACATCCGAAAATTTGAAAGGAGACAATGTCAAATAGTGTTGTATATAACACCTGCTTATATTCACTCTCTGGGTGTACGCCGAGATATGCCTACTTAATTTGCATGATGTCATCTGAATTATACCTCTATACGATGCACGCTGTAGAAGTGTCTCGGAGCCTTTGAGTGTGAATTTTTATTATATAGATGACAGTGGCCGTTTTGGATGTGAAATTTGCATAGCAAATGTGCCTGTAAAAATTAGTATTTCTGGGTCACTGCACACAGGGTACAGGTAAATCCGATGGCCTAAGCGGAACCATACTACCAATACATGTGCACCTTAATAATGACGACAATTTATATGGCGCCGGCACACAGCCATGCCGTTACAAGGGCGCCTTAAACCACAGGCAGATCTACTATGAAACTAATGAAGCTGAAACTTCAGAGCCCCCAGAAGCAACTCAGACTGTAAATTGTAGTTCACAATGGTATTGCTTCTTTGAGAGGGGCTGACAAATTTAGGATAGATTTTTTATATCAACTCTATGACTGCTCGATAATCCAGTTACGCAGGAAATCCTAAAACACAGAAGAAAGCACGCCGTCCAAAATTCAATGCGCAGAAGTTCTTCAGCTTATTTAAGTGTTCCCAATTTTACTACTGCGCCTAAGCTCTACTTGACAATGCCTATCACGAGCTGTGGAGCAGAAAGGAATTTTCAAAGCTATCCTTCACAAAGAACAAATTTCGAGGTGCCATGCCCTACGAGCGCTTATATTCTTTATGCATTATGGTCTATGGAAAACTTACATTGCAAGGAAGCTCTCATTTGACGAAACTGTAGGTGAATATGTTGATAGAAAAACAAGAAAAGAACATTTTGTAAAATGTACTTCATGTGCATGTATGATGCAATATGTATTCTCATAAGTAACTTTCGTGTCAAGTTGCAAATGGACCCCCATAACAGTTCAAGCTTCAGGGCCCAAAAAATGTAGGTCCACCTCTGCCTCAAACTTAATGCAAATGTAGGTCCACCTCTGCCTCAAACTTAATGCAAGTACTAATCAGCGTATTTATGCAAATATAGTTTACGCAGTAATTGTAAGACGTAAAGCGGCTAATAGTTTGTCTGTTTTACCTAGAGTTCCTGAGACTGACAAAAATCCTGACGACGACACACAGGAACTTCCGAAATTGTAGTAAAGGCTGAAGTTATTCCGTTGCTCATCAGGTCTACTTAACTCAACATTTACTGCTTTCGGAAGATTGTCCAAAATGAAAGTCAATAGCAGGACTTTACTTTACACCAAAGATATAAAAGGCCTGAAACTTTGCATTTTGATATGCGCTGTTTTGATTTTGCTGTCAATGTATTACTTGGAGAATGGGTTTAATATACATGCAGTCACTCAGATTATTTACGAGCAGAAGGCTGAATTTCGAATGATAAAACTGATGAACGGAGTTCACACTTTCTCAAATGTCTGCATTGAAGAATTGGCAACACCAAAGTTGGAGAACAGATTAAGATTGATCTTCAAAGAAACCAAGAAAATTGTCATCTACGGAAACAACAGCCAAGCGGATGGGGCAAGGATTACAATAGGAGTGGCCGGATCCGGAAACTCTTTGTGGAACCACTGGGAAATACATTTCCGACAACAAGTTCTACCAGCTGAACATAAGAGATACCTTAGGGATACAGCATTCTTTGTACAGCCAACCTGTCCTGGCAATTTTCACCATTTCTTCATAGATGAATTCATTCCTCTCTACAGCGTCATTCTTTTTAGTAACCGGTTACACCCGGGGGCTCGGAATCAGATACTTTATCGCACCCCTCAAGTAGGATCGGATGATGACCGGTGTCATTCAAGACGCACATATGAAGGATTTCTTCGGACTTTGTACATTGACGACTTTCACGACGTCTTCTACAACCTTCCTAACAACACCTGCTTCCGACAAGCCGTCTTCGGCAGCACGCCTCTCTTATTCCGCCAGCGTGACGTCATCGATCACGTATTGCGCTATTACAACCTGACTTTACACAGCAATAGAAACGCCAGCGACCTCTATGTTACCCTTTTGGGACGTAAAGATAGGCGCATCATAAACGCTGACGAAGTACTTTCTTTAGCGAAAGAGGTCGGATTTAAGAATCTGAGAATTGTTGATTTTACAAACAAATCGATTCAGTATCAGCTTGAGATTATGTCTACTTCGAATGTTTTCATTGGTATTCAGGGGGCTGGGCTACAATGGTCCATATTCATGCCCGAAGGCTCCTACCTCATGGAACTCGCCTGGCCTCACAAACACTGGGGGTTCTACTACGGTAATTTCGTCCCGCCTTTCGGAATAACGTGGAGAGGAGTAGGTGTACAGGATGTTAGACTTAACTGGACTTCGTATGCGATTAATGTACGCCGTGGAATTCCAGTTAGCGAGGCTGAGAAACCGATATTGATTAAAGATCATCCAAAAGATGCATCGGACAACATCTGGAAATGGTCTGACATCGTCGTTCAAAAGAGTGAGATATTGGGAACGTTGCAAATAGTTTATAACGGACTGAAGGCATTTCAGTAGCACTGTCGTCATATAGCTAATCTGAACTCAGTGTTTCATAAGGCTTCCTATGAAACAGAAGGAAGATAATTTACACATGCATCACTATTAGCCTATAGAATACGGTACGTTCTTTCATTTTCAATTTCATAATCCGATACCATTAAATGAAGCAACAGGCCTTCCGATAGGCTAAGTCTTACGAAATTTGTAGTTTAGCGTGTAAAAATGAGTCAGAAGTTGCAATCGATTGTACATGTAGGCTAACTGGTAAGTGGAAAAGTGTAGCAAGTGAACAATCTTGTTCAGTTGCTTGGGTTAGCATTGATTTAATGGTTTTTGTTGCATTGTGCATAATTGAGATAAGGTTTCATATTCTGAAACAGTTTAAATTTAAGATAGAGGGGTCTGTGAATGCAAAGAGAAATTATTTTCGCTCTCCTCAATTCTCCAGCCTGTGTATGGGCAATAATCAGGGCCGTATTATAATTAGACACAGTAGGTACTGTGCCTAGGGCCTACGAACCTTTCAGGGTCCTAGTCAAGTCTGAAAATGAGACACTGAAAAAATTATTTAATGGTTGATTGAATATGACGCGAAAATGTAGAAAGGAAATTTTAAATGTTAATTTGATAATTTTTTTAATTGTACTGAAGCAGTTTAAATTTAAGATAGAGGGGTCTTGCCTATTAACTTAAAGTTAAATTAAGCTTGCAACAGCTGCTTTATGTGAACTTTAATCAACATTACAAAAAGTAAATTGAGTTTTTGTCGGGCCGTTTTGTCGGGGCCCATTTGTCGGGTCTGTCTTTTCGGGGCCGATTTGTCCTCGGCCGTTGTGACGGGTCACCGTTTTATCACCTCGCATTGACAATTTGCCATTGCCAGATAATCGACTGAGTTAGGCTAGGTGAAGTCGAGCTGAACAACCCCAGTAGCCATAAGATGTCGTTAAACAATAAAAATTTGTGGACGAAGGCGTAGCATGGACAGCGCTTCCTCTTCTTCTTTTGGTTCTCTGCCTTCCTTCCTAGGCAGGTTCGTACGTCCAAATTCCAATGTCGTCATTCATCGCGTTGTCTGGCTCCCTCCTTAACTTGCTGTAATCCTCCTCCATCATCCAGTCCAACAACATCATTCTCGGTCTTCCTCTAGTCTATTTGCCTTCCATTCTTCCCTCAATTATAGTTTTTAGGTGGGAGTCTCCACTCTCCCCTCATAATGTGGCCCAAACCAGTTTCTCTGTCGGTTTCTGATTATTCCCATCATGGACAAAGAATACGAGATAATTCTATAAAGCGAGTTTATGTCTGCATGCACGCATCCATTTGAAAACACACCCACCTTGATAAGCAAACACAGCTAATGCGCCTCACGCAACATAGACTAAGTCTTGACAAAACCTGTCTTGTCGCTCGTGCACGCTTATTGATTGACGGTTATAAATTTCATATAAGTGCATCTGAAATGTCGCGACAATATAGTACTATATAGAGAGACTGCTTTCTTCTTGTAAGCTCCATGTTCTAAAGTAGTCCTATTACTCTAAGGCTAGGCAGAGGACACCAGCTTATTCACCAGCGCTGCGTTGAGTGGGAGAGGTTTTCTTTCTATTTCGCCACGTCGTCGAGTCAATCGTTTTGATTCAAAAGTCTTGGTAAAACCTGCCTTTTGTCTCTCGTGCGCGTGTATTGATTCGCTCTATGTTGTGCAATGATTATAATTTCAGGTATATTTGTAAATGTTACAGGGAATGTGTACAGGTATAATTAGGGAATATGTATATACCCTGACATTTCATAGTACGTGTTTAAACACTTAAACAGGGTATGTGTATATGCCATGAAAATTTAGGGTCAGGGTTTAGGGTTAGGGTTACATGTAGGTTAGGATTATAGGGTTAGGGTTAGAAGGTTAAGGCTAGGGGTTAGGGGTTTAGGGTTAGTGTTAGGGTTAGGGTTAGATATACATGAAATATACACATACCCTAATTATGCACATTCCCTAGGGTATGTGTATATTCCCTAGGGTATGTATACATATTCCCTGATTAGCCT
>JACEVL010000964.1:190000-215000 GCA_020284085.1 Aporrectodea caliginosa
CCGCGGAACTAGGAGTCAAATGACCGCTATAGCGCCATTTTCAAATGTTTGTATCAGAACAGTAAAAAAGCGCATTTCAAGTACCTCACAAAGCGCTGTCAATGTCCAAGGCATCAAGTGAAATCACAATCAATAATCATTATTCAGTGCAGAAGCTGGTTGAATTGCAGGTTAAAGGTGCATTGGCGCCAGGCGTTATTCTTCTGGCCTACCCTTGGCATCTCCAGACTCTGCCTCTGCAACAGGCGGTGCTGCAGATGCGTGTGGCAGTTCTGCTGGTGGCAGAGGTTTACTATCATTTGGTCGAAAGTCATTTGGTCGAAATCATTTGGTCGAAATCATTTGGTCGACGATGAAAAAATCGAACGATCAAAAAGTCGAATGATCGTTTGGTCGACAATCAAAAATTCGAACGATCAAAAGATCGACAATCAAAAGGTCGAAAATCAAAAGATCGACATTCAAAATGAAGCATGTTTAAGAGAATTCCGACGATTTTACTACAAGTGTGCACACTCAAACATACATACACACAGTCCGACACACACTCACATACACACTTGAACCCCGATCAGTCTGTGAGAGAGGGAGGTTGTGAACTACAGAAAGTGATATGAAAACAAAATTAATTAGCAATAAATCAAGGAGAGTGTATAGGCCAATAAATCAAGGAGAGTGTATAGGCCTAACGGACTGTAAGACGAAAGGTGCGAAATCTGTCAATGCATCGGAACGATGAAAAGGTCGAAGTCAATAGACCGCAACTGAACAGGTCAAAAGGAATGTGTGAGGAAGGTGCGAAATTTTACATAGCGTCGAAAAACATTTCCAAAGTGAAATGAAAACAAAATTAATTAGCCAATAAATCAAGGAGATTGTATAGGCCTAACGGACTGTAAGACGAAAGGTGCGAAATTTTTCAACGCATCAGAACGATGAAAAGGTTGAAGTCCATAGACCGAAACTGAACAGGTCAAAAGGAATGTGTGAGGAAGGTGCGAAATTTTAGAAAGCGTGGAACAACATCTCATTTTGAATGTCGATCTTTTGATTTTCGACCTTTTGATTGTCGATCTTTTGATCGTTCGAATTTTTGATTGTCGACCAAACGATCATTCGACATTTTGATCGTTCGATTTTTTCATCGTCGACCAAATGATTTCGACCAAATGATTTCGACCAAATGACTTTCGACCGAATGATAGGATACCGGTGGCAGGTAGGGATGCTTAAGCGGAGGAAAGATCCGTTGGACGGCATCTCCTCCAGCCATTTCCTTTCTCCTCTTCCCACTCCTCTTCGCATCCTTTTCCTGGCTTTATGGGCACCTGCAGCGCTCAGCGTTCGAGGTGGCTGGCATCTACCTTTAACTGGGAATACCTATTGATTGCCGGGCCAGATTCCTAAGTGGAAATGTAAGTTACACAGTAGAACAGTATTCGATAGCCATCATTCTATGGAATAAGGTTCCATCATAGGTAGGCACTGTATGTAGGTAGATAGATAACTAGGTAGGCAGAGCGTGTACGCAAGTAAGTGAGTGAGCAAGTAGGTGAGTGAGCAAGTATGTAAGTGAGCAAGTAAGTGAGTGAGCAAGTAAGTGATTGAGCAAGTAAGTGAGTGAGCAAGTAAGTGAGTGAGCAAGTAAGTGAATGAGCAAGTAAGCGAGCCGCGAGGAAATGAAAGTGAGTGTGAGTGCTCAAATATGTAAGCAAGTATGCAAGTATGCAGGTTTGTAAATAAGTAGGTGAGTGGATAATCATTGTTATGAGCACGACACAAACGCCCACAATTTACAAAAAAACAGTGCATCATAGGTATACCAGTTAGATTAATGCACTGCCATACGAGTTTGTAGGTAAGAACATAAAGTAAGTATGATCAGCTTAGAAAGCTGGCATTGTAATATTAAGAAGTCTAGAGTTTCAAGGCACTTCAGAGAAGGTCACTGTGTGTTGTCATCGAGTGATATCCGGTCCTTTAGCACTTTACAATTACCGACCATCAATAAAATTAACATGAAATATGCACTCGCAGACAATATAAAATGAAATCACAGCAAATAAACAATAAACCTTTCTTCGTCCACTTTATGTCCTCTCGTCTCCTCCGCTACTCTCTCTTATCCTCCTCTTCCCCTTCCCTTTCTTTTATATCATCTCCGTCCTTCACTTCTCTCCTATCCAATTCTCCCTCTGTGTCAGATTCGGGGTAAGGCTGTCTTGCTTCTTGACAGTGCTTCTCTATCACTCGTAATCTCTCTCTCAATCCTGTTCCCTCGATTGTTTCTACCTAACTATCTACTATTTATGTCGCTTGGTATGGAAATCGATCCATCTGTTTCTTTACCTACTCATCTGATCTGCATGTTTATAGTTCATTTCTATTGCTCTATCTATCTCTTTCTCTATCTATCTATCTATCTATCTATCTATCTATCTATCTATCTATCTATCTATCTATCTATCTATCTATCTATCTATCTATCTATCTATCTATCTATCTATCTATCTATCTATCTATCTATCTATCTATCTATCTATCTATCTATCTATCTATCTTGCCCATCTATCTATCTATCTATCTATCTATCTATCTATCTATCTATCTATCTATCTATCCATCTATCTATCTATCTATCTATCTATCTATCTATCTATCTATCTATCTATCTATCTATCTATCTATCTATCTATCTATCTATCTATCTATATATCTATCTATCTATCTATCTATCTATCTATCTATCTATCTATCTATCTATCTATCTATCTATCTATCTATCTATCTATCTATCTATCTATCTTGCCCATCTATCTATCTATCTATCTATCTATCTATCTATCTATCTATCTATCTATCTATCTATCTATCTATCTATCTATCTATCTATCTATCTATCCATCCATCCATCCATCCATCCATCCATCCATCCATCCATCCATCCATCCACCTATCCATCTATCCATCCATTAATCTATCCATCCATTTATCCATCCATCCATCCATCTATCCAACTATCCATCCATTTATCCATTTATCCATCCGCCCATCCGCCCATCCATCCATCCATCCATCCGTCCATCCATCCATCCTTCCATCCATCCATCCATCCATCCATCCATCCATCCACCCGTCCATCCATCCTTCCATCCATCCATCCATCCATCCATCCATCCATCCATCCATCCATCTATATCTACCTCCCTATCATGCTCCGTCTTTGTCCTTTGGTCTCTGTCTCTCTGATTCTTTCCTTCTGTTTTTTGTTGTTGTGCATTTGCGCTTCTCTCCGGTGTTAAATACCTCTCTCTATCTCTCGGTCCCGCTCTGTCGGACTACCTGACCGTCTTCTTCTTCTCTGTCGTTGTACAGAGAAACAGAGGGAGCCATAGAGAGAAACGGAGAGTAGACTTGTATAATACCTCTCTCTTTCTCTCGCTCTGTCACGAGTTTCCGTCTCATTCTATATCTCTCTCTGTCTGAGTGTCTCTCCCTCTTCATGTCTCCGTGACTCTGTATCTCCCATTCTATTCTTCTATCTCACTCTGCCTGTCTCTGTCGCTGCCTCTCCCTATCTCACTTAATCTTCATCCGTTCATCCAGAAGCAGATCGTCTGAAGCGAGCTTGCATTCCTGAACCTCGGCTCATCTCTCTTTCCTCCTCTCCCTCCCGTGCCTTCTCCTTTTTACACTCCACCGGGCTCAAGGTATATTTACCATCGCTCCGAATGCCTCTCTGGCCATAGCATCGGCTCCAAAGGCAGTCCATCTCTCCTCTACGAGCCGCAATCAGCTCCAAGCAGAAGCAGCAGCAGCAGCACTAGTCGAGCGCGATGTGTATTTGCAGTCAGCAGCGCCAAGGCCGGCACCACAGCAGCCTTAGACGAGCAGACCAGCCTGGCTGAAATTAGAAAGCGTGTCTCGTCTCGCCTGAGCGCGGTGCACGATATTCGGTTACTACGCCCAGTGGCGAAATGATTGACTTGGACAGACGAGGCCCCATAGCTTTTTATTTATTACGATTTAATAATCATTTATTTCATCGCCTGAAGGGGTTTTGTTTCTTTCACTCTTTTTTCTTATCTGCGCAGCCCTGAACTGGCACGATTGGGTTGGGGAATAAATTATCCAAAGTGGTGTTGGGTTAACCTGTTCTCCAGGTAAATTGTTGGTTTACCTGTTCCCCAGGTGAATTGTGGGTCTACCTTTTCCATGTGAATTGCGGGTTTACCTACTATCCAGTTGAATTGTTGGCTTACCTGTTATGTACATTCGTTTATTCATTCACTCTTGCTGACATAAAGCAGCAAGTTACAAGTTATGTCTAATAGGAATTATGTACGTGCAAATGACTGATTGTGGAATACAGGCGATAGGTTGTAAACTTCACGTCTGCTAAATAATGCTTTGTGTAACTTTGCGCATTATTTAGCCCAGATAACCAATAAATGTTAACCAGGTCAATTGCTGGTTTATCTGTTCTTAAGGTAAATTGCTGGTTTACCTGTTCTTAAGGTAAATTGCTGGTTTAGCTGTTCTTAAGGTAAATTGCTGCATGGTTTACTTGTTCTTGAGGTGAATTGAGATTTACCTGTTCTTTAGGTGATTTGCGGGTTTACCTGCTCTCCAACTGAAT
The DNA here is from genome assembly GCA_020284085.1 of Aporrectodea caliginosa. Taxonomy (NCBI): domain Eukaryota; kingdom Metazoa; phylum Annelida; class Clitellata; order Crassiclitellata; family Lumbricidae; genus Aporrectodea; species Aporrectodea caliginosa. The sequence continues at coordinate 194,640 of JACEVL010000964.1, forward strand.
TGCGGGTTTACATGGAAGATCTCTTAGTCTTCGGTGGCGTCCTCTAACAATGCCCGATCTGTTAAGAACACCTTTACAGGCGCTATATGAGTAGCCAATGGCCATGTACATGCATGCATCGTTTTACATTCGTGTTAAAACTCGGTCGGTGTGCACAAGGTGTGCATGAAGTCATTAACACTGCATGCCAGCCTTTAACCCGGAAGCATCTACCCAGCGGATACTTCGACAGAAGGCAATAATTCTAACCACTCACCAAAGACGTGCTGGCACCGCTGCTGGTCTGCTGGAAAGCCCAATGTTCAGCCCCCCAGCCGCTAAAGCGCTGTAACTGCTCAAAGATGCCGTGTCTATCAAGTCTCGCGCACAGGTGAATGCAGGTAAGACCAGCAGGTAGCCAGCCTCCTGTAGCTCATCAAATGCACATGAAACTTGGCAAAACTTCGCTTAGAAACCAGAGTAGGTGGTTTCTTCGTGCAATCGAACTCGGAACTTCACTTGGCATCCTTGGACAATCCTTCTAACGACTACTAGGTGCATTCACGTGAAAACCACACCACGAGTTTCCATTTCTCTGGTTTATGCTAACTCGCTCTCACGGAAGAAAAAATTTCCATCGCGTACATGTCGTTTCTAAATTAGAAAATATATACGGCTGCAAGTGCCTGAGTGCACTATATCATTTCCTGTTGCAAGAGAGATCCACCTACCCTAGTTTCTAAGCGAATTTTTTACCAAGTTTCATGTGCAGTCGAGTCTTCAGAACAAGGTTCTAAATGAAACTCGATTAAATCTGCACCTATGTCCAGAACAGGTTTTTGTAAGCCACAGCACTCTGGCCTTTACTATTAGACAGAATATATCGCTCTATTCCTTACTCCTCACCTCATCGTCCTTTATCCAAACAGTTAGGTTTAGAAAACTTTAGACGAATGTACTAGATAATTTTTCAATGTAACGGAACAAAATGTTTGTCGTCAGAATTCTGAATCCCCTTTCCAGTTTGCCAAGACGATCTGTGTCCCTGAGAGCCTAACTTCGCCTCATTTTCATTACTTCTACCGCCGCCACCAAGGCCACCTCCTCCTCCTTCTCCTCCTCCTCCTCCCTATTCAGTCTCCGGTCTCGGACCTCCTCTGACTCCGTGAATAAGCTGGTGCCTTGCGCTTGGCTTTCAAGTGGCACTTTAGAAGTTTGGAGATTACGATTACGATCTCATCCTCTTCGTAAACCTCCGTTCCAAGGTGAAAACTGTTTTTCTGTTGTCTTGTTACTATGGCCTACTTTTGAGTCTCAGTCGGAAACAAACGATTGTCTATTGTAAGACGACGAGAGAATTCCATTGGCCAACTCTTCATTCCTCGCCTACTTTAAGTCGTGCGAAATACTATGGCTGCAATCTGGTCATACTTTAAGCTCAATTCCCCTCCTACACAAAAAATCATTCATGGAGTTTATCGAAGAAAGCACAAATTAAAAGTCGGTCATGATAAAACTGGAAACGAAAACAATTTGGGAAATATCAAAAACAACGCAAACTAGGGAAACTAAATTACACGGACGGATGGATGGATGGATGGATGGATGGATGGATGGATGGATGGATGGATGGATGGATGGATGGACGGATGGACGGATGGACGGATGGACGGATGGACGGATGGACGGATGGACGGTTGGACGGTTGGACGGATGGACGGATGGACGGATGGACGGATGGACGGATGGACGGATGGATGGGTCGATGGATAGATGGATGGATGGATGGATGGATGGATGGATGTATGGATGGATTAAACTGGAAACGAAAACAATTTGGGAAATATCAAAAACAATGCAAACTAGGAAAACATGGATGGATGATTGGATGAGCAAATGGTAGACAGAGGATGGCTGAATGACTGACAGACAGGCAGACGGATGAAGAGTGAGAAAGAGACAGATTGAGACAACTGCGAGACATAAAGAACCAGACAGATGAGAATAATTGAGATCGTCGTCGTTCCAGACTCCTTTCTAATTGACGGCCACAGACATCAAACGACGAAGCACAGAAGCATCATCCATCGAACCATCATCCATCCTCTGGACCACTCCTGTCTCAGCAACATAGCTAAATGCCAACTCCCCGACTCAACATCAACAGCCTCATCATCCCAATGCCTCGCCTGCAACTGCGCCTACTTATTTCTTGGCCTGTTCCATCTTCTGTGTTTTTCCTCCTCACATTAATATTTTTCCACTGCCATCTCCAATTCCACCTTCTATTCTCCGCTTCCCTATTCTAGAGCTGTACCGATATTGCTTTTTGCCGATTATGCCGATACCGCGTATAGCCGATTATTAAATTGCCGATACCGATACCGCGTATAGCCGATTATTAAACTGCCATAGGCCATTATGACACCGAATATTTCATTATTTGTTTAGTCAAAATGTTCCGTTCCGAAACATAAACTAGTAAACTATAAGGGTGAACGTTTAAATTAAGTTGGGAAGTTGTTAACGATATGTTTTAATGCGTAAATAATAAGGGACGTAAAACGATAGATGAAAATCGATGAAAAACTTGGAATATGCAAAAATTCAAGTAAAATTATTAAATTATAACACAATTTTACATCGGCACCGATTAACCGATTATTTCTGCCGATACCCGATTATACCGATTGTTCTAATAATCGGCCCGATTACGCGTATGGCCGTTTAATCGGTACAGCTCTACCCTATTCCTCGTTCCTCGCCGTTTCAGTCTTCTATGCATCGTTTTATTCCAATCTTCCTCTTATTTCTCCATTTATTTCTTTTCCATTTTTAATCCTTTTCTCCCTCTGGTTTCATTCGCTATTAGTCTTCATATTTCCACTTTCAATTGCTTTCTCTAACCTTCTTCCAATTTCATCTATTTATCTTTATTTTTTCCTCCTGCAGATCTCCTGTTCCTCCTTCTGCTCGTAATCCTCCTCATGTCTCTCCTCCCTCTCCTACTATTCCTCCTGCTGTTATTATTCCTCCTCGTCTTCCTCTTGCACCCCTTCCTCCTAACCATCACCCCCACCGAGCCCACCCCATCGCGATAGCTAAGTTTTAGGCAAAGAAGAACCTGGGCCTATTCAGACATGCAGTAACTTTCCATAGTGATAGACACACATAGATATATGTAGACACAGACGAAGATACAAGCAGACAAACATACACACATGGAAACGGATGTATACTGATATGCAACCGCAAACACAGAAACGGCGGGTTCACGTTTATGACGCGAAAACACAGAATCACACACACATACACACAACGGAACAATCAAAGATACACAGAACATAGACAGAGTGTCAAACAGGCAGACGGTCGTAAACAGGGCTTCATAAGGAAAGAGATGTATTATGGTCGAATCCAACGAGACGGGGATTATGTATGACCAACGTTTGTTGTATTTCTTATTTATACGGTAACCGTGTCTGTCATATTTTGAGCGGCTATAGTTCACGGTCCCTGTGGCGAAAAGGTAGGCCTACTTACCTACCTCCTAGAACCGTGCTTTTTCTCTCTGTCTCTCTCTTTTTCTCTGTCTCTCTCTCTTTGTCTGTCGCTGTCTCAGTATCTCCGTCTCTGTCTCTGTCTGTCTCTGTCTCTCTGTCTGTCTGTCTCTCTCTCTTTCTCTCTCTGTTTAAGCCTACTTATCCGCCTCCAAGATCCATACCTTTCTTTCTCTCTTTCTCTTGTTCTCGTTTTCCCTCTATTTTTCTTCGTTTTTCTCTCTCCTTTTCTTTGTCTCTGTCCCTATCTGTTTCTTTATCTGTCTTTAAGTCTCTGTCTATCAGTCTCTCTCCAGGTTCCTTGCCTTCCCCAGGTCATCTGCCTCCCTTCTGTCACTGTATCTGACCGCCTGGTGACTGCCTTCTTTATTTGCCCAGCCTTCATCTTTCGAGGCCGGTGTAATCTGGGATACCACAGCGCAACATAAATCAGCCGTGCTATGCAGAATCCGGAGTTGTTATGTTTCGCTAATATACATACATCGACTTAGCAGAAAATTCCTTGACGACAATGTTTCTACAGTTTAAAAAGGGACATCACAGCAGCAGCAATTATCCAGTAAAGCATCAGTTCTTATGGGACAAATACATAACCTCTTATATAATAGTCAGGTTGGAGAGGTTAACCTGAAGGCCAAGGAAGTGCGATCGAGTCAACTACAAAGTTAATTTCTTCAATATACATGTAACATAACATAGCATAACATATCATAACATAACATCACACAACATATCATAGCATAACATCACATAGCATACCTTAACATAACATCACACAACTTATCATAGCATAACAAAGCATAAAACGCGTTTTAAATTATTCACGAGGCATGTTTAGAATGACTGAAGATAAACAGCGCTCGTGAATAAGCTGGTGCCCTGCGCTTGGCTTTCGAGTGGCGCCTTAGAAGTTTAGAGATTACGATTACGATTACGAAATATCTGTGTTCATTAGCCCCAAACCAAGTGCGTACTCTGATTGCACGTCGTCTGTGGGATGATCAGACGTCGAGCGAGGGAACTGGTTACAAGCGGCCATATTCCGAGTCCAAGTGGCAATGCATCACACCCATGGCTGCCTCTAGGTTCTACCTTAAAGGATTGCTCTGTTTCTGCACCTTCTTCTTTAATACCCTATGCTTTCTAGGATCCTCCTCTGCTTACACGATTACTGTGTAGGGACCCTACATTATACAGGTAGTATCCAAAGAGACATTACAATCCCCAAAGGCATAGCCTATTGATAGGCTAAAACCATTGCATTGGACTGTCTTCCACTGTTTGCAAGAAACAGCTCAAGAAACAGTATTTCTGCGCACTTGTCTCTATCCGTAGTTCTACCCATATTTCAGCACATTCGGAAGGCCCTTAAGTGCAATAAAAATGCTCGGCTACGCACACATGTAACAGACCTTGCTTATTTAAACGAAGGACTCAGTATAGCACCTTAAGATGGACGGTAGAACCGGGTTTTAGATCTTAAAAACTCCTTCGACGTCTGCCATCATTCGACAGTCGAACAAATGCCCAATTATCGACCGAGTCAACGGGTGCCGACCCGAGTATACCTCGCAGTCTGTGGGCATCGTTGGTGGCACGACTAGGTGCTCTCATCACGCAGCCGAAGAGTGCAATGCACGCTCCTCACACTCCTCAGCCAACTCCAATAGACAGACATTGTACGTCTCCCTCCTCACCCCCCCCCCTACACGCTCAACCCGCTTCCCAAGACTGACACTGGAAGCGTGGTATCGATGCGAATGAAGAAATGCAGGGATTTCTCCTTGCAAAAACAGAATTAGGGATACCGGACGCACATGGAGGCTATTGGTTCTCAGCAGATCGGATGTAAGTGCGCAATTGAATGTACGTAGTTGGAAGGATTACGTCGTTGGAAAAATACGGATGGAATGTCCTTCGCGTAACAGCGACGCAATAGTTCCAGTTTAATCCAGAGTTCCAGACCATGATGCGCTTATGTAGCCCTAGAGCTTTGCAGGAACTATTATAAACGGTGACCCGTCAGAACGGCCCAGGACAAATCGGCCCCGACAAAACGGCCCCGACAAATGGGCCCCGACAAAACGGCCCCGACAAAACGGCCCCGTCAAAATGGCCCCGACAAATGGGCCCCGACAAATCGGCCCCCGACAAATCGGCCCCAGTCATATCGGCCCCCGTCATATCGGCCCCAGTCATATCGGCCCTTGTCATATCGGCCCCAGTCATATCGGCCCCAGTCATATCGGCCCCATACAAAATATCCAATGTTGCAAGTACTTTTAAGTTTACGCTGACAAACTATGTTGAAATGAGGCCTCAAGCGACTGTTCAGCTGGACAATGGACTGCGGGGACCATCGTCTAATGCTAACTGGTTGGCGTATTTAATTATTTAAATGCTTTCAACGACAACTACAATAGTTCCAACTTCTATTTACGCAACGAATTATTTTCATAAATCCAACTTCCATTTTAACGCCAACATTATTTTCAGCAATCCAACTTCCATTTTAAACTGACCACATAAAATAAATTGGCAACGTAAACTACGGGTTTACCAATCCGAGTTCTATTTACGCAAAGAATTCTTTTCATCAATTCAACTTAAAGGTACTTGGAACATGGGATATTTTGTGATGGGCCGATGTGACCATGGGGCCGATATGACTGGGGCCGATTTGACGGGGGCCGATTTGACGGGGGCCGATTTGACTGGGGCCGATATGACGGGGGCCGATATGACTGGGGCCGATTTGTCGGGGGCCGATTTGACGGGGCTGTTTTGTCGAGGCCATTTTGACGGGGGCCGTTTTGTCGGGGCCGTTTTGTCGGGGCCCATTTGTCGGGGCCGTTTTGTCGGGGCCGATTTGTCCTGGGCCGTTCTGACGGGGTACCATTATAAACAAGTCAAGAAACTACCATAGTTGTTTAGATGTGTGAAAATAGTCTATTATAGGCTAATAGTCTGTATATTGTATAATCTAATAAAATTAATTTGCTGTGGTTCGGTCAACTGCCTCTTAATGCTATGCAGGCCTATTCTTCTGGAATGAAAAATAGAATGTAGGCCCTATTCAAAGTGTAATGCGATGCATACTCTGATTTGATGTGATTCAATTTAGCCGGATGTATGTACGAACATATACATGTATCATGAATGTGTCCATATAGGCCTATGCATGTAATTATCTATGTAAATACGTACATATGCATTTATCAATCAATCAATCAATATATTTATTGGTCCAACAGAAGAACATTTCAATTCAGTGGCGTACCGAGGGGGGCAGGGGGGCGAGTCGCCCCGGGCGGCACTTGAGCAGGGGCGGCAAAATAGGGTTGAAGAAAAATAAAAGGAGTGAATGCAGAAAAAAGTGATAAAAGTAGACAAAGAAGGAAGGAAAGAGGAGCACGGGCGGCAATGATAGTATAAGAGGGGAAAAGCAAAAAAAAAAAAAATTTTAGTGGAAGTAATAAAGAAAATTTTCCGAAAATTTCCAAAATGAAGTGCGCGGCGCGGCATTTTGGGCCGTCGCCCCGGGCGGCATTTAAGCTCCGTACGCCACTGTTTCAATTCAAGTACTTCCGTAACTTAAGAAACAGGAATGGTTCATCGTTGGGGATAAAAGGTAGGCCTGAAGGGATCTAGGTATACGGGCTCCTTAATTACCGGTACCAAATGAGTTAAGTGATGATGGTAGTTGATATTACAGTCTTCGCTACAAGTCAAAAGTAAACAGTTTTCATAGCATTTCTCGGCATTAAACATTACTCGCAACAACAATCTTTGACTTAACTGAACTGAACTAAACAATACTATACTGTACTATAATTATTCATGCACGTATGTAGCCTATGTGTGTGTGTATGCGTTGTAGCACTTACTATGGCTATTCTTAGTACTACTCTTCCTCAGTAAATTGGTCCCGATAGACGAACCTTGTGATTTATCTATGGAGAGCCATCGGCTAGTGAACGCTCTCGATGAGATGAAGAAATACAAGAATCCTTCGTCCAATCTTACCTAGGCCTACTACTTAATAACGTGGCAGGTTTTGTTAAGAATAAGAAGAACAAATAAGAAGAAGCAGAACAAGTAAGAAGATGAAGAAAAGTAAGAAGAAAAAGAGGATGAATAAGAGTCCGAAAGACAACCTACGTAGGCTGCAGTGTGATTCTCCTTACAGATTTTATTTTAGTTATAGTTACAGTTATAGTTAATGGTTTTTTTTATTTTAGTTATGGTTATAGTTATAGTTAGTATTATTTTTTTAGTTATAGTTATAGTTATAGTTATAGTTAATGGATTTTTATTTTAGTTAATTTTAGTTACTACTTAGTTACAATAATGAAGACTATAAGCAAAATTTTGCGTGTTAACACAGTGTTTCACAATTTGCTCAGAGCTTTGAAAGCCTTTGAAGCATGGGCGAATTCAGCTTCATGAATACACAAGTTTCCAAAGTAACTGACAAATTGCATAATAAAAATATCGCATTTTTTCCTTCGCATTTATGTCGAATCGTCCATATTGCACTTCCTAGTTTTATTTTTTGCATTAACGAAAATAAAGATGAATTTTCGTTAGTGTTATTTTCGTTATAGTTATAGTTATAGTTAATGATATTTTTAGTTATAGTTATAGTTATCGTTAACGAAATCATTTTATTTTCGTTAACGAACATTTTCGTTATCGTTATCGTTAACGAGAATCACACTGGTAGGCTGAAATGTTAGCGACTTTATTGTTCTTAGCCTCGGCATATGAGGGCTGATAGTTGATACCCTCACTCGCCGTCAGGTCTTCCTATCGACTGTGTGCTCAATTTAAAGCTGAAATCGCAAGTGGAGCAGAAATCCCGATACACATTTTTCTGCCTTCGCCGGGAGTTGAACACCCGACCTCTCGTTTGACAGCCTTGTAAGCTAACCAGTGACGTAACTATAGGACGTCTGGGGACTTTAAGCCTTGAACTTGTTGAGTGCGGTAACCCGTGCCCAAATTAAAGCCGGGGGCTTGATGTTTTTTAGGGGGCTTGAGCTTCGTTGCCCCCCCCCCAAGCCCAACGCTAGTTACGTCCCTGAAGTTAACCAACAGACTGTCTCGCATTCATAACTATTCTGGACGTTGTCGGTTTCCTTGGAAAATGGTACTCGTCTGATCCAGACCGCCTCATAACACTTACAGGCCGACGATGATAACAAGCCTGCAGGCTGATGAATATGCATAAAAACAATGAATGCATAACAATCTGATGAATATGTATGAGAACAATGAATGCATAGCAATCCAGCCAGCTGTTGAATATGCATGAGGAAGCAAGGAATCCCGTTTTCCGTTGCAAGGCTTCGAACCTAAACAAAACACCGGGTGACTGGAGACCTTCGGGAAAACAAGGCGGCCACAAAACTCGGTTGTAAGCAGACGGCTGCATTAGTCACTGGCCGACGATATTACACAGACTTAGAAAAATGTGGCTTAGCTCTATATTTATACGCATAAACACTGGCCTTATATAACACACGGGCTTAATAAAGCGTACAAACATCTAGGCCTATACATTAACGTATAGACGTACATATTTTATATATAGAGCTAATGTACATATATTCACATACATATTTACATGTGTACACACATCAACGTATACATATAATTATGCATATGCACATACATATGTACACCTATTCGCATAAGCTTACATAAACACGTATTATACCATAATATACACAATTACACATACATTAGACATAGGCTACCTGCCTATGCAATTTATACATGCTCATACATATGGATTGTGTACATAGATTTAGGCCTTCCAATTTGCATGCTTCACAGGTATACGCATAATATAACATTCATATATATATATATATATATATATATATTATATATATATATATATATATATATATGCATATTAATATACGCCTATACGTCTTTATGCATGCATGGTTTGCAGAAGTTGAATGTAGACTGTCTTTGGTTCAGTAGCTTTCATCACTCAAAAGCAGATGAACCGCAGCGAACCGTTCGTTGGGCACTCAAGGGAACTTCTCGGCCAATTACATACCTGCCTACCTACTTTGCCAGCCTACCTACCTACCTGAGCCAACCTGCGTCAGCAACAAATACCGCAAGCATCATCAGCAGTGCCAGCATCAGCAACATCAGCAACAGCAGCCGCTGCAAGAATGCACGGGGATGGATTTATTAGGATGCAGACGCCGGACCGGTTGAGTGCAAATGAACGAGGAGTAGGCACCGAGACTGCAGTTGAGAAATGCTTCATCATCGCCAGCTCCATCAGCCTCCATTGTCTCTGGTCGGAACTTGAAGACAAACAGAAAAGAACTGACAGGCAGGCATACAGAGAGAGAGACAGACAGACAGACAGACAGAGACAGACAGACAGAGACAGACAGACAGAGACAGACAGACAGACAGAGCCAGGCAGACATACAGAACGACTCACGGACCGATACACATGGACTGACACAAACGTTGTGCCAAGGTCTGTTTGCGCTTTGGCCAAGGAACGAAGGATCACACGGTCGATCGGTCGGGAGATGTCAGAGGCTTGTATATGATAATAAATGGGTTCCTTAGCTTAGCCGACCTTCGCTTGGACTGGCATAACATAACATAGCATAAGATTTCATAATGTTTTGGATTTCAGTCTTACAGATACCATGCATAACATAACAGGATACATAACATTATATAACATTCGCTCTGAACCAGGTAGAACCAGAAAAAATAATATGTTCTGACCTCGCCTCCTTTTTCATTAAAACATCGACAATCTGAAATGTAATCTGTCTCAATGCACTGCTAATCTTAGATGGAACGACTTGTTGCTTGACCCTGACTGCTCTTGCACCGGTTTGAATAACATACCTCCTGTAAGGCTGTAACATACTTTGAAGTCATGTCTCTTCTGAATCATACTGTCCCAAAATCTTCAAAACATGTTTCACAGTCATGAGAACATAGTTTCTGGTTCTAGTTTCTCTCGTTCAGAGTGTTAACAGTTGACAGCGTGTTCTGTAATGTTACGCGTCATGTACGCATGCTATGTTTTGCTCGGAGTCCGTTAAACTTAAATCCCAAAATGTAATGCAATTTCATACTGTCCCATGTTATGTTATGTTAGGCGACTTTGGACAGTAATCGCAAATCCCACACACCAAGCCTTTGAAAATCTATTTCTACCATATCAGGGCAATACCTCGTATAAGGTCTTCTCTTACCAAAGAGCAGTCACAGACCATATAATAGCTCTGTCAGTTGCATTGGTTTCTTGTAGAATTCATAATAAGATTTTTTCAGTTGGTCTATCCTACCTAGAAAAATAATAATGTTTTGGATTTAAGTCTTACAGATGCCATGCATACCACAACATGCGTTACGTACAAGATGCATAACGTTATATAGCATTCCGTCGACTGCTAGCGCTCTGAACTATGTTCTGACTTCGCCTCCTTTTTCAGTAAAACATCGACAATCTGAAATGTAAACTGTCTCAGTGCACTGCTAATTTTAGATGGAACGACTTGCTGCTTGACTTCTCTGGTTTTAATAACATACTCCCTGTAACATACCTTGAAGTTTTGTATCTTCTTAATCATACTGTCAAACTCCTGAAAAGATGTTTCGTAGTCAGAACAGTTTTTGGTTTCTTCTCTCAGAGCGTTGGCAGTTGACAGCATGTTCTGTAATGTTATGCGTCGTGTAGGCGTATATATACGCATGCTATATTTTGTTCGGAGCCCGTAAATCTAAAATGTTATGCAATCTCATACTATGCTATGGTATGTTTTGTTAGGCGACTTTGGACAGTAACTTCATGGATACAGCCTCAAATACCAAACCTTTAAAAATCTTGTTTCTACCATATCAGGGCAATACCTCACATTAGGTCTGCTCTTATCAAAGAGATTTAACAGCGCCCCAGATTCGCATTACTGTGTGACCTTGCGCGCGGCGCGCGCTAAAATGATACAAAATGATATAAAATTGTATTGTATTGTGCTGTATTTGGCCATTTATAAAGCGCTTCTCTCAGCAAAAGCCTTTCAGAAGCGCTCCCAGTGCGAACAACCCAGAGGGTAAAGACAGGATTTTAGTTTATAAAAAGATGAGGAAAGACTACCAGAAAGGATGGCGGAGCGGACCAGTTAAGGAAGTCCATTCCACAGAGAAGGACCTATATGCAGGCGAAGGACCTGGATTGAGCCATGGCAGTCCTGACACGAGGAACAAAGAGATCAAGCCGATCAGAGGATCGAAGAGGACGCAGCGAAGTGGTAGAGAGGGGGCTAAGAATGAGGTCGCAAAGGTACGTCGGACTTTCGGAGCAAGACTCAAATAAGACTTAAGGACTAAAATAAGAACCTTGAAGGCTTGAAATGAAATAACATATCATGAGAATAACATTACATAACTGACATGACATAATATGACATACATATATCACGATCTAACATAATGTGGCATATGATAACATGACATATCATGACATAATATAGCGTATGCTATATTTTCACAGTGCTTCAGTCTGAATGCCTCTTGTTGCTACGTATTCTGGGTGTTTAACATGTCTCAGTCTCTGTAGGAGCCTCTCTATACCTACCTAAATACCTGCATAATATTTATGCGATACAGTTCGCGTATTTATGTGTCTTAAAAATGTATCCAAGCAAAACATCAATCCCAGATAGAATTCGCTCTGGTTAGAAAGGAACCCGGTTTCTAACCTTTTTAAAATTAATCATATAAAACCCCCAGCTTACACAAATTCGAATTCGCCAGCTTGTAAATGTACAGCGTACCTCCAACCATCTAATCCTCCTGCTCTATTTATTTACTTTTCGCAATAGCGGAAAAGAGCCCAGAGCTCTAAATCCAGTCCCCCAGTCAGCTTTAGCTTTCTTAGCGCATTTTTATTTGCTGTTTACGGTCTATAGTATGCTGGAAAAGAGCAGGCCAGCTGTGGTTTGGTCCGTTTGTGTGTGATATCCTGGCGAAGGGTAGGCAGCAGTTGTGTGGGAAGCCAAAGCATCCGAGAAAGTCAAAATAGCTGACATCATATCACCGCTGAAGGTACGGCTGCAGCTCAGAATGTATTTTGCGCTTTTAGGAGGATCTTCCTGAAACGTTCACATAATCATTCATTTTTCCATACTTACATGTCCAGGTCCATCGGTCGGTCGTACGGTATACAACTATACATAGACACATGCACATACAAACATGCATTAATACATACATGCACACATACATACATAAATATACACATACCTATACACATACTTAGACACATACATAATATTATACACATACATATGCACATACATACATTATACACTACACATACATACACATACTTGCACACACACATATATTTATATACACATACATGCACACATCCAGGCATACATACGTAAGAGATAGGCGTAACACAATTACATGAAACATAAACTATATCCAGTATATCCTGCTCTCCATAAACGATATAAGACGCACCATCTGTCAATATAGAAATAAATCAGCAGAGACTTCATTAAATAGATGTTGTCTTGTCTCTTGGTTGGAACGATCGTTGAGACGAGTGCTTCTCTTGACGTCTCTGTTTATTCGCCCGTATCATTTTATCAGGTCGTTATATGTGTCTCCCTCTCATCCGTTCCCTGGTTTTTTTCTTCCCCCCCCCCCATGACGGCATCCAAGGGAGCTGTAAGCGTTCGGTGTGCGGTGGAGCTGCTGAAGAGGCCAGTGGGCGTCGTTGGGTGGAGGGGGGAGGATAAGGCTTTGATGCAGTGGAGAGGGGGAGTGGGGATGTAGACACTGAACATTGGCAGACGATCAAATGCGCACGGATTCACTGTGTCTACGGTCGTACATTGTATGTGGGAGGATTTGTGACGGAACGGAAAGGAATGGCACTGAGATATCATGGTGCGGATAAGAACCTCAGGCTGATGCATAAAGTTCTGCTATCTAATCAAATGACTTCTATAGCGCCGTTTCCATTATATCAGGCAGCTGTGTGTATTGGGGCGCGGTGGTGTAGGGGTATGTTCGGTGCCTTGCAGCTGGAGGGTTGCGGGTTCGAATCCACCTCAAGCCGCCGCGTAGGGACCCTGGGCAAGTCCTTCACTCGCAATTGCTCATGCGCTTTGGCGTGAAACTCCGATTCAGCGTCCGCGCTGTAGTCGGGATCGCCTTTGAGTAGAAATCTTGAAGGGGCGCTATTACAAGTGCTCATACATACATACATACATACATACATACATACATACATTGGCCTCAACCATTCCTGGCCGTAGATTTATTTGCTTTATAGCATAGAGTGACTTGGTTGTTCCTCAAGCCAGAACTTCCCCAGCGCAGAAGCTTCGCTGTGGTCGGTCCAAATTTCTGGAATAGGTTACCTAGCGTCTTTAAGAGGCGCTATATAAATCTGTTATTACAATTGCAAATGCAAATGCACTTCAAGTGAAACCAAGGCGGTTACCCTCCATTTCAGTCTAGGTAGCCTATGCAGTTATGCTCCATTTGTTTTCAGTACCCATAATATCCCATATGTTTCGTTGTCATCTTTACCCGGCCCTCTGCGTCGCTTGGCAGCCCAACTGGATCTTCTCCTAATCCGCACATCGTAACTTCTCTGTGAGCGCCGCAATTAATTTGGAACAGACCATCAAAGCAATCTGCTACATAATATACTTTTTCTTTATCTGCCTCTGTTTTGCCAGCGGTTGAAGACCAGGGTGAGAATTGTCGGGAGGCTGGGGTTCAACCCCTAATCTTTCTTAGGACCCATAGTTAAGTCTTCGTTTCCGACCCCTCAGTTGTGCTAGTGTGATTTAGCATTATTTGACTCTAGGCTGTTGACAAATTCAGCATGATGATTGGAATTAACGGTCCACCGCTGAGCAGTTGGAATGCTACAAATTATGTTGTCAGTTGGTTGCAGTTGAAAGAAAACATGGCACTAAACTGTTTGATTAATGCATCAGGCATCAGCATAACTATCCACATTTGTTTTTAGTTTCGGCAATAACCTATACTATGCACTGTATGCCTACTGGTATTTTAAGGTCTTCTGTTAGTTTCTACTTATTGGTCAGTCACGCATTTCAAAATCAATAATAATTTTCATGTTTTATCTTGCAATGTATTGAACTTGCGATAAAGAAAAGTGTTAACTAGCATTTCTTGTTTTCATATCAACTGTTTATATTTTGCATTGTCACCAACTCTTTTCTTTCTTAGTTGTGACCTACCTCAAGAACTTTCCTTATCTCTACATATAAATTGCTCAACGACTTCTAACTGTTTAAGGATTAAATTGACACAGTTCTTTGAATGTTTCTCCTTTCTTTAAACACAGTTATTTCAAACGTACAATCAAAGTTCTTATCAATACAGCTCAACTGTAACTTCTAACATACAGCTCTCTACTGCATTAAAACATCTACTACACTGTATTGTTCAAATTCACTGTCATCAGCAGTTTCTAAGTTTGGCGCGCTAACTGCACGTGTAGAGAATCTATCGTCAGCCAAAGTTTAGGCTACTTTAGGCCAAGCGCCCACGAGCCGACAGCGCAACTAAGGCCTAAGACTAAAACGCTTAACAATCGATACACATTATATATATATCAACCTAAGGAACACCTGTGCTCATTATATATGCAAAACATTAGTTCACATTACCTCCTTCCCTTTCTTTGGATTGAGCAAATTAAACTTAAAAATTTGCGAAATCATCATGTACTAAATTATGCAATAAACTTAATACTATATAATACAGTAAAATAAACAATCTTATAATCTAGATAAACAATCTGCTACAACATTTAATCGTCCTTTCTTATAATTAACTTCTACATCAAAAGTTTGCAGTGCTAAAGCCCAACGCACCAGTTTAGCAGACTTAGACATAGATTCAGTCAGATAAGTTAAAGGATTGTGATCGGTAAAGATGTGAACTTTAGATCCAATGATTATCTCTTTTAACTTATTTAGAGCCCAAACAATAGCATAGGCTTCTTTCTCTACAGTTGCCCATCTCTTCTGGGTGTCAGTCAATTTCTGACTTATAAATGATACAGGGCGCTCTATTCCCTTATCATCCATCTGTGTTAAAACAGCTCCTACTGCAAAATCACTACTATCACAGTACAAATTAAAAGGTTTTCCAACATCAAAAACATATAAAACAACTTTAGAGCGTACAGCATCTTTAAGTAAATTAAATGCCTGTTGATGTCTATCAGTCCAATCAATCTTATCTGGAACATGTTTGCTTGTCAAATCAGATAGAGGCTTCGCAATCTGTGCAAAATCTTTGATAAACTGTCTATAGTAACCAAAAAATCCCAGCAATTGCTTAACTTGTTTCTTCGTTTCTGGGGTTTTCAAATTAATTAAACTTTCAATTCTATCTGGATTCATTTGAATCGTTCCAGAACCAACCACATGACCGATAAACTTTACCTCACTCTTACCAAAGATACATTTCTTTAAGTTCAGAGTAATGTTATGCAGTCTCATTTGCATTAAATATGCATCTAAATGCTGTAAATGAATCTTCCAGTCATCTGAATGCACAGCAATGTCATCTACATAGGGCTCAGCAAATTCATTTATAGGCTGTAAAACCATGTTAATTGCTTTAACAAATGTTCTTCCTGAGTTGATCATTCCGAAAGGAACACGAGTAAACTCGTACAGTCCATTGTGAGTAACAAAAGCAGTTTTCCATTGATCAGTTTGCTTAACAGGACAAGTCCAGTAAGCACTTCGACAATCAAAAATCGAGATCACATTTGATTTTCCAACTTTGTGCAACACGTCTTTTACAATCGGCATCGGATATTTACAATCCACAGTGAACGAGTTAATGTATCTGTAGTCGCAGGCAAGTCTCAGAGAACCGTCTTTCTTTTTAACAATTACCAACGGACTTGCCATTCTGCTCGAAGATGGTTTTATAATGTTGGCTTGAAGCATTTCTTTAATTTGTCGTTCAACTTCTGCTCGATAGATGAGTGGAATACGGTAAGCCATAAATTCTTTTTCACGAAATTCCGGTTTCAGTTCAATTTCATGTTCAACCAATGTACATAATCCAGGCTTTTCAGAAAATCGATCAGAATATTTGTTTAGTACTTCCAGCAATTGTTTTTGTTGAGTCAATGTTAAATGGTTAATCTGATCAGGATCAAGATTCAGTGAATTCTTTTCATCTTGCAAGTCATTCTTCGTCAACAACTCAACCACTGAACCAAAGTCTTCATCTTCTTCAACGATTAATCCACAACTCATTGCTCTTGTAATGTACTTTCTGATTTTATTTGCGTGAATTATCTTTCGACAATCGTCACCCATGTCAATCAAATAAGAGTACTTTGACCTTCGTTGTATAACAGTACATGGACCATGCCATCGTGAAATCAGTTTATTTGTTGACGTCGGATACAACACAATAACTTTTTCACCCGGTTCAAATTCTTTATGTTTCGCTCTTTTGTTCAAATTCTTTATGTTTCGCTTGATTCGTATACTGTAATTGCTTCTCTCGTGAATATGATTCTGCAAACAGTAATGCTTTTTCCATATTTGCTTTCATGTCTTTCAAGTACTTTTCTGGTTGGATTCCAATATGAGGTGGTAAATTAATTTCTCTTGTCCAACTTTCTTTTAGAATTGCCAGTGGTCCACGCGGAATCTTTCCATACACCAACATATAAGGAGCAATTCCAGTAGTTGCATTCGGTACTTCTCGTAATGCCCACACTGTAAACGGAATTACTTTGTGCCATTGCCTTGGATTGTCAACAATTACATGATGGATCATTTTCTTGAATGTTTGGTTCCATCTTTCTACTAGTCCAGCTGCCTCTGGATGACCTGGCGTGTCAAATCTTGGACTACAACCCATTAAATTCAGAAATTCTCTTGTCAGACTCGCAGTAAAATTTGTTCCTTGGTCACTTGTGATCACTGAAGGTACACCAACGTTCATGAACAACTCCATCAAAGCATCACACACAGCTTTCGCAGTTAATGATTTCAACAGAAACACTGTAGGCCATCTTGTGCAAGAATCGACAATACATAAACAGTACTTGTGACCTGCAGCAGATGCTGGCTCGATTGGTCCTACACAATCCACCGTAATTCTTCTAAACGCCACATCTTCTCTTGGAATTGGAGTGATAGGAACCCTGTCCATCACCAAACTTCTTGCCTTTAACTGACATTTCTCACATGATTTGCAAAATTTCACTATATCTCTTCTCATCTTTGGCCACGTAAAAGATAACTTTATTCGTTCTCTAGTTTTCTCTTCTCCAAGATGTCCTCCAAATACTGATTCGTGAGCCAACTCCATCACTTTCATTCGTCGCTCTTTTGGTAACACCAATTGATATATCGTTTGCTCTAATATTCGATATCTTTTGTACAGTAAGCCATTTACCACGCAGAATTCAGATTCTTTATCTGGCGCTAAATTCCACCATGCTTTCAATGATTCATCTTGTCTCTGCTGTTCTTCGAATTTCTTTGCGTCTGCAATCTGCATCTGTTGTTCTTCATCTTTCTCATTTTCTTGAAACAAATCTGCTATCTCCACATCACATTCATTATCCTCTTTCGTTTCATTTAGATTACCATTCTTGCATGCAGCCATCTCTTGTTCACTCATCTCTGCTGTTATACCGTCTTGCATTAAACTTTGTTGATCATCGCTTTCGTTTTCCTCTTCGCTTGAACTTTCAGTTTCACTTTCCTCTTCGACTTCTACCACTTTCTTTCGCTGACTCTGCAATCTCGTCGTTACATTCGCTTGCACATCTCCTTGTATCATTTTCACTTGTGGCACGGCTTTAAGTTCTGCAATGATTTCTGGATGCAACAAGAATCTTTCTGTGCTTCCCATTTTTGCAATACTAGCACACATCAATGTCACATACGGTGTAAGTGAACATTTGACTTTATGCGGAATTACCTCTTCTTCCACATCGTTACAACACAGCCTTACATCAACTTTCACTAACTTTGCAGGAATGGCATCTCCTGCCACGCATTGTAAGTTCACTTTTCCAATTTGCTCCACCTTCATGCCTTCCAGTAATTCTTCACTAATCACCGGAACCTCTGCTCCAGAATCAATCAGTGCTTTTACTTTTATTGGTTCTTTTCCTGCTGTTCCACGAATTTCTACCTCGACGTACTGTAATAACACTTTCTTCAATGCTGTACTTTCATCTCTTCCAACCATTTCTTTCTGCATTCCATTGTGCAATAGAATTTCTTTCTGAATATCAGGTGAAAGGTGACATTTCATCACTGACTTTACTTCAGTTTCATTGTTCTGATGTTCTGTGGCTTGACTTTCAGAATTATCAACCACTTGAATTCGATTCACCCTCGAATTTTCTTGTTTTCCATAATTTGAGGTTGTAACAGGAACTGGACAGAATTTCATTAAATGCCTGTCTGATCCGCAGTTGTGACAACGTTTCACCACTGCACCTCGTTGTTCGATGCTTTCTTTTCTCTTATATGGAGTAAACGATGCATTGCCTTCTCTTGCGACAAACCTTGGTGGTGATTTGTTATATACCGGACGTTGTCTGGCCATCATCGATTCTCTATTCTCGTGAACAACCGGAGAATTTGGTTTCACTTCTGCACCTCTGAACTGATTTCCTGTTTCTTGATTGCTCTTCCAATGAAAACCAAAATTTGGAGTGAACTGTTGATTTCTTTTGCCATTAGGAACAAAACCAAAACTTGTCTTATTCGGAATTGCCAAACCAATTCGATTATTAACATGAATGTCCGCTAGGTCTGCCACAACACTAGCTTCGTAACAATCAGTTCCTTCCTTCGACAACACAAACTGTAGTGGACCTGGTGGTAGTGATTCTTTCAACTTATCCGCCACTAACAAATCAAACAGTTTCTCAAAATTCTTATCCACTTTGCGACTTTTCACATAATAGTTCAACAAGTTCTTCAGCCTAGCTGTAAACATTGTATACGTTTCTTCAGCTGTCTTCTTCGCATCAATAAACTTCGATCTGTACTCTCTCGGTGTCAACTTGAATTCTTTTAACAAGTGCTGTTTCACGATCTCATAATCGTCTAAATCATCGAATGACAATCTGTTTAGAACAGTTCTAGCTTTCGGAGTCATCAATGGCAATAGTAACTTCACCCAGAATTGTTCCTGCACGTTGAAACTACGAAACGCATTCTCAACCGTTTCGAAATATAATGGCACCTCCATCATATCGTTTGGCATTTTAGGTAACACGTGTTTCATGGCATCACCAATTTTCTTTATTTTCGAAACCATCGTTTCACTTTCTTCCTGTTTCCTTTTCTGTTCTTCTCGTTCTTCTTGCCTTCTTTGTTCTTGTGCTTCTCTATTTTGTTTCTCCTCTTTGAGTTGTGCTTCTTTTAATGCTATTTTTTGTTGTTCCAACTTTAAACGTTCTTGTCTTTCCGCTTCCGCCTTCTCCATGCTTTCTTTCTGTAATTTCAGTTCTTCTTGTCTAACCTCTTCTGCTCGCTCCAACTCTGAAATTCGTACTTTTTCCTTTTCTTCTTCACGTAGTCTCTTCTCTTCAATCTGTTGCTGACGTATCTCTTCGTCACTTTTCCGCGCCTTTTCAAATTCAATCATCTGCTCTAATCTTCTCCTTTCAGCATCTTCTCTATCTTTTCTCAATTGCTCTAATTGAATTTCAAATTGCTGTCTTTGCAATTCTTCTTTCTCTCTCTGAAGACGTAAT
>JACEVL010000964.1:220000-247500 GCA_020284085.1 Aporrectodea caliginosa
TCACAATTTGCCTAACTCGTCTTTTTTCCGTTCCTCTGGCTGCCTCTGGTTCCCTCTGGCTGCCTCTGGTTCCCTCTGGCTGCCTCTGGTTCCCTCTGGCTTCGTTCTCAGACGGATGCGTCGTGTAAATAAATATGCCGTGAAATACCGACAAACTGAGACGAGTGCTTCATATCGATGCAATGGAATGGAGTTACTGAACAAGGGCAATGTTTTCCTGTCTGGCACTGGCTCTCTGTCCGTCACTCTCTCAGTCTCTGCCTATCTGTCTCTCTGTCTCTCTGTCTCTCTGTCTCTCTTTCTGTCTCTCTGTCTGCTTCTCTGTGTCTCTGTATCTGTCTGTCTGTCTCTGTCTGTCACCCTCTGTATCTCTCTTTCTCTTTCTCTTTCTCTTTTTTTTTCTCTCTCTCTCTCTCGCTCTCTCTGTGTATCTCTTTCTGTATGCGTTATTCACATATACAAAATTATACACAGAGCTGTAGATCTTGCCTGCAACATTTTTATGAAGTGCAAACTGTATCTAATGTACCTAGACCCGTTCAATCCGTGTGATGCGTGCTGCTCCTGCCTTCAGTGCCTGTAAATGTCTGCTTACCTCCGTCTATTCATCTGTTGCACTCTGTACGTTTTTTTCTGTCTGCCTCTGTCAGTCTGAAGTGGGTGCGTTTATCCGTCTGCTTCTCTGTGTCTGTATCTTCCACAATCAATGAGTTAACTGTTCGCTTCTCAAAGTATGTAGACATATCTGCTGCAGTTTGTCCTCTTGACCGTGTGCTTAGCTACGTCTATGTTGGGCGATAACTGTCTCTTTAAGTCCCTACCTACGTCAGTCTGGGCCTGTAACTGTCCGCGCCCATACGTCTCGCTGTCCGCGTCCCTAAGCCTGGCTGTCCGCGTCCTTAGGTCTGGCTGTATTTCTGTCGAAGATGTTGTTCTATTTCTGGGTGCTAAACTGACTCTCCATTTCTCTCCCCGTGCCTTCGTGCCTTCGTTCCAGCCTTCCCTGCACAGCCCACCTTCCATCGCTGCCTTGCCCTGCGTGTGCCGCCGCCGCCGCCTTCCACTTCCCATCTCTAAAACGGGATTCAGCGAGCCGAGCAGAGATTTCGCAGGCAATCATTCCGTTGACTGCATATCCGTCCATCGATGCCGTCGCTCTGTCTTGCCGCGTCTGTCTGCTTGTCTGTGTGCGTATGGTTCTGTTCGTTCGCGTGAGTCTGACTCTGTCCGTTCCATCAAATGCCATATGCCACCGCGACCACCGCCTCGACTAACCTGTGCGTGTATGTGCGAGCGTATGTCTGTGTCTGAGTGGCTGGCTCTGTGTATGTCTGTGTCTGTCTGTCTGTGTCTATCAAACTGTTTGCATAATTAGGTTTACCTCTTTTACTGTCAAACTGTGTCTGTCTGAGTGTATGTATCTGTGCCTGTGTGCCTGTGTGTCTCTGTCCGTATGTCTAGATCTGCCTCAATCAAACACAATCGCTGCCATCCCTGCACGAACACGGCCTTTGGGAAGAAGAGCCAGCAGTCCATCGCTGCAGGGAGCAACAATCCCACTCACTGCCGGCTCCTTCCCTCCCGGACCCTCCGACCTTCGTTTCTTCAGAGGAATAGCATCCAGAAGCAGCGAGTCAGTCCTAGAGGAACATGGGTTTCGCGGCGGTCTCGGCAGCTATTCGCCCTCATGCAACAGCAGCAGCAGGGGCAGGAGCAGGGCAGGCCTAGCCTCTTCTGACACTATCTCCATCTCTCCCCTGCCTGAATCTCTCTCCGTCGTTCAGCGTTTAGCGGGAGCCCATCGCTTAAGCCAGTGGCACTAGCATCATCAACAGCAGCAGCAGCAACAATCCTAGCATCATCATCCCCAGCGTCAGCAGCGGAACAGCAGCAGCAGCAGCAGAGGAAGAAGACGAAGAACGGGTTAGGGCAGTCGTTGGTGGCGGCGGTGGTTGGCGGTGGCAATTCGAAGCAGTTTCTGACGACAGAGAAGGAGGATTACTGTCCAGTATTACTACGCTCGTCTCTCTCTCTCTCTCGTCTCCTCTCGGAACCGGAACGGAACACTTCCGGAACACGACCGGAACACAGCGAGTACAGAACAAGGGGGGCTTTCGAAGAGAACTAGTAGCTGAGACCGGCTTCGGCAGCCTAGGGCGACTCCTTGGCGCAGGAGGAGGAGGAGTTTCGGCGCTTATCCACACTGTTTAGGAAACGAATTGTAAGTGCCACTTGTGTTTTTCTCTACGACTTCTTGGCGTGCCATCGATTTATGCTTTCTGCATTGTCTGAAAGGACGCAGGCAAGTGTGTCTATATGCATTTGTCTGCACGTTGCTTGTCTGTCTGTCTGTGTGTCTATCTGTCTGTCTGTTTCGCTGTGGTATGTCTGTATATTTGTATATATTATATAGTCTGCATGCATGGAGGTCTTATGCATATATTTAGATATAAGAGAACGGCGGAAATTGCGCGCATGTCAAGGGTTTTGCATGAATAAAAAAACATGGACCTCCCAAGTCGTTAGATGAAGCTTGATTTGTCGCCAGAGAATAAAACCTAATTAGCTTGCTGCCAACTATAACTAAACCATTGCTACAGACACACCATTATTGTGTCCATGTGTCAACAGCCTTCTGCAGAGCTAAGGCAAATATCTCGTGTTTTAATAAAAATAATATCGGAATGCTAACAAGCGATGCAAAGTCTCTGTTTAAAGAGCAGATGAAGCAATTTTGTTCGATGACAGGCCAAATCCGCCATTGTTTCCTTTGATTTTACAGAATAAAAGGATAATTGCAATAGGCTATTT
This sequence comes from Aporrectodea caliginosa, assembly GCA_020284085.1. Classification (NCBI taxonomy): domain Eukaryota; kingdom Metazoa; phylum Annelida; class Clitellata; order Crassiclitellata; family Lumbricidae; genus Aporrectodea; species Aporrectodea caliginosa. The sequence continues at coordinate 222,812 of JACEVL010000964.1, forward strand.
ATAGTTACATAGATGGGTAATTAACAGTTTGGCGAACTTGCAATATAGGTAATGGTCATTGCGCATAATTTGCAATATGACTTCTTGGCAACATTGTAAATGTCACCATGATTATTATTGGCAATATGCTAATTTCATCAATATAGATTATTGACAACTCATTTTGCCTAATTGGTAATATGGCTAGTTGGCAGTATGGTTATTGACAAAATGGATAATTGACACCTTTACTAATAGGCTATAATTATGGCAAAAAGAAATATTCATAGGCAATTTGCGTTGCCCATGTAAATTAGAGCGACTGGAGCAGCTGAGCACGTCTTCGTATTACTGAAGATATATCTCCATTGTAATTGACTACACCTTGCACGTTAGGAGTAGATGAGCATTTAAACGGTGAAACTTTAAATTGATAAGCGTTTTTTACATGCTTATATTATGGTATCGGGTCAGAAGCATGGTCCTTATGAGATCGGAGGTTCTTTCAGAAGAAGCACAAATAGGGCCACAACAAATCAGCAATGTCAAGAATTTGTGTGTTTCGTCTGATATTGTGTGCAGCTAAGCATACAGACGACCTTGGAAGTCAATCGTAAACAACTGCTCTTCAAGCCAAAGCTACGCTCTGATAGGATATAGATTGATAGGAAATGTTATGAATACATGCTCTCTTGCATACAAGCATACATGCATACAGAAATGCATAAATAGTTATATACCTATATTAATCCTATATACATACATGTAAGCATACAAGCGTACATACATGTATTCATATATAAATATGATATACTCATATGTAATAAGCATAGGCAATTTGCGTTGCCCTTGGCAATTATGCTATACTGTGAGAGAAGAAGAGAGTAATCAATGATGGTTGATCGTTAGCTTTGGGGCTCAGTAAATATCTTTGAAAAGAACCATTAAGACAAAATTCCTGTCGTCTCTGTACGAAAGTTCAAAGTTGTGCACTCGGTTCATATGTACATAAATACTACACCCATACACGCATATGCGTATGCATATACACTGTTTATACAGTATTATACACATACATACCTAAATACATACATAGATCCACGCGTGCATGCATAGGTACATGAATAGACATACAGTACATAAATAGGCTACACGCATGCATGCTCAACACTGCGCGAGTGTTACGCAAGTGAAACCTACGTAATATGATGTAATTGTTACTACCTGGCGCGTAATCAGCATTCATTCGTAACAGATACATCTGAATTGAATGAAGCTGCAGCTGAGGTCGTGCAGTGCGTTCGTTGGCTTTGCCTGGCACCAGCGTCTGCAGCTTCAGCAGCAGCCGAACGTATGAAGATGGATATACCATCAGTGGTTCATTAGATGATGCTCCTTTGGCGCTTCTGCTGCTGCTATGCTGCAGTGTGGCGCTCCATGCCGAGCATAGCAGGGCGTGCCGTGTTTAGTCTGGAGGTGCTGTCAGGAAGCCGAGACATGATGTTGCCTTTGCCTGTATGCTCCGTCTTTAGGAGGCTATGATTACCCAAGCAACTTGCTTTCTTACTAAATACGCTAATACATCGAGTGTGAGGCACGGTTGCCGAATGGTTAGAGCTTTCGCCTTGTTACGTTGAGAGTGCGGGTTCGAGCCTCACCTGAAACTGTAAATGTGTAGGGACTTTGAGCTAGTCTTTCGCTCACAATTGCTCAGCAACATCGATTGATGCTGGTTCATTGCATAGTGGCGTTTAAAATAATTATTTGTAATAAAATTAATAATAATAATGATGATAATAATAATTGTATAATAATTGTATAACAACAATCATCTTCGCCTGGGCGTCTATTTTACTACTCGTCGACGAATCAAATTAATGTTAGAAATTGAAGTAGAGAAGTCTTCTTGTTCTAAGTGAATGATTTTGTTTCGCCTGCTAAGAATAAGCTGCATTGGATGTTAGATTGGACATCGGTCTCTGATAATATGCAGAGATCATGAATAAACTATAGTGTCTGGTGAGATATCGGTACAAACACCCATCTGCGTTGCTTGGGTGGGATAAAAGAGGGCAGGTATCATTCCGGATATGGTAGGGTAAGATAAGGTACCGGTATATATATATATATATGTTATATAATTATATATATAATATAGGTCAGGTATCACTCCGGATAGGGTAAGGTATATAAAGGTGTATATATATATACCTTTAGATATTTGGAATTTATGCCCCAAGGAAATATAATTATCTTGTTTCCTTCAGTCTCCGCATATCCGAATTCCAAGCATAGTTCCACCGACAGGTTATGTTTCTTTTACGACTTCACTTGAAACGTCCATCGATTGATGTTCTATATATAAATAGTTAATGGGTTCATTAGGTTATACCAGATAGGGATCATGAAAGGGAGGATTCTGTATTTGATTTTAATGTCGTAATCGTAATCGTAAACAAATTTCTAGGGCTCCACTTGAAAGCTAGACGCAGGGCACCAGCTTATTAACGAGCGCCGTCATCAACGTCTGGATCAACACCACCTACGTCATTATCAATATCATCATCAACACCTACAACATCATCGCACACGTCATCAGCATGCACCAATATCATTCTCTACTTTATCTAGCGCCATTGTCAAATGCAAAAGACATTAGTAATTGGTCGCTTCCAAGCAAACCGACGTAAATGTCCATCACATCCAGTACCTGCTGTGATGTCATCATTACAACCTTCAGTGTCAATTTCATCAGCAAGATAATCTCGGATGTTTCGTTGCAAATCAAGTCCGTCTTTCCTGTGACTTTGGGGCATGGCCTAGACTAGTGTTTTCTGATACAAAGTGTGCAGTTGACTTGTCTGGAATATGTACTTTGAATTTTGCAGAGATTAGATCAATTCAATAACACACGACTTCATTCTAATACCTGAAGTTTTACCTAACAGTTCAGGTACAGTTTGACAGTTTGAGGAAGCGTGTGCAGTTGACATTTCTCAGTATTTTAAGCTTTTGTTGAGGTCGCTCCAACTGAATTCTCTCAGTTTGTTTAAGGTTCTTAATGTTTCCTGTTGCTTGGGCTTCAATGTGCCCTTCTGATTTTCATAAGAGAACATCGTCAAACTCATTTATTTTATCAGTGAATGGTGGGGCTTTCTTTTGGTCTAATTGAATTGAATATTGTAAAGAATGGCATTGTCTGCTGTCATCCAGCATTAGGTGTTCGTGACGTTGCTCAGCAAAACTAACACTTACGATCATTAGCCTACACTGAAGAATACAAATTGTATGTTAATGATATATTTGCAATTCTCTCGCCACAATATATCAATCAATTTCTCGGATGTGTGTGGGATATGGATCAGAAAGATCTTATTTGATATACATGTTCGAACGTGACATGTTGCTAAACAATGGCCATGATATGTATTAATTAGCTTGCTCGTTAGCTATGTATTTTTAGTGTAAATTAGGTACGATCCGGTGTTATTTATGTATTGTTATGTCCAACTTGAAGTTGTGAGTTGCTTGTTTCAGTTTCTCATCAGAAGATGTTTACAGCACATATTACGAGTTCTTATCGCTCCTTAAATATTTTCTTACCTAAGTAAATCTTCAGCAGTCATCATCACCACCAGTATACCATCACCATCACCGTCATCGTTATCATCATCATCATCATCATCATCATCATCATCATCATCATCACTGTTAAAGCAATAACGATGGAATGTATACTGGCTGGTATACAAGGGCTCACTGGTTGGTACAAGGGCCTTACTCACCATGATCTCTCCCATCTGCCTTTGAGTGCAGGGGAATTGCTAGAATGCCCCTCTGGACCTGCCCTTGCACAAAATACTCTTTGTTATTTGGAGTTTTAATCTCAGATAGAGGAAGATATTGTCAGCATGGCTCCTGGATAAACCCTTCCAGCTGCTGCTGCTGTTTCTGAGATTATCCGTCTTAATTATGATTCGTCCGGTGTTTTGCGCTTAGCATTTCCTGGTTTCCAGGCAGTGAATGTCAGCACCAGGCTTTAGAGACAACCACCCAAACTCTGTCGGGATCCCAATGATACCCTTTGACATTCATGATGATACGCATACGTACATAATGTCTGCATAGATGTACGCTATAGGCTGTTGATTACTTCAACTCTGCTTTATAATGATCCACTACCTCCGCTGTTTCACTCTTCGACCTTGTGTGTTATGCTTTCTGACCTTGGATGGTTTGGATGATAGTACTGTCTCAATGGATAGAATACTGTTAGTTGCTGTTAGTTGCTGTTAGTTTAGAATTGGGGAAGAATGGGCAGTGCTCATTACACATATTGAATCTTTCCGAACGCTTAAAACACGGGTTATGATGTATCATGCTATATTGTCTTATGTTATGATTTGTAGTGTTATGTTGTATTGTTTCATTGTATGTAAAAATCCTGAGTGGCCGAGTGGGTTGGTAGCCTGCTCGTCACGCCGGCGCCCCGGGTTCGCTTCCCGGTCGGGTCGGTTTATCAGAGATTAATTTCTCGGATCTTTACTGCGGGTGGCTCGGTCGCATTATAAACGTGGAGTACAATACAACACACAATACAACACATCACAATACAACTGGGGCGCGGTGGTATAGGGGTATGTTCGGTGCCTTGCAGCTGGAGGGTTGCGGGTTCGAATCCACCTCGAAAGTCGCCGCGTAGGGACCCTGGGCAAGTCCTTCACTCGCAATTGCTCATGCGCTTCGGCGTGAAACTCCGATTCAGCGTCCGCGCAGTAGTCGGGAGCGCCTCTGAATGGGCAATCTGGTAGAGGCGCTATAACAAGTGTTCAAATACAATACAATACAATACAATACAATGTCATGCTGGTACCTGTTATGCTGTGTTATTGTGTGTTATTTTAAGGTTGTGCTCTGCTGTGCTGTGTTATTTTCAGATATATATAATGTCATGTTGTGTTGTGCTACCTCTTCACTCCCATAGGTATATACATTAAATCTATTAATTAATTTCCTTTGTCTCATTACTGCATCGTCTTCCCCATCCAGTGGTATATCCTCGCTGTACTACTGCTCTGCCTTCTTACTATTCACCATGTAAACCCAACAGCAATGCCTGCTGGCGTTTCCCTCCTAAGATGACAGGCCCAGTAAGCTACATCGGTCAGATCGTACGTCTCATGCGCATCTGTGCGTTTAGTTCCGGGTTCACCTCCAGAAGGTGGATTATTTCAGAGATTTGAATTTCAGGCTAGCGACCTCATTCACTTGGACCACAACTTTGTCACTTGCAATGCCAACAGGTGCTTGTCAAAATAAGGGTCTCGGACACAGGAAGCGTTGTATGTCCTAGCTTAGTTAATCGAAGTGCTCTTCGCTTGGAGACAACAATAAGCTATAGGAGCACGTGTTGTTTTCTGCTTATCCAGATTCCCACTCCAGCGTGATATTTATTTATCCATCCACCCACGCATCCATCCATCTCTATTCCTTAATGGTCACTTCTATCGATGCATACTCCGATATTATACTCCATTCTTCTTGCTTACTTATCCTATTTACTCTGCTGCCTACTCAATGCTTTTAGCAGATCCCCCACAGCCAGATGGCGCCAGCAATCTTCACTTTCTCCTCGGCTATTATTATTCCTAGACTATATTTCTGCTCCTCACTCGAAAGCCGCCATAGTCTTCTGAGTTTTCTCTTCTCTATCGGTCGCATTATCCCTTCGAAATTCTTCCGCAGTTGAGAGTAGAAAACAAAAGTCCATCATTACTTTAAGTGCAAGTTCTTAAACAAACTGTAAAATCGCTTTTGCAGAACAGTGTGGGAAATCTCATGATTGTGTCTAGAAGAGTTCCTGATATAGGCCAATGTGGCTTGCAGTTTGTGTAATTTAAATGAGCCACTGAAAATGTTGATGATGATAGTGGTGATGATGATGATGTTGTTGCCTTGTTGGTGGTGGTGGTGGTGATGTTCATCGTATTGGTGAATAACATGCTCATGATGATTATTATTATAATCGCTATCATTATTATTATTATTATTGTTATTTTATAATAATAATAATTATTATTATTAGTAGTAGTAGTGGTAGTGGTAGTGGTAGTGGTAGTGGTAGTGGTAGTGGTAGTGGTAGTGGTAGTGGTAGTGGTAGTGGTAGTGGTAGTGGTAGTGGTAGTGGTAGTGGTAGTGGTAGTGGTAGTGGTAGTGGTAGTGGTAGTGGTAGTGGTAGTGGTAGTGGTAGTGGTAGTGGTAGTGGTAGTGGTAGTAGTAGTAGTAGTAGTAGTAGTAGTAGCCGCAGCAGCAGCAGTATTATAGTGTTGTTGCATGTTATCGATCATCATCATCCCTGACAGTACACTAGACAATGGGCGGACACACCATAATGCCGACTGCAAAGGCCTCGTTGTTGCTGTAAGGCAGAAAAGCTGGAGGTCTGGACCAGGTGAACGAAGAACGCTGATCTGGAAAACAGACACACCACACCATACGAACACACCATACGAACACACGGCTCGTTAGCTAAGCCCACATATGACTACATTTAGACTACGTCATTATCTCTACCATTACCTTAAACAACTAGCTGTGCCAACCAGAAACCAGGTCATTATCCAGAAGATCAGATCATTTCCCAGAAAATACATACGTACAAACATGCATGCATACATGTGATGCATGCATATATTATGTATGCATGTTTGTACTTTTTCCAGCTGTCTGATAAACATTCCTTCATTTCTGACATTATTCCTCTAGCCTTCTCTCTCCTGAATGAGCCTTTGCTGTTATTACCCTGCGTTCCTTCGTAAATCAAACATGAAACTTGCTCGCTTCGCTGCGCCTATTCCAACACTAAAGGCATTAGAAAGCCTTATCGCCACCATTATCGGTGCCTCACTTTTGCTAATGTCTATACATCCTTCTTCCCTTTCACTTTCTGACTTTCCTCTGACTTTCAGCCAAGGTCTGACCTCCTCGTTTCTTCTCCCGCTTGAAACAAGTAGCGTCTTCAATCTACAATACCTCAACTGTGCTTCACAAAAATTCCAGCGGCATCTCCTCTCCAGCTTTGACGTTTCTTTAATTGCTCGTGACACACGTCATATGCTTGACCTTCTTATGACCCGACCCAGTTATTTGCCGTTAAAATGTTTGAACTTCCGAATCGCATTTGTCTGACCATATACTGCCATTACTATCCTTTTCTTCTTTACACCACTTACTCTTCTTTCATCAGCTCGATAAAGCTAACCGTTTACAAACTTCAAAGCTGACAACTTGTTTTCCCCGATGGATGTACCCAGCAGAGATAGCTTCGGAACATTCCGTACAACTTAATTCAACTATATCTGAAATCTAAATCTAGACAAATTTATATTTATACACAAATACAATCCTGTTCAGTGAAAGAGGGTTACTGCAGTGCTGCAACTAGTCTTCCCCGCCCTCACAAGACTCAGATATTGCCGCTACCAGGAGGTTTCGCAGCAGGCTTGATATTCTTTGGCGACGATCCCATTTTACTCTTCATCTCAAGTTCAGGCGTCTTATTGTCCGTAAACATGTCTCGTCAGTCAAATTCTCCTCAGTCTGATCTCTGAGAGCTCCTCTTCTTCTAAGTTATTATGACAGGTGGTGAATAAGATCCTACCGACACTGTTACAAATTGTTGTCCTAGCTCCTCATCAGACTATTTCCTTGGCCACATGTTCCTGCAATTCTTTTCTGACAAGATCTCGACCATTAGAACTTAAGTTTCACGAACGTTCGTTCCTCTGATGTCCAATCATACTGTAGAGGGGTTCTCCACCGGTTCTCAGTCTATTCCAACCGACAACGCGCGCTCTCTCCTCTTTCTCTCTCTCTCTCTCGCTCTCTCTCTCTCTCTTTCTCTCTCTGTCTCTCTCTCTCTCTGTCTGTCTCTCTCTCTGTCTCTCTCCCTCTGTCTCTCTGCCTCTCTCTCTGTCTCTCTCACTCTGTGTGTCTGTCTCTGTCTCATTCTGTCTGTCAGTGTGTCTGTCTCTCTGTCTCCGAATGACTCTCATTTTCTCATCTCCATGTAAACGATGTGCCTTACGTCATATATTATTTCTGCAGCCTCCTAAAAATGCTTCGATGTCTTCGCCCAATCGTCAGATCCATCGCCAATTTTCTTCCCCGCCATATTCCTTCCTGCCATGGTTTATCCTCTTATTAAAAGGCCGTCTGTCTCTGTCTCAGTCTGTGTCTGTGTCTGCCTGTGTCTGTGATTGTGTCTGAGCCTGCAGTGTGTCTGCAGTGTGTCTGTGTCTGTCTGTCTCTGTCTGTCTGTGTCTGTGTCTGCGTCTCTGTCTGTCTGTCTGTATCTCTCTCTCTGTCTCTCTGTTCTGTCTCTGTCTCTCTCTCTCTCTCTTTCTCTCTCTCTCTCTCTCTCTCTCTCTCTCTCTCTCTCTCTCTCTCTCTCTCTCTCTCTCTCTCTCTCTCTCTCTCAGATCTCTCTCTTCTCTCTCTCTCTCGGTCTATCTCGTTCTATCTTTCTCTTATTCTCGGAAAAGTAGACAAGTCGCAATCATATAATGAGCTTCAATGTAAAGGAAAATATACTATTTTCATTGTTCTTGACCTGTCTGTTGCTTTTGACAGCGTTGACCATAATATTCTCGTTCACCCGTCGAAAATTTGTTCAGTCTACCTGATTCCGTCCTCAGCTTGTTCGCACCTTACTAATTCAATTCGTATAAATCAACTCGCTTCTGCGCCCACTGCCTTGAATTGCAATGTGTGTCACAAGGTAGGCCTACCGTACTGGTTTATTCCTGTTTATAGTATATTATAGTATATTATATGCACTTTACACTCGGTTCACTACTAACCAATATTGTATTGTATTTGAACACTTGTTATAGCGCCTCAACCAGATTTCCCATTCAGAGGCGCTCCCGACTACTGCGCGAACGCTGAATCGGAGTTTCACGCCGAAGCGCATGAGCAATTGCGAGTGAAGGACTTGCCCAGGGTCCCTACGCGGCGACTTTTGAGGTGGATCCGAACCCGCAACCCTCCAGCTGCAAGGCACCGAACATACCCCTACACCACCGCGCCCCAGTTGTATTGTGATGTGTTGTATTGTGTGTTGTATTGTACTCCACGTTTATAATGCGACCGAGCCACCCGCAGTAAAGATCCGAGAAATTAATCTCTGATAAACCGACCCGACCGGGAAGCGAACCCGGGGCGCCGGCGCGGCGAGCGGGCACCAACCCACTCGGCCACTCAGGATCCTTAGAATAGCTTTCTATCCTTGGATATCGCCAACATCGTTCGCATTGTATCAACGACGCAATTGCGAAAAGTTTCTGGTTACCATTCTAAACCAACGCCATAGTAATTAATTGTTGTCAACAGTGTCGGCGGAAGCATATAACTAGGTCATGCTATTTATTACTCGCATTGTATTGGTCGTCATAGCAACGCGGTTATTATGGCTGTTACGTCCCGTTTAAAACTCATTATACAGGCATCTATAGTTAAAGATCAGTCGATAAACGTCTTTGTTATTGTGACGTAATAATGGTGTGACCGTGTGAGGCTTGCAATCGCTGGGCGGGACTTGTCATTGTGACGTAATAATGGTGAGGTTTGCACTCGTTAGGCGGAACTATGGAAGTTGTATTTTGACAAGATTTAGGAGCATGATTATAATTATATTAAAATTATTTAATTGATTTTTGATCTTCTAATTTTGTGCGATATGCGATTGATAAATTTTGTACTGGAGTTCGGTGAGCAGTTTTGTATTATTACTGCCACACCGACTACTCGAATAAAGGCACAACAGAATTATTGGATTATATAGCTTGGATAAACTAATATTTATGCATGTATGTTTTTTTCGTACGTGCATGTATTCGTATGTATATGCCTATGTACTTTGTATATGTATGTATGTACTTATTCGTGCTTGTACATATATATATATATATATATATATATATATATATATATATATATATATGTAGATAGGGTGGTATATTACAGTGGTGTAGTCCTAAAAATGAAGTGGGGAACGCCTGGAAATTGAAGTAGCAACTGTAGCAAAAGTGCAATCTTGCAAGAATTTTGCATAGTGTGAGCGCTGCTATTTTTGAAACTGTTGAATGTAAAAAATAACAAAAAATTAATAAATGTAATAATATGTAAATTTATATATAGGAATTTGTTATTTGTAACATATTGTATTCAAGTATTCAAACAGTTTCCATACCTGTACAGAAATGCTGCAAAATAGTGAGGGATCGCGTTCCCTCCCTGGAAAAAAGTGCGGGAACGGCGTTCCCCCGCGTTCCCGCCCCACTACACCACTGCGTATATATGTATATAGGCATGTTTATATCAGCAATCATTTATTTATGTTATCCATAATAATACACATGCCTATCACCACACCGATTCATGCAAATCATATGCGTTATTATACACATGCAGCTCTATAATACACACACACAAAGAATCTGTATATATAATAGCTGTCTATGTATGTATGTTTGTATGCAACGTTGTATATACAAGCAGTCTTGAAGTGCGTAATAAACAAGCAGAAAGGTGCCAAAAACTATCATAATGTGAGTGTGGGGAGCTCTCAAATTACCGTAAGCACTTAAACATGCAACTCTACCGACCAATCACATAGCTACAGTTTCACGCTTATTCGCAATATAACAGTATTGCACATTCGTACATACATGCATAATTGCATATATATATATATGCGAGAGTGTTGCATATTCATATATATATATATAGGTTTGTAGATATACAGGGCTTATTGTCTACAATGGAATACAACAATATCGACCTTCAAAGTGAAGGGTCAAAACTTGGTTCTTAGCTTCGATTTGCAAATTCGGTTGGAATGCATGGAATTTGGAGACGGTCTATGACGCAACTAATGCATCTCCCTTTAGAAGGTGTGCAGGTCATTCGAGTGCAAAGTATATGTACTTCACTGCCTAGACTGGATTTTATAGGTTTGCTTTTGTTGTGTGCATAGGCGTAGCTACATTTAGGCAAGAAGAGGCAGTTGCCTCCTGTTGCTTTTTCTATATGCTGGAACTTCGATTGACCAATGACCCCAATTACCAGGATTTTGCCAATGGTCTGCGAAGTTGCCTCCTCTTGAATTCAAGTCTGGCGTGCATTTGAGGGCATTCGTTGTACCCATCCGAAATTCTCTATGCAGTTAATTTCCATTCAATTCAACTCGTTTCAACTGAAACAGTTCAGTTAAATTCAATCAATTTAACTCCATTTAAGTTATATTCTATTAATTGAAGCTGCATCAGTTCCTTTGAACATTTTTGTTGAGTTCTGTTTCTATCCCATTCTATTATATTCCGCTATTCTATTCCATTCTATTCTACTGTATTCTATTCCATTACGTTTTATTCCATTCTATTCCATTCTATTTTATTCTATTCTATTATGCTATGCTATTCTACTCATATCTGTTCAATTGTGTTCTATTCTGCTTCGTTTTATTCCATTCAATTTCATGATCTTGTATTTTACTCGTCTGAACGACCTATAGACCCCTAATTATACCTGCATTGTTAAAACCTGTTCATTTGTTGTTATAGCTGTATAATTGTTGAAACACCTAATTGGTAATATTCACACCTATGTCACTCATTCTATGCTGTGACTGATTTAGAGGCTGCATGGTAAATGGGGCTTATGACGTATGTGTTTATTAGTATATAGTGGGTAGGAATTGTACCCAGGCGAGATGATAATCTGAACCAACATGGGGGTGGTTCCCAACTTTCCCTATGGAGTAAATGCACGACTATTAAGCTTAGTATGATAGCGCCGTCGTGAGTTTCTTAAAATGCGCTATATAAATGGCCATATGCTTGCATACATCGATGGCGCTGAGCCATTGTGCGTGGAGGACTCGCTCAAGGTCACTACACAGTAATCGCTCCTGGCTCGAACCCCTACTATCCGCATAACCAGCCGATCGCCCTAACCAATCGGTTACTATGCACCTGCTCAATGTATCGACCTCCTACGCTTGGTTACGACTGCGATTAACTTATCAAACGCTTATTAAGTGTTCTGCAGTTTGATGAATGCGCATGTGCGGAGTATTTGGAGAGCAACGTTAAATAAACACGATTCGTATCTTGCTAAGCAGTCGCCGATGTTTGGGCAGCTGACGTTTATCACCTCTTTAACTATACTGCTGATAAAAATAGTCGATATTTTGAACCTGAAGTCTTGCTGTACCTAAACTGTACCTTTCTCGACCTAAACAAATCCCGCCTTAACAGCTCGTCTGGTCTTACTTGCAACCGAACTTGGATCTCGATTTTATATCTCTGGACGAATCGCTCGTGAATAAGCTGGTGCCCTTCGCTTAGCTTATAAGTGAAGTTTTAGAAATTTGAACATTACGACTACGTTTACCATTGCGATTACACCCAATAGTAAATTGATGTAAAGTCGTAATTGTAATTCTAATTGTAATCTGACATTTATAAAGCGCAAGTTCAAGAATAAACTCATCAGTGGTGCTACTTACCCGAACCAGTGAAATCATTGTCAAATAATACAGACTGCCAGACGCTTGCGAAACTGTGGAAGGGACAAACTGAGGAGCTCGTGCCGCAGCTCTCGAGAAAGGCGATTCCAGCTGGTGGGTCAAACATTGACAAATATTACTCAAACGTAGTTTCCCGTCTCAGATGGAAACCAAAGGATCTTGAAACTTGTTTCAAGATCCTTTTGGTAACTTATTTGCTTATGCTATCAAAATCTGACATCAAGGACGAACACAGCACAGCTACTTGTTTACATTCTCAAATTGAACCAATCGAACATACCTGTTCACAGACTAAAATTTATCCAATCCATAGCTATTTACCTCAGAGAAACGTTAGTCAGACATGGTTACTCAGTTGTCTATACATTTATGTTGCGCCAAAAACGACCGTAGATTTATGTTCTAATGTAATTGTAATTATGACAATGTTGATTAGCATGCAGGCTACTTCTAGTATGCGTTTACTGTCAGCTGTCAGCACGAATGCTAAGAGTTACATAGCAAGTAGGCTACAGTACATTTTAACTGTTTCTTTAAACATACATGTCAATAACCCAGGCTTCCTTAATAGGTGCAGGAAGACTATGCATCCAAGACTGTACTGTACAATGCACGTGGGCCAGCGACCCAAAAGGCCCAAGAGTCCGTTTTAATTTTCGTTCCTGGCACAAATACAATCTGCAGGCTTTGATGATCGGATGCGGCGACCTATTAGGGTTGTGTCCGCATTATTAAATGACGCTACAAAAGCCATTAGACTAGATTTTGTGCATGGTACCTTATAAAGCGCAGCCTTGTCTTGCCTGCATGGTGCAAAAGTTTGCTCAGAACAAAAACTCATTAAGTAAGCAAACCGTGCAATGAAGCGTTTCCCACGGATTTGTTTATAATAGTGATACGACAAGAAGATATTTCATGGTAGCAAACAATCCTCGCAGCAACTGTGCATTTTTCGCATCCTATGCTGAGTGAGAAATTCTGTTTTACTTGGCTTCACATTACGGAATCGTTTTTCTCTTCAACTCAGCGCGCACAGTTTGATTGTTATCATTCAGCAGCCAGCTGGCTCGTTGGGAAGAAGACCAGACTTCGATTTTTTACCATTCCATACCATCTCTCCCATTTTTATCATTTCGCCAGCTGCTACGTTGTGATCTTCATCAGCATTCGCTGCTAGAGGCCTATTCATTCTGGCGTTCTTCAATGTCTAGAAGCTCTTAGCAGGCGCTATATAAAGCCAAGCTGCATCTGCTCTGCTGACGTCTGTGTTCGATCCTTCTTCAGATAGGAGCTCTTCGTTGCTCATCTGTTCATTGCACCTTTTATTTCCTCTCTCTGTCCCTCTCTGTATCTCTCTGTCTCTCTCTGTCTCTCTCTGTCTCTCTCTGTCTCTCTCTGCGTCCCTTCGTCTCTCCCTCCGTTGTTTATACTGGTTCCCACGACCTTCTTCTTCCCTTGTTCGCCTGTCGCATATAACACTTACCTTCTTACCTGCTCCATCTTCCTGCTCCTCCTCCTTGTCTTCCTCGTTCCTCATCCACATCATCTAGAACTTTTTCTAAGTATTCTTCCTTTCATATTCTTCCTCCTCCTTATCAATTTTTCTCTTCCTGTTCCTCATGCCGTTATCTCTTCTTCTTCCTCCTACTTTCCCCTCATCCTCAGATTAATTTCCTCATTCTCTTCGTCTTCCTCATAAGCATCATAATCAACATCATCACATCATCATTATTATTATCATCCTCATCGTCGTCGTCGCCGTCTTCATTAATTCTTTATCGTCGTTATTATCATCTTCTACCATCCTTTTCCTCCTCCTCCTCCACTTCCTTCTCTTCCTCCTACTCTAATTCCTCCTCCTCCACTTCCTTCTATTCCTCCTCCTACTCTAATTCCTCCTCCTCCTCCTCCACTTCCTCCTCCTCCTCCTCCTCCTCCTCCTCCTCTTCCTTCTCCTCCTCCTCCTCCTCCTCTACAACTTCCTCCTCATCGTCTTTCTCGTCGTCATCATCCTACGATTTACTCCTCTTCCCTCTTTTTTCCAGTTTCCCCACGTCTAATGTTGCATTCCATCGCTAGAATTTCCTCATCCAGCTGAATCCATCTGGTAACCTGCAGAGGTTGACTTTGTTCACAGTGTTGGGTAGCACGGTAGCCGACTGGTTAGAGCGCTTGCCTTCTAACGCGAAGAGTATGGGTTCGAGCCTCCATTGAAACTCACGATTGCTCAGCGTAATGGATTGATGCTTTGTCATTAATAATTAATTTATAATAATAACAACAACAACAACAACAACAACAACAACAACAACAACAACAACAATAATAATAATAATAATAATAATAATAGTGATGATGATGATGATGATGATAATAATAATAATAATAATAATAATAATAATAATAATAATAATAATAATAATAATAATAATAATAATAATAATAATAATAATAATAATAATAATAATAATAATAATAATAATACTGCAGTAATAAATGTCTAAAGTTTCTTCTTGCGCCCACCACAACCGATTAGCCTGATAAAAAGTCGTGTCTTTGATTTGTGCGATTCGGAATATTCGCTTCGTTACTCATCATCCATCATCTTCAATTCCGACAGAAACCGCGCAATCCAGGTAGCGGCGGATCAAAGAGAAAGGAACCCATCAGCATCTTTTCCATCGGATTTTATCCATCCCACACATCCCACATAGCACCACGGGACCAGTCTCAGCTCCAGCTGCTGAAACAGCCAGCTATAGCGACAGACACTTGGTGCAGATATGCCGACGGATGGATGGATGGATGGATTGATTGAATTGGATGGATGGACGGAGTGGCGCTCAAGGTGCGAGGGAGGATATAATTGGTCTCCGTCTCCGTCTATTCGCGGATAGGAAGGATTGGGAGGAGAGAGGAGATAGAGAAGGAGGAGGAGAAAAGAGTAGATGAAAGGAGTGGAAGTACAGACAGACAGACAAACAGACAGAGACGAAATTACGGGAAGAGGAAACGAAGAATAGACAGTGGAATAAGAGGAAGAAAGTAAGTGAGCAAGAGGAAGAGATGGAGGAAGACTAGGAGTGGGAGATAGACGGAGGAATGTGGGAAGAGGAGAGTGAAATAGTAGAGACGGAAGAGGGATAGAAAGGGAGGAAGAAAAGGAGGAGAGAGGTGGAAGAAAAACAGGAATGAAAGGGAAGGATTAGAAAGAGGAAAAGAAGAGCTAAGGAGAAATAAGAAGAGGAGGAAAACGAACGATAGTCCGCTATTCAATATTCCGCACTCTATCTTCTCCCTTTCACAGGTATGAGGAGTTATTGAGGACTTTGGCACATGAACCGATCGATTAGTGTATACACGTCTCTTCCGCCTCCTCTGTCAGTCTCTGTGTCTGCCTGTGTTTCTATATGTCTGCCTTTGTGTATGTCTTTGTATCTGTCTGTTTTTCTCTGTCTGTCTCTGTCTGTTTGTGTATCTATCTGTCTGTCTGTCTATGCGACTATGTTTTCGTCTAGAAGCAAAAGCAGGCAAAGTAGCCGCCTAATAGAGATAACGATGAAAGTAAGGGGCGAGTGGGAAGGTGGGAGGTAGGTAGGACGGACGCAGCCCACGAAGAGCCGCCGAGGGGAGCCACCACCACCACCACCACTACCAGTAGACTCTGGCTCCGCCACCGCATCCCCGGCTGCAGACACAGGGACCGATGGATGCATCGATCCACTGCATCTTCTGGCACCCTGCATCAGCGGCGCTCAGTCTCTCTCGGAGACGGACAGAAATATACGGCGATGCACCGGATCTGAAAGGATATGCTTCACACAGGCAGGTACAGACAGGCAGACATACATACAGAAGAACAGACAGGTAGAAAGACAGACAGACAGACGGTCACGCAGTCGGACACGGTGACCTTAACCGGATACAGACAATTTAAGTTGATGAATAAGAAAGACTTGTTTACCAATTATCGACCAGTTAGGGATCGCCGTTGTTCAGGCATACAGAGACGGACAGACAAGTAGACGGACAAACAGAGAGACCGACAGATACAACCAGGAAGGCACTGCTAGACAATTAATCCTCTATAAAGAAGAAACGCTGTATTGCTCGGTAGATGTCACACTACGAACGCAAGTAAACAGTAAGTAAGTCAACAGGCACGGTCTAATGAGCGGAAGTTTGGCTCTATTGTTGGTCGTTAAAGGTGCTATATAAACTGTTTATGTGGCGCTGCATAGCCCTGTGAAGTGGCATGCAGTTGAGATTTGGCATCTAGTGTCTTGGAATGTCGTGACGTTCGATGCACTTAACGACCCTCTCGATACCGACGTCTGTTTCTACTGGAAGGATTTCCTAAGATTACGTCAGCGTTGTTTACCGGCATCGATGGTGCGATGAATGGAGATGCATTCATTCATTCATTCATTCATTCATTCATTCATTCATTCATTCATTCATTCATTCATTCATTCATTCATTCATTCATTCATTCATTCATTCATTCATTCATTCATTCATCCATGTGTTCGTTCCTTCGTTAGTTCTAATAATTTTATTTGATAGAAGCAAACATTATGAAAAAAACTCACATGTTCAGTACTCCATTCCACTCCTCCTGTTTTCTTCACTCTTTTGTTCTTTTATTTGTATCACCTACATGTATTGTTCATAAAACGAACAATTGGGCGCGTCAATGAATGAATGAATGAATGAATGAAATTATTTTTTTATTAATGAGTTAATAAATAAATAAATAAATAAATAAATAAATTAATTAATTAATTAATGTTTTAGGAATGCAAATGATACTTAGAGTAGACCGTTCTGTATGGTCGTCTAATAAAGTCTCGTGATTTTTATAGCGCCGTTAAAATAATGCGCAGGGCATCAACCGATCTGCATATCCTGCGATTAATTACCTGCAGCCCACGTGTTTCACGCGTTGTCTAAGTTTCTCTCTTTTATCTTATCCATTAATCTTTATCTGGCCAGAGTCGAGTTAAACATACATAGGCATGCATACATAACGTACATACATGCACACATACACACACACATACATTCACTCATTCATTCATTCATAGATACATACATGCATACATACACACACTTACATACTTGCATACATACATACATGGATACATACATACATACATACATACATACATACATACATGCATAAATACATACATACATACATACATACATACATACATACATACATACATACATACATACATACATACATACATACATACATACATACATACATACATACATACATACATACATACATACATACATACATACATACATACATACATTCATACATACATTGTTATCACATTATTAGTATTACAATACTGGCAATGCATTATGCAATAGGCTACATCGGAAACAATACACCACCTTATAAGGTAATATATAAGATACAAAGACATCACCTGACGTCTTCTTACCTTCAGATTGCGCTCCGATTAAGTTCGCATTCGTTCTCATCCTAGCATTTATTGTGTTGTCAGATGGGGAGCAAATCTTACAGATTTTCATGAAAAGGCGCTATAGAATCTTATAGGAATGTGTAGAAATGTTTTGAGTTGCGCTTTATAAAGTTTCGATTACAGTTGCAGTTACAGTAGGCCTACATTTACGATTACGATTACGTCGAAGTTTGAGGATCTGTTATCATGGCATTACATTATAGTGTCACTATAATTATGAGGTTATTAATTATGGACTACAAGCATCACGGTCCATTATTATGACGGTAGTTGTTTGCATACATCATTAGTGGCGAAGACATTTGCATTTACATTACACTGTGCTACAGTGTTGCAATAGTAAAATGTAATTGTAATCGAAAATTTATAAAGCGCCACTCAGCGATTCAGAGGCGCTACATACCCAGTGCTATCATTAACAAATAACTAACAAGTAAGTGTTAGGCCTACATTGTTTTTACTTGCATTGCACGCATATATCATTGGTAGATAAAAAATGCATTTACATTATAGAAAAAGCATTACATTAGAAAGAATTGCAGTAATAGGCCTATACAAGACATTCTTATTTCTCCGGGGTTGTCACGCTGCATGAGAGATCCGCTGAATAGCTCGTTCTGCAAGAGGCGCTTTATAAATTCGTAGATACGATACGATACGAGTTAAAGACATTTGCATTTGCGTCAAAATGTAGGCTAATAGAGCGTGAATGTGTTGCTTGTACTTGCAGAGTTTAAGATAATTAGCCTACATTTTACACTTACAAGTAGGCCCCCTCCTTTTTACATAAATTAGCCTACAAGTGTATTTGACATTTGCAAGTATATTTTATATTTACAAGTGTATTTTACATTTACAAGTGTATTTTCCATTTACAAGTGAATCTTACATTTACAAGTGTATTTTTCATTTACAAGCAGTGCCAGATTAACTATGGCGCAATTGGCGCACTTGCGCCAGGCCTTCTTTCGGGGGTAAAAATTTAAAAAAACATTGAGAAATCCGATTATCCGATCGAATTTGTTTATATAAGTCACAGTCCGGCTTATTTAAAATGTTTAATTTCTAAAACAAGCATTGCATATAAAATTTGGAGGCATTATAAAAACAGGCCTTCTACAGTTACTGTACTACTACTATAATGATGACGTAGGCCCTACTAATTAATTGTGTACTGTAATGATGACGTATGACGTAATAAATTTATGCGCGGATCGACCCCATCACCAAATAAAATATTGATATGCATACGGTACAGACGACACAGTGTATGTTCCATGTAATATTATTATCTACTATTTAGTGTTTATGTAGCTGCTTATTTCTTTTTTTAAGTTTAATTTTAAAACAAATAAAATAAGTAGGCCTAAAGAAAATGAATAAATTTGAGTCCGGTTCGCTCTTTTTTAAAACAACTTCCATCGACAGAAACAGGTACAGCAGTTACTCCACAAAAGATGCTGAATATAATGTAGGCCCCTAACGCTATCTGAAAGACGGCTTTCCAAATGTTTGTATTGCACTACGTATTTATTTAACTTTGCCTGTAAGTAACTGCAGTGGAGAAAGATCATTCAGTCATTTAAAACTCATAAAATCATCTTTGAGGTCAACAATGGGCCAGGACAAATTGGCAAATTTAACTCTTTTGAACATTGAGTCGGAAATCTTGACAGATCTTGACTTTCAAGATATCATTGATTTTTTCTCAACTTTAAAAGCGCGAAGGAAAGACTTTTAAACTCGACGAACATTTTTGAACAGTTGAACTGTAACAAGTAAAATTAAAAATCTCCTATGATCCTATCACAGCTTCATTTTGTGTTCATAAATTATTAAAGTATGTTTTTCTATATAATTAATTTTTTCCCCATTTTTTTGATAATTTGATTGGATAGAGGGCCTACTTTAGTTTTGTTGCATTGTTTGCGCCAGGCCTCTAAAAAGTTAATCCGGCACTGTTTACAAGTGTATTTTACAGTTACAAGTGTATTTTCCATTTACAAGTGTATCTTACATTTACAAGTGTATTTTTCATTTACAAGTGTATTTTACATTTACAAGTGTATTTTCCATTTACAAGTGTATCTTACATTTACAAGTGTATTTTACATTTACAAGTGTATTTTCCATTTACAAGTGTATCCTGTATTTACAAGTTTATCTTACATTTACAAGTGTATTTTACATTACAAGTGTATTACTGTTCTGGTACTTGTAGTGCGCAAATGCATCCGCTGTGAAGACGACGACAGTACACAGTAGCAGTAGCAGACGATCCTCGAGTGACATCGACGCATAGTTAGAAGCGTACAGAGAGAAGGACAAGATGGCGAGGGTAGCGCCGACCTTCATCGTGAAGCCGTCCCTGAAGCAGGACGGTACGACTGTCGTCTTCTCGGCGGAGATTGAGGCCGTTCCTAAGCCGGCCGCATCATGGTTTCGAGGGGAAACCAAAGTGGAGACCAGCGATCGAGCCAAGCCGAGGATGGAGCAAATTGGCAAGAGCAGCAAGTACAAGGTCCTGCTGACCATCACCAATGCCTCCGTCGACGACTCCGGGGTCTACAAGGTCGAGGTGAAGAACGCCCTCGGAAAGAAGTCCGCCACCATCAACCTCGACCTCAAAGGTAAGAGCATTGCCATCAATCAATCAATCAATCAATCAATATTTTATTTCATTCAGTAAATTCAGTTGTCATGAACGCAACAACCTCGACCTCAAAGGCAAGGTCATTATAATCTTAACTGTAATGAAGACAATTTATATAGCACATGCAGCAAAAGAAATCAAAAGCTAAAAGCCTACTACAATTTCATTGAGGCACAGAATATCATCGGCATGCAAGAAGACCGCTGGCATCAACCTTGACCTCAAAGCGCTCGTGAATAAAGTGGTGCCCTGCATGCGCTTCGCCTTCGCGTGGCGATTTAGGAATTTGGAGTTGACAATTACGATTAGGCTACAGGCTAGGCAGCACAGTTGTTAGGCACTGTAAAGGCGCTAGATGAAGTCTCTGGATACATACAATACAGGCTTACTTAAATCTTCAACCGGTAGGGTTATCTCAAATTTGTTATCGGCAGCAGTTGTGGGAAAGACTTCTAGGGACGTGTACACTGTTTAGACTTGGACAATACGTCCAAATTAGGATGGTCTCATTGAAGAAGGTGGAAGCTACGCCCTACCGCAGCGATCAGACTCGGTGGTCCCATTGTTTATTCCGGATTTCCTCTTTATAACGACGCAATAAGTACAGAACCAACGAGTCCACATTCCTACCACTTCTCTGTCTCTCTCCCTGGATCTGTGCGTTCTGCTCAGTCAGTCAGTCGGTTATGTCGTTTCGTTCTCAACATAAAACCTACGTTTCAAATTGCCTATCCACCATAGTCTGTCACTCTACATCTCGATGGATTGAACTTCTGGAAGTTTACCTGATTATGCCCTGGGTTTGGTGCGGCATCGATTCACTCCAGTGGCGGCACTACACCAAGGCAAGCCAGGCAAATGCCCTGGTAAAAAGGCTTTGTCCTGGTCGTTGCCCTGCCAGAATTTTTGCCCTGCAGAGAATTTATTTGGGGCATAAACTGCCCCTGCACTGGTTACTTGCATGATAGCCCTCGTCATGCCCTGGTTAAAAAAAATGTCTGGCGCCGCCACTGATTCACTCATTATGCTTTAGACACCGGATTTACTGGGCCTAATTAATTAATTAATAAATAATAATTTTAAAAAATAATAATAATAATAATAATAATAATAATAATAATAATAATTTCATTACACTGCAGATCATTATCATATTACATGTTGTTACATTAATTTATTTGCGTACATTCATCATCACTTAACAGGTTGATACTGATACATTAATTTATTCATGTATGCATACATTCATCACATTGCAGATTTTTATTACATTGATTTATTCATGTAGGCTACATAACAATAACTTCATTACATTGCAGATCATTATCACATTACAGATTATTACGTTGATTTATCCACGTACATTCACCATCGCTCAACAGCTTGCTACATTCATTGATTTATTCGACTGGGCTACATTCATCATGACATTAGAGATTATTACATTGATTTATTCATGTAAATACATCATCACTTAACAAGTTGCTACATTGATTTATTCACGCACATTCATCATAACATCACAGATTGTTATATTAATTAGATTACGTCGGTATCGGATAACAATGACCTACATTGCTGTAGTTTCGTGTAGACTGTATAGAGGCAATGCGTGGGTGTATCTTGTAAACAACGGTTGTGGTTCACTGATAAATTGCCGCCGCAATCTCTTTACCTACGCAATACCCGCAGGCTATTCGGAAACAGGGCTAATCTGACAAGAGTGTTTAGCAAATGGCAATCCAATGACCTGCTGTAAACACACTTAAACGTAAGACAAACCTAAGACAAATAGCCCTTGTGTAGGACGTAGGCCTACTTAATTACCTGTTATTTTAATACGCCCGTAGGCCTACCTAGGTCTAAGCGAATACGCAATGAAAGGTATAAAATTTTGCGTCGAGAAGTTCGATGATTTTTATTGCTATTAGGGCCTAAATCTACCGAACTGTGTTGCAGTATAATGTTAAACGGTGAATATGATGTGAGCTTAATGTCTTTTTGATATGTCACGTTCTTTCCTGTAGCGCAATTACCAAGACAACTACTATGACACATGATATACATCAAGACAATTACGGCGACGTATTTACCAAGACAATTATAATATTTATTGTAATGCCATGGACGCTTGTATAATAGCGCATCTATTAGGCCTATAGAGGCGACCATGGCAACGCGTATAGGATACAGCAAGACTAATGTGGTGACGTATAGAAACCAAGACAGTTACTATAGGGTTAATACTTAAATTAAAAGCATAATAAATACTGTGACGTACGCAGCAACACAAAACCTGTAGACACATTCAGCAACACAAATAGGCCTACTATGACAATACAATTGTTGTGAAATGCATACGTATCCAGGAAGACTATACAGCAACAATAGGCCTACTGTGCTTGCCTAGCAACACAAATACTATTACGTAGGCCTATAATTAGGCGTTGTGAAATGCATACGTATCCAGGAAGACTATATATATATATATATATATATATATATATATATATATATATATATATATATATATATATATATATATATATATATATATATATATATATATATATTGGAAATAGGGCTATATATATATATATATATATATATATAATATATATAAATAGTTATTAAATACATACATATATATATTATATACAGCAACAATACTGTGACCTGCCTAGCAACACAAATGCTATGACGTATTAAGCAGCATACATGTAAATACTATGACGTGTCCCACATTATAAATGCAGCAACCATGATAGACGTCTGTATAATAATATTATACAGGCGTCTATGATTGCTGCATATAATTATTATATCGTATGCTCCAACGTATACATAAACAAGATGACGTGTAGGGTATTATACCTACACTAACATGATCAACGTCTTTTGAGTCGTTTATTGACAACAAGGATAGAAAATACATTGACAGTTGTAATTATTGTAATCGTAATTGTATTCTCCAAACTTCTATTGTATTGTATTTATTAATTTATATAGCGCCGCTCACAGCAGTGGCCATTCAGTAGCGCTCTCAGTGCGAGAACCCCTAGAGAAAAAGAAGAGTTTGAACATTGAGGAGGGAGAACTCGGAGAAGGATGTAGAAAGAGACCGAGAAAGCGCCACTCGAAAGCCAAGAACAGGGCACCAGCTTATTCACGAGCGCTGAGCAATAAGAGAAGTTGGTTATAAACATTTGATGCAGATGTTTCAATGCTACAACATGTTAGGGCCTACAACGACGTTACAGCATATTTGTTCATGGCAGGCTATCGTGTAGATTGCGGTATAGAAGTCATTTAATGAAATTGAAGATACTTATTCCTTTTCTTTTCTTTTCTTTTCTAGGTGGTGAAAAGTAAGTACTACAATTTAATATAACCTACAGTGTGACTTTTTGTTTCCTTACTTGCTTGTTTGCTTCCCTAATAATTTTGTTTACCTTACTAACATTTCAATTTCCCAATTTCCTAAACTATAGCCATTTTTTGTTTCCTTGCATATTTTTTGTTTCCTGTGTTTAGTTTCTACTTTCGCTTTATAGTTTGTTCCTTTCCTGTTACTCTTGACTTCTTTTGTTTTTCTGTTTTAACTTATAATAATTTCCTCTGTCTCCGCTCTGTGGCCTTCTTTTTCTTACTTACTTACTATACTAGTCCTACTAATACTACTACTACTGCTACTTTCCTTACCACTACTACTTCTACTAGCTACCACTACCGCTTGTATACCAGTAAAAATATCGGCTTGTTCTTCTTATATTTGCTCTGTTCTTGCTATAGTTTTCTTGTTCATTGTATTCTTGTTCTTCTAGGCTAGTCCTTTTTATTTACTGCATGGTTTTCTTAAGACTGCAATATTGTTCGTAATTTCAGACAAACCATAAATAACATATATAGGCCTATATACTATGTATACTATAAATGTATATATAATTGCCGCCGTTATGCC
>JACEVL010000964.1:250000-311766 GCA_020284085.1 Aporrectodea caliginosa
TATCCATTACGGCTAATCAACAGAGGCCGCTTTCTTATAGTTTCGCTAAAACGTGCTATATATTCTCAGGAATCCAGCTTCTAATTACTGACAAGATTATTTTCATCAATCCAGCTTCTGTTGAATGGAAACCTAGTTTCATCCATGCATCCAGGTTGATTTCCAGCTTATTTTTAGCATACGTGAAAAATTATTTTGATCAATTCACTGAATTCAGCTTCTATTTCAACACAGGATTGTTTTCATCAATCCCACTTCCATTTCGGGAGACAGTTTTTTCATCAATCCAGCTTCCATTTTAAAGTGACAATATCAAATAACTTAGTAGACGAAATGTCGTTCGACGAATTGTCGCTCGACGAAGTGTCGTAGACGAAATGTCGTTCGACGAGTTGTCGTGACACCCTAAATTCGAAGTCCATCTTTAGCAACAGTGCTGTTTCGTAGCTGCTATTGTAACCCTATCAGCATTTCCATAGGTATTAGATGAGACCCATTTGAGCTCGATACTGATCCCATATGGAAATATGGGTCCTATATGGACTCCATGTGGGCATGCTAAGGTTATTGTTGATGCGCGTTCTTACGCACTACAGTCGTTATCTCTAGGAGCAGCTGTCATCTGCCATGCAGGCGTAAGTACCAGATGTTCTATGCGTTTCCTACCACTCCAACGGAAGACCCACTTCTTCCGTCGTTGCCCATCAGGTGGAGCCAGCCTCGCCATCACACGACGGAATCAGTCCACTCGTGCAGTATAGCCAGCCGTCCATCGTGGCCCTTAGGCGGTTCCAGGACGTGAGCTAGGGCCGGGCGAGGAGGACTCCCTTCCTCGGTGCTTCGACGGGGAATTGTCCGTGTCGTCTACTTAGTCAGGTCAAGTGCAGGTGTAGTGCATTGCTGCTCTTCCTGTCCTCATCCGTATCTAGGGCTGCACGACCGACCGAGTGGTTCCCTCAGACTACCTTTGATTGCACCGCTCTCTTTGGCATCGATCCGTGAGCATGGGAAGATTGGTTTTCGGGGAATAATGCCAGCGGCGCTGCCTTGCACCGGTGTCAAACGATAAAGGACGCTTAATTGGGCTTAAACTGTAAGAAAAAACCCGGTAATTTATCGTTTTAGCGTTATAAATTATTCGCCAATTGTAATTCTTGTTTAAATACATGTTTGATTGATGAATAGTTTCTTGTGAAACTAGAAGTTGAATTGATGAAAATAATACTTGAATAAATAGAGGTTGGATTGATGACAGTTAGCATGGACATTAGTATTAAAATGCCACGTAGTCCCTATATAAAACGATGAAACAATATGTTATAATGCGTAGGCCTACTGTAACAATCCTACATAAAAAAGAACGCTAAAACGATAAATTACCACACACACTGTGACGAACACACACACCGACACAACTATAGGGCCCACAACTGAAGTGACAGCCACAGCAACAGGAAGCAACAGTTACAACGAAATGACAGCATCAGGAAAAGAATGGCAACAACAAACAACAGTAGAGCAACAGCCATATACAGCCAATACAATGGCAATAATAGCAGAAGCAACAGGAAAACAGCAGCTACAACTAGAAATCAACGGCGATTACTTCAGCAAGTAATCGTCGCCAACGTCGCGTACTCCCAATCGTTTCCATTTGATACATCCCTGACAAGCACAATGTTCGTCAATTGTGCCCATAGCTGACAACCAGCGGGCCCGGCAACTGTCTGGGATAGACGAGGGCCTACCATGTATCTCCACACACGTCCCTCGATCCTCTGCCCGATGGCTTTCCCTGGGTCGAGGAGACGAGAATAAGTCCCAGACGAGACACATAAGAATAGCATCGCCGTATACCGAGGATATTACGGTTGGGCCCATTTATTATAATTCTTATTGCAAGGATCGGAGTTGTTCTAGCTGTGCATCTCTGCATGGGTGAAAGATCCAGGCCAGGTGCTCTGCCGAAACTAAGAAAACACGCATCAAGCTCACCGTGTGGCAAGTCAGGCGTCACGCTGTCAAATAACACGTCGAGCAATATCTCAATCGATGTACCACCATCTTGTTTACCGCCATCTACTCTGCCATCTGCTGGTGCAAGGTGTCCGGACTGGAAACTGGGTGGCCTTCTATCCGTGGCACGTTTGACTTTAGATGAGTTGGCCTAAGTAGCCTAGGCCCCGATCTTTATTAGCTCGAGGCAAACGTCGACGATTTAGAAACGGCAATGCATGCAAACAGTAATTAATGAAGTAAAAGAAAGGACGTGACAGTAGAAAAGTTTGATCAAATGAAGCATTATGTCACAATTTGCTTTACATATTTCGAGATTACGAATACAAACAACTTTACTAAATTTTGGTTTGTATTGAGATTTAACTTTTTTCCAATTGTTTCAGACAAGATGCAGTAAATGGCGTGGCAGGGGACAAACCTGTAATAGCGGGAACATTAGCCGACGTAGTAAGTAAAGTGTTCTTCATTTCATCAGCCCTCCTAAAAAACTAGGCAAACTTATAATTCCAATTATGTTTCACAGCCGTTATAATTTAGACAAAGTCATTATAAGACCAAAATGCTTGGGTTATTCTCATGAACGTTACGTATTTAGGGTGGTTTTAAGGGTTCAACCCTCAAATAAATGCATTACTGTTATAAAAAAAAATTAAATATGTAGATTTAATATGCCCATGTCCAATGGAACCCCCGAAAACTAAAACCCCACGAAATTTTTCCTGGCTACGTCCCTATAGCTGGTTATTCTGAGTTCACGGTGTGGTGTAGCAGAGTGCGATTAGTAGGAAAAGGTTAAAATTTAGTAGGCTTACCTCTTCTGAGTTAGAGTAGACCCACGTAGCCTAAAGAAAGGACGTGACAGTAGAAAAGTTTGATCAAATGAAGCATTATGTCACAATTTGCTTTACCCTTAAAACCACCCTAAATACGTAACGTTCATGAGAATAACCCAAGCATTTTGGTCTTATAATGACTTTGTCTAAATTATAACGGCTGTGAAACATAATTGCTGGCCCCATGGTTTGGAATGGGCTCCCATTAACATTACGCCTTATTCCTAGAGTTCATTTAGATGCGTTTTACTCTAGCCATAAACAGTGCCGGCGCTAGGGCCCCCCGAACCCCCGGTCGGGGGGCCTCCAGTTTGTTAGGGGCCTCCAAATTTAGCTGATCATTAAGCCTATTTGTAACGTGGGGCCTTCAGTTTGTTAGGGGCCTCCAAATTTAACTGATCATTAAGCCTATTTGTGAGTTGGGGCCTTCAGTTTGTTAGGGGCCTCCAAATTTAACTGATCATTAAGCCTATTTGTGAGTTTGGGGGCCTTCAGTTTGTTAGGGGCCTCCAAATTTAACTGATCATTAAGCCTATTTGTGATGTGGGGCCTTCAGTTTGTTAGGGGCCTCCAAATTTAACTGATTATTAAGCCTATTTGTGAGTTGGGGGCCTTCAGTTTGTTAGGGGCCTCCAAATTTAGCTGATCATTAAGCCTATTTGTGAGGTGGGGCCTTCAGTTTGTTAGGGGCCTCCACATTTAACTGATCATTAAGCCTATTTGTGAGTTGGGGGCCTTCAGTTTGTTAGGGGCCTCCAAATTTAGCTGATCATTAAGCCTATTTGTGATGTGGGGCCTTCAGTTTGTTAGGGGCCTCCAAATTTAGCTGATGATTAAGCCTATTTGTGACCGTTTGTTTCTTAAATCCAAGCACCGGATTATATATCTAAGCAAAATAGACAATTGATACGCTGGAACGTGAACTAGAACTAGAAGCCAATGAAGACTTCCTACAGAGGTATATCGTGAACCTGGATTTGAATCTGCTATTAGGCCTACAAGTGCAAAGGAAATTGCAGAAGAAATGGAGGTGAGCACCACTTTCCCTGAAATGAGAAACCGACGCAGAAATGCTCAGTTTGACTACGAATGTGCAGATGAAATGAATAGACTTAGGCTACATCCGAGCAGTGATTTAAGACAGATTTCTTCTACAAACTTCTGGATCAGGCGCTAGTTTCAGTTCAGTCACGGTTCCAGCAGATCAAGGATTGGAACAGCATTTTTGGATTTCTGTGTCGTTATGACACACTCGTTAAAATACACGACACCAATCAACTGCAAAAACATTGTCTTTACCTCTTTGAGAAGATGGGAGACATAGAAACAAATGAACTTCTAATGGAGATTTCACGTTTTGTTGCAGTCTTTTGTCAAGACAATCAGGCTGATTGTCTCGACGAAAGACTGCAACAAAACAGCTAACAACAGCACGAGACTTTCTACTGTACATTTTAAACATTTATGTGAATGAACTTCATGACTTTTATAATCCCGATCTGTCAATTGCACTGAGGATTCTTCTGACCACCCCAGTAACAGTGGCCAGTGCCGAGAGCAGTTTCAGCACACTGAAGCTAATTAAAACAGTTAATTGTTCCACCATGCTCAGCAGCAGGTTATCATCCCTGGCAATGATCTCAATTGAAAGTGAAACTGCCCGAAAGCTGAACTATAATGAGCTATTGGGACGATTCGCAGAAAAGAAGGCGAGACGAAAACAGTTTTCCTCAGACATGAGCTCCAGTATCGATGCCAAGTAGGCCTATTGATGCCTACATGTATACTTTGTTGATTTAGCTGTTTCTGTTGTTGGTGAAAAAGCTGGGTTTAAAGAGACAAAGAGACTGGACGTTCGATCAATCCAGTTTGCAGTCAATTTTTGTAGTTATTGGGAGGGGCCTCAAGTAAGGCTTTGGGGGGGGCCTCCAGTACCCTAGCGCCGGCACTGGCCATAAAACCATCCTTTTCAGCCGTGGTTGGGTCGGGAGCGCTCCTGAGTAGTAACCTTGAAGGGGCGCTATATAAATCTTTGGAATGAATGAATGAATGAATAAAGGTCGACGGTCGCTAGCCTATTATGATATTAGGCCTATCCCTCATTGCCACTTAGGCTGATATATAAAGCCTACCGCCTTTGCAGTCAGCCACAAATCCAAACCTGCACACAATTATAATGGCCTAGTTGCATTTTTAAAATCATTTTTAACATGACTGTTGCTAGCAATCACTTGAATAAAGTGCTGATACGGGGAGGCGACCAGCGTTTTGCAATGAGTTCTTGGGCTATATAATTTTCGCATAGTCTTCAAGTGGCGTTCCATAAGCAGACTACGTACTTTAAAGTTTTCGGCAGCATTAATATTTTGTAAAGTTAACTGAAACTTATTATATTCCACGTTTTCAGTATCATAGACTATAGTAAACGTTTAGCAGGACCCTTTGTTAAACTAGGACTACATTACACAATTGGTTGACTTTACAGACGGTGAATCAGGGTGGGAAGATCGAGTATGTCGTGAAGGTGACTGGTACTAAGCCTATAACGGTTACGTGGTATCGTAATGAAACGGAAAAGCTGAAATCGAGCGCCCGTCAGAAGATCACCTTCAGCCAGGCGACCGGCGACGCAAAGTACCTCGTCATGGAGGCAGACGCCGAGGACGACGGTCCTCTGAAGGTCGAGGCCACGAATGCGGCCGGATCAGCCACACAGTCCGCCTTCGTCACTGTTATCCGTAAGTTGCTAATTGATTTAGTTAGTGTGATTAGTAGAAATATCTGCAAGACCACACTGTAGCCCCCGCCTATAAGTTAGGCATCGGGTGTACATTGGTTTCAAGTTTTAACCTAAGAAGTGAGTCACAAGGGGATCAAAATAGATCTGTAGAAGGGAAGGGGTTTAAGGCAGAAAAGAAGCGGCTTGGAAGACGAGGGGCATATAACTGGTCCCTCCCAATATAAATTAGACAGACTTACTCAAATCAGTGCACCTTTGCAAATGTCAGAGTTCATTTTGAAGTGTAGCCTACATGAGACTGACTGGGGTGTAGGAAGAAGAACAATACTTAAGCTGTGTCCAGAGAGGCAGCCATGAGTATGAAGTGTTGGTGACTGCATTTTTCTGACTTCAGCTGCTTGATCTTCCCACTGACAAGAATATGGTCAGTGTACTCATTATAGCGGAGTTCACTTCATAGGGCACAAGCCTTGAAACTAATTTTTAGTGCCTAAATGTGTCAAATTTTGCTTAGAATAGTTGCCCAGATATTGGATAATTAGTGGAAGTAAGGCCAGATTCCTAAAAGTTGGCATATATTTTCAACTACTATGGCATATATTTTCACCCTTCATAGTTTAAGTCTAAGTTGATAGTTTTTGAAGTAGTTCCATGCTGCTCTGCTGTATAATTCTAGCGGTGTTTATTCTAATAGTTTATTGGTTTTTGGCATATTTGCAGTTTCCGTAGATCAGTCACTGAGTAGGAAAATAATGAAAATAAAATTATGAGTTATGTATATGAATTGGCATTCTTCGATAGCAGTTTTGGTTTTCAGCTAAAGCTGCCTGTCCGGTTGTGAAGAGTCATATTTGTGATTTCTACAGGTTTGTTTCTTTTAGGAAGCTGAACCTTTCCAGAAAGATGAACTTTTGAGTCATTTTATAAGTTGTTGAAAATTTTTCCTTGGGGGATATCGATTTGCCTTTTTCTGTTGTATTTTATAGCAGTGAATCTGATTAATGCAACTTTTGAGCTTAAGTATTACCAGTTTATAAGCTTATAAACTTACCAACGTATAAATATTACCAGTTTTCAGAAGGAGTTGCACAACAAGTCAATTGCCCTGTCATGTGCCTTCTTGAGTAATAATTATTTACCTCTTGATTTTCTGCCCTGACATTTGGCATGAATGCTGACTACTTGCCAGCAATCATCGACTTATGCATTTTTACCGTGGCACTATAGAAGTTCTCACATTATTATTATTCGTGTAGTTGTGAAGAGGTGCTGTTAGGTAATTTTCATTCTGTTGTGTATTTATTTGCTCACTAGCTCTTGCAGGAGCCTCGAGTGGTAAGTGCTGAAAAGGATGCATTTCAACTCACTTGGTTGCTTGATCTTTTATTTCTGATTGTCCAATTTTATTTCAGCGACTGGTTACTTTAGTTTGTTGTGCGACAATCGAGTTGCATTTCTTCTTCTTTTTTTACTTTATTAATTTATTTAATTAATATTGTAATATAAAGGTGTTCTCTTTATTTTAGTTTGTACCTGATGCTTAGTGTTGGAAATTTTGCTTCATATTTGCTTAGCTGTACCTGCCCCATCGATCTTATTTTTGACCAAGTGCCTGTGAATAAGCTGGTTCCCCAATTTTCATTAGCTTTTGGTGCTGAAAAATCTGAAAATAATTATTAAGATTAGTGCAATTTGTTTGCGAATTGCGTTTCATGTATTAACTTACACTGAGTGGGGTCAATAGCAATCACGTGATGTATGCTAGCAAAAATATGTTACATTCAGAAAAATCCTCTGAGGGTTTTTCCAGTGTTTTGCAAAGTTATGTCCAACTTTGGACGATATTTGTGGCAAACATTTACGTCCAGCCATTTAAAATTAAATTATCATGCCCTATATCTTGTTGGCCACATCTGTGGCCACATCTGTGGCCAACAAGACAATCAATCAACAAGTCAATCAATTGTATTACTCTGTCAATATTTTAAGACTCTTGAAACAAAGACTTGTGACAATGGGGCGACTTAAAAACGGGACAGAAGCCACAAAGAATGTTGTGAAAGAGGATGTCATCACTGGTTATGACTTTGCAATAACAAAAACCCATTTTTGGACCAAACTAGTTATTTATAAGCTTTTCAGATGTTGGTAGAAGTTTGCTTTTCAACAGCAACCAATTTTGGTTCTACTTATATTTGCTTTAGTTCAAATTCTTAATAATCAGTTTTATTTTACTTGAGTCCTGATTCTTTAGTTTAACATTTTTTATTTCAATTAATCTGATTATTTGAGCTTAACTGGAGAATGCAATTTATCTGAGAACCAGCACCTGTTATTTTCAGTTATTTTTATTTTCAAACCTGGTACTTTGCCTAAGTTGGAGATTCTGTTTAATTCTTTTGAGTTCCAATTAATGTATTCATCAGTTTGATGTTTCAAACATTAGAACCTGGTAACTACTTTTATTTTCAGTACCAGGTCTTAGTGGTTTTTGCTCTATTGATTATGATGTCATTTTATTTGAGTACCAAATGCTCTTGTTGTTTAACTTGGTACTTCAGCTGATTTGCTTTCAAATTTTATTTGACGTTAGTTATTTTCAGTTTCAAACCTGGTACTTTGCCAAAGTTGTGGAGTCTATTTAATTCTTTTGGGTCCCAGTTAATGTATTCATGAATTTGATGCTTCAAACATTAGAACCTGGAAAGTACTTTTATTTTCAGTAACAGGTCTTAGTGATTTCTGCTGTATTGTTTATGGTGTCATTTTATTTGAGTACCAAATGCTCTTCTATTGTTTTACTTGGTACTTCAGTTGAATTGCTTCATATTTTATTTGACATCGAAGATGTCATGGTTAAAATTTTCTTGCAAGATTTTAGGGGTTTGTGTGAAGGCTGGTAACTACTTTTATTTTTAGTACCAGGTCTTGGTAGTTTTCTGCTGTATTGATTATGGTGTCATTTTATTTGAGTACCAAATGCTCTTTCGTTGTTTAACTTGGTACATCAGTTGATTTGCTTCATATTTTATTTGACGTCAGAGATGTCGTGGTTAAAATTTTCGTGCAAGATTTTAGGGGTTTGTGTGAATGCTGTTTGGTAACTGGTAAAGCTGTTCTGCGACCTCATGCACTAGTCATGTTGGGTTGGATTGTAAACTAGATTTGTGAATGCAGTTTAACTTGGTTCTTCAAGCTATTTTGTCTTAAAGTAACAATGAATTGATGCTCTCTGCATTACGAAAGTGATAGAAGTTGATTAGATTAGATTAGAGTAAAATGATTAGCTCAGATGGAATAGTTGCACATGTGAAGATTATGACTGCTATTGCCTTTTAAAATACCAGTGCCTAAAGTTATTATTGCCACTGCCTGTGCCTTTGCCACTTGGAATCATTTTGTAGTTGGCCAATTGTTTTAGTCATTCTTAGTCAGCCTATTGTTGAAGCAACAATGATTTCAATTGCCTAGTTTGATAGAAACTTTTGACTCATCTGTTTCAACTGCTTACCGGCCAAAGTATGACTTCTGGTTTCACCGAACGATCAGATTTTGACCAGGTTTTTCAGAAGTTTGCAGTTTTTTTACTACAGTTTTGCTTGAAGTGGACATTAATTTATGCCTTGTGCATAAATGTTAACAACACTATAGAAGTCATAAATTATATGGATCTGTGTGTTGTGAGTTTCATTCTTGTAATCCCTGTTGCTAAAACCTGACTATATTTTTGAGTATGTGGGCGATAAATAGACATGGAAGGTAGTTTGAAGGACACGATGTGGACAACGAAGCCTTATGTTATAAAAACAAAGCGAGTCTTTGTGACCTAGATGACAGGTTGACTGCAGATCGAGGGCATTGTGCAAGAGGATGGTTGATGCGGAAATTATTTCTGGAGCTAACCGTCATGGTGAATTATAAACAGACCAGATGTGAGCTGGAAAGAGAGCTAGATAGGTCTGAGGATTTGCAGGAAGCACAGGTGGCCATTGTGTACGAAAAAGTCCAACAGATGGACGTGAGATCGTTGAATGGATGTGTTGTATGATTGAGGGCAAGCCTGTTCTTTATTTTTACATGGGGCAAAGGCAGTAGACTGCAAACAGGGTTTAAAGTGTACAGCTGGCCCTTGGGCTCAAGTCAGTGATGTCACATCATATACTTTGAAGTGGATTAGATATGTGACATGATGTCCGGTTTCACCCTTTGCATCTAGAGTTAAAAGATTTCACTCGAGTTAAAAGATTTCATTATCGTTAGGATACCTTATCCTGTAAATATTATAACCTGCACTATCAGTCTTTGAATGACTACATTTGATAGACAAAAGCAAGTAATGTACCTAACCTTCTTACTTTAAGCCCATCTTGGCATGTTGGAATTGGCTAGAGTTCAGTACAGAAAAAGAAAAATTGGATTATAGAATTTTTAGAATTTTTCCATGGATATATTTTTTAAACAGTGTTTCTGGATGGAGAAGCTTGAAGGTTACCTGAGCGTAGTCAGATGTTGAAGCTACTTGAGGTGAAGAGTGAGTGTTGAGCTGAGCAAAAAGAATGGGTAATGTGTTAGAATAAATGGACAGAGGTGATGACTTAAAAAAGGGAGTGAGTGCTTAACGTAAAAAGGGGCAAAGAGAGAGATATCTGGTGTGAGATGGTTGCAAAGCATACAAGTGTTATGGAAGTTGACTTCAGTCTATGTCTTGTGTAACGAAAAAACTGTAAGTGGCAAGTTGAATGAGTGGACTGTTTCTCTGACTGTGCTTTACTGGTGGGTTTCGAAAGCTGGCTGAAGAAGTAATAAGGATTTTTATGTCAGTGTAGACTTACTTACATTTATTGTTTTGTTGTAATCTTGATACATAGTGTTTAACATATCATCATAAACATACATTTGTTCTTGGTGAGTTTTCTGATAGCTTTGGATTTATATAAATTACTTGTTGTTTCAGATATATGAACAGTTTGTGGCTTTTCTGAACATTCCTTTGCTGATAATTGACGTTTTTCTGCTTTTACTGTTTCGCAGTTTGATTCTGATGAACAGTCGGTTAGCTTTTCATATCTTGCATCTGTTTTGTTTTAGTTCCTGAAAAACTTAAAGGTCAGATAAAACAGAAGGCTAAGGGTGAAGACGATGGACCGGTTGGCATTTCATATTTTATACGAGTTCATTTCATTTGAAGAAGATGATGGTGGTGTTGGTGGTGGTGGTGGTGGTGGTGATTATGATGGTGATGATGATGACGATTATAATCATTTTAGTGTACCTAGACATGTATTGTATTGTATTTATTAATTTCTATAATGCCACTCACAGCAGTGGCCATTCAGTAGCACTCCCAGTGCGAGAACCCCGAGAAAAGAAGGTTTTGAGGAGGGAGAAGGCTGAATGTGCCATTCATTGGGCCCATAGAAGGCCTGCATTGTACCACCAGTGGAAACTAATGGTGTGATATTGACCCAGTGAATGTGGTTGTCAATTGGTGTTGTTAATGCAGTGAATTAAATATGTGTAATTAAATGGCCAGTTGTAATTTTGTTCACATACATAAGTAATTGATCAACATTTAGCCCTGTTTACAAGTCTTTCTTGAGTTATTACTGAATTGCTGCACAGGCTGAGTTGGTGAGAATAATGGTTCCTTTTTGGTTTTCCTTGTAGCACATGTTACATGATTTTGTAATTTTTTTACGCTTCTGTGAAAAATTGGTTCCTTTGAAGAAGATCTGAAAGCAAGAAAGATTACTCTGAGGAGTAGCCAAAGGAAATTGGCTGTTGAATTGGTTGAGTTATATAAATATGGTTTTCAGCATTACTTTTGGGCCCTGTCTTTTATGTTACCCTGTAAGCCACATCAGCTGTTATAATGAGATTGTATTTAAACAAGGCTGCATTATGCAGGCAGAGCTAAATGGGTTCATTTACACCATATTGGCAACTTACTGCAGTGTAATGATGCATGTTAAATAATGATTTTAGTTATTCTCTCCATTTGGCTTCATTGAATCTTTATTACTTAACAGGAAACAGTTAACCTGAAAGGTTTCCGGCGAGATTCAAAACTTCCCCCTGAAGGCCTACAGACTCCCGAGAGACGAGACTCTGCCCTGCCTCCCACGGGTCTTACTGGGAAGAGAGCATCTGTAGCCATTGGTCAGGCAGGTAAGACAGCGTTACCTGGATTTATTTGCTGATTTTCTTGTTTAGGAATATCTAGAAAATCTTGGCTAAAACCACTACTCAAATACTTGTCTTACCTTGAAATGTACTGAAATTGTTAAATGAAATTCAATGCTAAAAAATTACTAGCAATCATGATTTGAGTGTTATTTTGTGGGGAAACAACTATTTATTCATTCATTCAGAGTATTATGTAGCAGCTCTGTAAGAAACCTAGTCAAGGCTTTCCAAGCCAAACCCGGCAAATAAGAACTGTGTGCAAGACTGCAAATGTTGCTAAAAGATACAGATGACAGCTTTTTCAGTAGGACATGTTGATTCTGATGAAGACTGATGTGTTGTGCTAGTCATTTTAATTGATTAATTAGTTAAATGATACGGCAGAGCGAGCTGGAGGTACTGTCGGATTTCATAGAAACAGACTCTATTGAAAGCTGCTTTTGTTTAGAAGAAATTATTTATTTATTTATATAACTCATGTAACTCTTCAATTTTAATGGTCGGCCACTATTTGGAATTTTTTTGTTTTTTATAGGCAATTTCTGTGCCTGTTTTTATGTTGATTTTGTGTGAACTATGAACTTTATTTCCATTGCCAGGTGCGGGAGCACATCCTGTGCCGTCAATTGTAGTGCCTGGTGAAGAACCAGCTGGAGCACCTGGTGGAAAATCGGGTAGGTTGAAAGTTCTGTTGTTAGTTAAACAATTCTGAGTTCAATTTAGATGCCTCGCATTTTCCGCTTGCATATGGGTTTTTGTATGTATATTATTCTGCGAATGACTCTTTTGGTTAGGTCTGTCAAAACCCAGCTATTCAGCTACTGAACAAGTTTGATGTTTACACTTCATTCCATTACAACTTGGCACTTGAAGACAGGGTTAATTGTTCACTGTTTTTTGTCAGATTTTCTCAGCTCTTGTACAGGAATTAAAATTTGTTTTGCTCTAGTACACCTTATACATGCTAAATGATTTCCAATTTAATATGGTGAGGCTGTGGATGCTAGATTTAATATTATAGTTTTGGAACAGAACCTAATTAAAATGCACATGTTTCTGGAAATTCTTCTGTTGCCCAGTATTTGCTGTGTTCTGATTAGCTTCAATCAGAACACAGCATTATTTAAGTGTATATCTTTATGGTCAGTTATTGCAGATGCAACAACCCTGAACTTATGTGCAATGTTATTGGATGCACTTTTCAATTTTCATGCAAAAGTCAGTGCATGCTTGTGCAAAAATGTGGTCACTGAATGTTTGAAAAGGAGAGTATGTACGATGTCCATTGCACTTGGCCTGTTCCTGATAGAGAATTTTTACCTGCATGTAAGAATGATCTTATTGCTAATGGTGGCATTCTTGCTAGGCTACAGTAGATTAAGATTTGCTTAAATTTCTTTATTCTTCGGACTGTCTGCTAAATGAGTTCTTACCTGTCTCATGCATGAAATTTGCACATTTTGTCCTCTGAAGAGAGGTGATGTATTCTGCCTGATAGCTTATAAATGTGTTCCATACACATACGCAGTCAGCTTATGTGATGTGCTGCATGGTTCACAGTTTCTGTCAAAGCAGTTGAAAAATGTGTAATGATTGAAAGTTCATTCAGCTGCCAATGTGAACAAACTACCAACTTCAAGATAATGTAATTTGATAGCGGGGAGTTTGCAGAGACATATGATAGTTGTAGTCCTAACACGGGGAACAAAAAGGTCAAGCCGATCAGAGGATCTGAGAAATGGTACCACATCATGCATGTTGGACTTACTATTGGTTATGTAGCAATTATGTAGGTACAGGTACATGACTTTTTTGTGATGAAGAGCAAGTGTGAGGTCATTTGGTGGGACAGAGAACTGAAGTGAAAAATATATTAAGTAATGGAGAAAACATTCACAGCAGGCACTCTGTTCCTTGTTTTCCTACCAAACCAGTCTCTTGTCTCTTGGGGTCTGCTAGTCTTCAACTAAGATTTTTTAATTTAGCTCGAAGCCTATCTGATTTAGCTAATTAAAAACATAATGGGTTTCCAAGATTAATGGGGCATGGGTACCAATTCGTAGGTGTTCTTAATTGCTTGAAGACATTTGATTTGGGTATTTTAGATTTTTTAGACAATTCAGTAGCTCAGTCTGGATTGAACGTCGAAGGAGGCTCAGGTGCCAACAGCCAATTGAACATCTATGCATGCAGTTTCTATGCCTCTATCATATGCTTTTACGTGTCTGAATCGGTACATGCATATGATAAGGGTGGATTTGAAGTTATGCAATACCATATATACATTTATGTACAGTATAATGCTGTATAATTATGTATGGTATTGGTGGATTTGAAATGAGAGTTTTGTTCATAACCATTATTGACCTTGTTTGTGTCTAGATAAGTTTATAATTATATAATACTGGTGTATTTGAAGTGATTTTAATATATATATATGTGTATATTTATCTACATTGTAGGTATTGGTGTATCTGAAGCATTTTTTCACATGTATTTATGTACAGTGCAGTATAAGAATATGTATTTGTATTATGATATTTTATATATATTTACGATATGTTTATATTTGAAGTGATTTACACCATAACGTATTTATGTGCACTGTGTGCAGTGCAACATATAAACATATATAATATGTATATATGTTTATATTTTCTTAAACATATGATAATGGTGTGTTTGAAATGATTGGTTTAATTTGGAAGTGAATTCTGAGAGTGCCATTAGCCAGACAGCAACGAAAGGTGAGATTCGTGACAACGATGTGCAACAAGAGAATGATGAAGTGCCGGAATTGCCGAGGAGAACACGCAGGCAGTCACACATGCGCCTCTCAAAAGGTATTAGCAATGAGCCAAAGCAGCCCACAATGGCCCCACACGACTTACTTATGGGGAACTGTAGCATACAGCAGTGGACCATATTATGTACAAACTTAGTGACAATGAGGCAATGGGTAACTTGAGCATGGCATAGTGGTTTCTGGTGGATTTACGAGACTTGATGGGCTTGGATTAGAAAATTTAATGGATTCTAGAGACATTAGCATTGCGGTTTTCTGTATTCGTTACATAACAGAGAGGCACGACAGAGACATTATAGACATAGTGTGACATTGGATTGAAGTGGTTAAACATGAGAGAGCTTTCTTTTGACACTGACTTAAATGGCAGATTTAAATGAGGTCGACAACAATATGTCAGACGTTTTTAAAGGTTTCTGCAAAAGCGTCAAAGTCATGGGATGTGGTTGTTATTGGTTGCTATAGGTCCTCTAAAAACCATGACGTAGACTAAGGTAAAATAACGACCGAGGCTTAGTCAGAAGGTTTCTAACAGTTTCTAACCTGACTGTAAAGCATTTTTATT
Source organism: Aporrectodea caliginosa (assembly GCA_020284085.1). Classification (NCBI taxonomy): domain Eukaryota; kingdom Metazoa; phylum Annelida; class Clitellata; order Crassiclitellata; family Lumbricidae; genus Aporrectodea; species Aporrectodea caliginosa. The sequence continues at coordinate 265,150 of JACEVL010000964.1, forward strand.
ATTTTTATGGGTTCCTTAGTGTAATCTATTCTGACTGCGTCTCTAGCGCCATACATGATTTCTGTTAGATATCAGTTAATGGTCATTTCCTAGCAAAGGCAGTATGCTGAATTGCATTAAGAGTTCAGATAAAAACGAGATAGAGTGAAATCCATGTAGTGACAGTAAAATAATGTGTAATAACAGATACTAATTTTAATTTGATACAATCTTAACTTTTTACGTTATTATTACAATATGATGCAGTATGAGTATGCAGACTGAGTATGTGAACTGGACTAAGGGAGTCTAATTAGGAACCTTTAGAAAGTTCTTAGCTTATTTAAATCAATTGAGGTCGGTGTCCAGAGTAATGTAAGCTTAAGAAACAGTTATTTTTCTAGTTTAATAGTTTTAATTTATGATTACTGAAGAGTTTCAGTTGATATTTTTCAGTTCCTAAAGTTCTTAATGCTCTTGTCGAGGAACCATAATGCAGAACATAGTAACTGTTACATCAATATTTAGTAACGATGAGATGATATCTAAGAACATAGTGACAATAACAGATTGATAGTTACCATGAGAAGATTTAGAAGCATGTGGTATACCAATCAGCCATTGGTATGCTGACTTTACCAATAGGCAAGTCAGTAGACTTTAGTTTTAAAATGACTGGAGCCTGTAAAACTGCTGTTACTTCTCTATTTCGTATTCCTGTTGACCAAGGGCCTGATATGACAGGAGCGGCAAGCGATAGTGTTGCTGGAGCCCATGAAGGTAACTTACCATGGCAGCGTGACTGTTGTCTACATGTTGTCGGCGTTTGCAATATCCGTCGTTTTAACTGTATCGGTGGAATCACTGCTGGTGTAAATAAAATGCTTTCAGTATTCTAGGATGTCAGTTCCCGCAGTTACCTCATGTCATTCTTGGTGTTTGATTTTGTCTGATAGGCTGTTAGATGGTAATTATTTATTGTTGATTGTGTGTTACTTACTTCCATGAAAAATAAACAGTGTGATGAGTCTCTGTTCTTGTGTCTGTTCATTCTGTTCATACACTGTGTCATTTCTTTCTCAACTTAAGACTTACCTTTTTGCAATTTCTTATCCTCCATAGGGTGCCTCTCTCTCTAAGTGGACTGATCTTCTGAATGTTGACCTAGATGGACTGATCTTCTGGATGTTGACTTAGGTGGACTGACAGTGCTCGTGAATAATCTGGTGCCCGGCGCTTGGCTTTTGAGTGGCGCTTTAGAAGTTTGGAGTTTATGATTACTATGTGGACTGATCTTCTGGATATTGACCTGATTTACGGCTTAATTTTAGTGGGACATTGATTGATGCCTTGTGCATTAGACACCCAGGCAATAGAAGTTACAGATTATTAATAATGATAATCTTGAAGAGGCAAACCCAGATTTAACATGTCTGGACAAAGGCATGGAAGGACCTGGTGGCTAAGGAAAAGAAGAAGGGTTGGATCACATTCAGGAAAATGTTGATGGACTAAAAGAGATTACTTTTGTGGTTGAAAGCCCACTAGTTTAGAAGATGGCCGAAATCTTATGTGAAATTATAAGTACATGGGGAGAGAGTTGCATCTTATTATGGCACCCCTGCCTCTTCACTCAAACCCCAAGGGGGAGTTATGGTGACCCTTCCAGGTTTTTAACCTGGCCTTGCCATTGTGTGCAGCAATGGGTGGGTGGTACACTGATTTCTGGTTATCAATCCATTATACAACTGGCAATGATTAGACTTTTTGTTGTCAAAATGATTGATGTTAAAGAAAGTTCTTGGTAAACAAGATGGTACTAAAAGCTTTGTTTAAAACCACTTTTGTTAAACCAGTTATTAGACTGGTTGGTGTTGCTTTCTCCTGCATGTGGTTGTTAAACCGTTTTCTGACAAGTTGCTCTATGTGCATGCATTTATTGTGAAAGTGACTTTTTCCTGTGGCTTATATAATGTTATTTGAAGATGCTGTGAGTGGCAAGGTTTTCACAGAAATATACATTCTGCTGAATATCTCTTTATGCCATTGAGCTTGGCAAAATTCTGCCAATCTTATCTTAGCTGTGCTGTTTTTTCATTCCATTATACCATTCTATAGACGGAAGTGGATAAGGGCACGTTGGTTTGGAAAACCACTGATAAGTTTTCAGATATGCTGCAAGTCTGTATGGAGGTTTGATTACAACAATAAATTATGCCTGACAAATAAATCTGTAACATCCCTCCTCAGATTGAGTATTGATGCAAGCATAGGGAAAGAGTGAAAGGTAAGTTGAGTGAGGATTCTTTTGCATATTTTCGGTTTACATGCCATTCTGGGTAGTGCAAATTGGTGTTATGTCCCCCAAAGCTATTAGGTAGGGGTTAATGCACCTTACAAGAAATGTGGTATAGCACTTATTATTGACTTTTTCAGCATTGTCCCATTTTAATCATGGCCTGGTTTACACAATGTATCAAAAGACGTATTCCCAGTTCCCACCCACTCAACTTTAAGTTAACGAGTCCACACTAATGCACCAGTGGGTTTTTCTAAAACAGTATAGTATATTGGCCAGATTGAGACTTTGAGAAGAACGTAGAAGTACTGGATTTCTTTGAGTAGCAAATTACCAGTAAACACCCCACATATTCTTGGATTCAGGTGCCAGAATTGTGGCTGAATAATGTTGTTACCTGTATGTACGTTTATCATTATCAAATTCATCAAATTTTATGTATTTCTTAAAATTTTTATGAACCAAATGTTATATGGATTATATAAATTCCAATTTCAGGAAATTACTGCAAACATTACAGGAGGAATTTTCTTATTTAATCACTGTTCTTATTTCCTAGTATTTCTGTGATTCTGCTTCATGCATTTGAGTCATGCACTGAAATTTGTGCCATCCATTAGGACGGACCAACTGATGTTGTATTGGAATTATGCTGTGATGTAACATTCTATTGTTGGACTAATTTCTTGATTGTTTGACTTTTGCAGAACTCATGGTTCCTGATGCTGACAAAGTAAGTGCATTTGTTTGCGTTTTCAGTTCTTACTGATTAATTTTTATAATATGGTTTACAAGATAGCTTGTGTAGTATACGTAATTCTACAGAAGCTGAGAAGCATGGTTCAAGCATTAAAGAATCAAAGGATGATTTGGTTTGAAGCAGAGACATGACCACAGCAATCTAAAGCACTATGGTCATGTTAAAAATTATCAAATGGTACCATTATTTGTTAGCTGACCCTGTAAGGATGACAGAAGTTCTGGACAGGCACTGGTATTCTGTCGCCAGTGACAAACAAAGTACTACTGAATAATAATAATGGTAATAACAAGACAATTTGTATAGTGTCGTAGCACAGCCGAGGCCAAAGAGAAGGGAGCTGTACATGAGTTACAAGATTACAAGTCATTTGAAAGTTTAAAAGATAAGTCAGCTGTGATTTGCATGGAAGGGCTCTTACTGCTTAACTTCTTTTGATTCACCTACCAAATTTAAAGGCACAACATTATATCCTCTTTTATGTGTTGAAGAAAGGCCAGAGAGAGGGGTGGAAAGTGAATACTTAAATGAACAAACATTTTAAAATTTTGGTGCAGTGGGCTTAAATAGTGATTAGCACAGGACTTAAGGACCAGAGCAGGACTTCAGGATCAGAGCAGGACTTAAGGACCAGAGCAAGATGTAAATGAGGACTTAAGTGAGCAATTACCATACTGGAATTTTAAACATTTTAACTATTGTTGATAGTTGTGTAATCCTTGTTCCCCTTAATAAAACTTATGTCATGTCTTATGTTTTGTATCTTAACGATATATTGGTGGTTGGGTGAATTAACAGCTAAAGCAACGCCGAGGCAGCAAAGTAGTTGCCGAAGAAGACACAGAAGTGAGCAAATACTTCAAGGTCAAGCCTCAGAATCAGGTCGTCAAACTCGGTTAGCATCTCACCTTTCTATTCTTACAAATATCCAGGTTGACGGAGACATTGTCTCTGCAGGTTGCAATTTGTTTAATCTAGATTGCTGTTGGAAGACTGTTGGGCCAGAATAAACTGAATTGAGACCAGGCTGAACCAGAGGGGATTAAGATTAAGATTTTGTCCCGGGCTTCCGTGCTGAGAGTGCCTCTGAATAGCTATTCTGCGAGAGGCGCTTTATAAATTATTAGATACGATTCGATTATCTGAAACCACTAAGTCATACTAAGTGCACTCTGGTCATGTGGTTACATATCCATATATCTAATCTAATCTTAATCTGCTGTAATCTTAATATAATCTTAATCTAATCTGGATACTTCTATAGTGTCATTATCAAAATGTGCAAGGTACGAATCAAGAAGAACTTGTAGGCAATAGCTGCATTCTGAAAATACAATATACTTGACAAAATCAAAGAAGACTTCATGACAGTTACAAAGATTTATGAGGCCCGAGAGACTGCGGGGGAGAAGGAATCCAAACAAGATGACAGTTTTGCCCAGACTTAAACAGCAGAGAATTTGCTGAGTAGACAGAGATAGTAAATTTTCCAGAGCTGCAGGCAAGTGACCACGAAAGTCCCGGTGCTGTTCTGGTTGATGTACAACATGAGTAGTACTGAATACTAGAAATCAGAGGGGTGCTTGATGCCAGTGACAGCATTTTAATGAGCTCACAACCTATTCACTATGACACAGGATATGGTAGCGATGGATTAGAGCATTCAACTCGTAACGCAATGAGATGAGTACGGTTCAGATGATTGCTGTGTAGCGACCATGAGCAAACCTTTCCATTGCCATCGATTGATGTTTCGTCATTAGATAGTGGCAATTAATAAATGCTTAATGATAATAATAATAATGATGATGATCATAATAATAATAATAATAATGATGATGATAAGACTGATCATAAGTGAAACTGTTGAGGATTGATAGCTGTGAATTTTTATTTTCAGGGGAGACAATGAAGGTTGACTGCGTCTTCCTGATACCTCCTCCGAGCGTCGACTGGTACCGTGGTGCCATTCCGGTCAAGACCGACCCCCGAGTGACCATCACATTCGACGCCGCACAATTATACTCCTCAATGGAGCTCTTGAAGTGCAAGTTCTCAGATGAGGCAAAGTTCGAGGTTCGAGTGGAAGACGAGAGCGGAGAAACGATGCTTGAATTCGCTGGATTCTCAGTTTTTGTTAAAGGTATGAACAAGTATCTATTGTAATCTAATGTGTTACACAGTAGCAGATTGGTTAGACTGCTTGCCTTGTAATCGTAATCGTAATCAGGCATTTATATAGCGCCACTCAAAAACAGAGGCGCTCCCGACCCAGGCCGGTCTCTTCACTGGTAAAGGGAGGTTTTCAGGCGCTTGTGGAACTGGTCAAAAGAAATAGAAAAAGGTCAGTCCTGAGGGACTGAGGTAACTGGTTCCAGCTGTTGGGACCAACAATAGCGAAACTCCTAGACTGGGCCGTAGAAGTACGCACCCGCGGGACAACCAAGTAACCACGGGCCGAGGACCGAAGGGAGGAATGACTGTGCAGAGAAGATACTGGGGTACAATGTACATACTGGGGTAATGTGGTGAGTGTGGGTTAGAACCTTGGAAAAGCACATCTACCAGGATATCTAACAAGTTGCCAGGATATGGCAAGCTGGCAATACACAATGTTTGTACCTGGTATATATGTATACCGAAATATGGATGTATTGTACCTGGTTTGTATGTATCGGTATGTACTTATCAGGACATTTATATAATGCTGGTTAGGAACGTAAAGGAATTGCCACAAACATAAGTGATGATTGTCTGTGATTTCAAGGACCTAAAATTTAATTTGTATCCTTTTGTTTTCAGATCCAAAGGATTCTGGTTTGGACTTCAGAAATCTTCTGAAACACAAGTAAGCATTCAGTTTGCATCATGCTTTGATTGTTTCTTTCAATGCAACACTGGTCTCTTTGGACGATATGCGATTATTAGGCTTGTAATTGTGAAGCTTTTGCAGAATAGAGGTAGTTCATTACACGAATTACAAATTATGTGCTGGTTATTAGATTCTGTTGGGTGCACAGTGGTCAAGTGGTTAGTGTGTTGGACTTCAAAATTTGTAAAGTTGGGGGTTCAACTCCAGCTGGGATAATAATTTGTTTCGAGATTTTGACTCTGCTTGCACCCCTAGCAAATTTGGTGATACTATAAGTACACCGACTGTATACTGTTGGTGGGAAGATCAGACAGCAAGGCAGAAGACTGTCCACCCACCCTCGTATGCTGAGGTTGAGCAAAATGAAGTCGCTAACGCTTCATACCAAGGCTGCTTCTCTGGCCGATTTAATGGTCTGCTTTTCTACGAGATTCTATAATGTTTCTGTCACTTTTGTTTAGGGATCATCGTAAGAGAAGAGGTGATAAGGATGACCCTGACTGGGGTGACCTGAAACATCGTAAGTTCAGCCCTCTTCTTACATTTAAGGTTTTTGTAATTATGTGTAATGTAAGCAATGAATTTGTATAGAACCCTTCATCATTTGTGACCAGCTCTCACAAAATGAGTTAAAACTGATGAAGGCATATCGTAAAAGAGTAGTAGGCCCTACAGTAAATTTCTCAACAAGGTATAGAACTGTGTTAATGACATTGTCACTTGCAGTGGAGAAGGAACAACCAGAATACCAGCAGAGACGACGTCTGTCTGCAATTGATCTCTCTCGTAGTGCCCTCAAAACAGGAGCCCCCAAAGAAAGGGTGAGTTAACATCTTTAACTCATGCTATTGTAATACCTGATGTTCTGGTGTCTTTCTGATGTTTATGCTATGATGCTACTACCATGCTGCTCTTTCCCTGACGAATGGATTTTGAGTTTTTAATTATTGTTTCAGTTGATTTGATCAGTAATCGTAATCGTAATCAAGCATTTATATAGCGTCACTCAAAAACAGAGGCGCTCCCGACCCGGGCCAGTCTCTTCACTGGTAAAGAGAGGTTTTCAGGCGCTTCAGTGATTGATTGCTGTGTGCTTTATGATAAGTGTGCTATAGAAATCATTAGATTAGATGGATCATATTGCTGCTCATGATGTGACTCCCGTAATGTAATTACTTTTCCATACCTTGTCTTGCCATTCTTTACCTTGCTGTACCTTGCTCTTCCTGGGTAATCAGTCCAATGTTCTTCCTTGCACAGGAGCCCGACCAGTGGATAGACGAGTTGGAAGATCTGACTTGCCAGGAGAAGGAGAGCAAGGTCGAGCTGGCCTGCAAGTTCTCCAAGCCGACTGCCAAGGTCCGCTGGTACAAGAACAAACTGGAGATCTTCCAAGGACCCAAGTACAACATGAGCGCTGAAGACGGCATTTTCCGACTTTTCATTAATAGAATTGGAAGGGAGGATGCTGGAAAATATGCTTGCCAGGCAGATATCAAATTTGAAACTGCCTGCTACTTGACTGTTGAAGGTTTGTCTTACTTGGCTTATTTGACTGTTGAACCTGTTACATGAAGTTGAACCTATTACCGTTGATCATAATTATGACCAATTGGTAAACACTCTACCGATGGACCACTGTGCTGCACCAACTGAATTTTCTCAGTCACTCCTTATTAGTGTGGATGTATTATGTACCAGTGATTGTATATCATGTGCATATGAATATTTGTATGGACACTCTAGCGAGTAAGTAAATAAGTAGTCTGTTCACCATCAAATAAAGCAAAATCATAATAATTATACACTTATACTAACTCAGTGACAGGCTACCACCAATGGCATTATTAGATCAATAACATCAGGAGCAGTGGCGGCGCCAGACATTTTTTGTAGTCAGGGCATAACCAGGGCAATTATACAAGTAACCAGTGCAGGGGCGGTTAATGCCCAAAATAAATTATTGACAGGGCAAAGATTCTGGCAGGGCAACGACCAGGGCAAAGGCTTTTTAACCAGGGCATTTGCCCTGGCATGCCCTGGTGTAGTGCCGCCACTGATCAGGAGTCTAATCAAGTCAGACTCATGAAGCAGTCACTGAATTGAAAGCTCACTGTACTCCCCAACGACTGAATTTACCAACAGAAAACATTTGAAGTACTTACTGAGTGTGATGTGTTCATTAATCTTTGCCATATAAATTGAGTTTTAATTGCAGTAACTACAGTTATTGTTGACTGTATGGCATTTGTTGTTGTTCTTTGTCTTCTTGTAGCCAAGGCGGCAGAGTTTTTCTTTACACAGAAGCTTCCAAAGACAATAGCGGTGAAGAGGAAGAAGGATCTGCAGCTGGAGTGCATGTTGTCTGATCCCAGACCGGCCGTCACATGGTATCTCAATGGCGAGCCTTTGGAGGTAGAAATCATTTGTATCTAGAGTCTAAACGATCTATACTTGCACCGTGTGGAGGCAATAAATTCTCTGTTGTGCCATGCCAAGATGTGTGTCTGTGTGTTTGTTTATGTGTGTGTGCATATGTGCATGTATGTATGTGTTATGTATGCGTGTATGTAAGTATGTATGTAAGAATGGATGTATGTATGAATGTATCTATCAGCACACTTCATTTAGTGCCTTTTAAGTACTTGAGTACCTCTCACCAGTGTGTTTGTGTCACCTTCCACCAGGAATTGCCTTCCTTTAGATCTGCACGTTTTCTTAGCTAGGGCCTCTGCATGCACATTCTTACATAGGTACTATATAAATGCTCCGAATGAATGAATGAATGAATGAATGAATGAATGAATGAATGAATGAATGAATGAATGAATGAATGCTGTACTCTTGATATCTCTGGCTGATCCAAACAAGTGTACTTTAAGGTAGTTTGAAAGTGTATGCAAAACAGAGACAAATGCATTGAGACGTACATACAGTGGAAGACGGTTCCAAGAGGATGGACTTCGTAACAGTTACTTCCTTTCCTTAGACCACCAGAGTCCGATATGCCTTAGGAAATTTCTACATCCTTGAGACCCAGGGGGAAGCATTGTCAAGTTTTTACTGATACCATGTGCACATTACATGAGACTGCAGTAGCAGTGTGGAGGCCATGCTAAGAATAATTTTAAGCCATAAATTGATAATAGGTTATTAAATCGTATGAAATATGTTTCGTAATATCCAGGATAGTTACTGTGTGAGCCTACTATATCACTTCATTAATTGTTCTGTCTGTTTCTGCGCATGTACAGTGCTAGTTTAAAGAGTAATGTTAAGTGTAATGCGTAGCAACTGGAAATAGGGTAGTCCATTAAAAGAGCTGTTTAAAAACAGATGAATAAGAGAAAAGTAAACATGTGAATTTTATTTTGCAGTATACAACCGGAAAATACGAGATCTCTCGAAGGGAGAACCGCTGCATTCTGAAAATAAAGAATGCCGGAAAAGAGGACCATAACGCGGAGTTTGCCTGCACAGTGGAGGGTGACAAGACAGCTTGTGTTGTGACTGTTGAAGGTCAGACTAGTTTCTTGTTTATGCTCACATAACCATTTTCTTTCTAAATTTGATTCCCTCACCAGTCGCGGTTTCCTGGCTAGGATGCTGTACAGCTAGGCTAGTGTGTTTTTTAGTTAACTTTTACTAACTTCTCTGCTACTGTTTGATAACTTTGTATGTAAAGTGCTGTGTGTTTGCCAGCGTTTAATAAAGTACACACTTACTTACATCTCTGTTGGTCTCTAGGCTATAGTTCAGTGGTGCAGTGGGTTTTAATCCACCATTTGTGTGGAATAAATAAAGCAAATAAATTAAACTTGAAATTAAAATTAAACTTTCTCAACTCAATTAGGAGATTTAGTACGATACCGCTGAAATATCCAGTTAAGTCACAGATTTGCGTAATACCTATTCAAAAGGAACGCATCTGCAGAGGTCCTTCCATACTGACAAGCCAAAATTATCATGAAACAAATGGTTTTCAAGTGCTTACAGAATAGAGGCAAAAAGTGGCCTAGGTAATGGCAAACATATGATGAGATTTCCTAGTAGAACTTATGAATTGAGATTTCCTCATATGACGGCTAGGCATATAGAGTGAAGGCCAGGACTTGGACTACTTGTAGAAATGGAGCAATGAAAATGGGGAAGGGTTAGTTTGAAAGCATTTGACAGAGAATGTGGTATTTCTAGCAGTAAGCATGCGGATGTCTGAAGTAACATTATAGAAGTAGTTTCTGCAGATATGATGAGACTTTATTATAAAACTTTGAGATTGTAAGAATGAAGGCTAGAACTTGCAAAGGACTATGTGTAGCGATGGTACAACTTAGGAAACATTGGGAATTTGATGGAGTGTAACACAGAGTGGAACATTTGAAACCATTATTTCTTGAGACTTCAGAGTAGTGCTATAGAAGTGCAGCTTTACATAAGGCATCGAGTTAAAATCAAGTCCCATGATTTCACAGAGATTTAGTTTATCTTTGCTTTATTTGTGCTGCTGATTATGGCCTTGAACTGATGTTGTTATGCAGAACCTGAATATGACTTTGAGAAGAACCTAACGGATGCTGATGCCTATGAGAAGGAAACAGCAGAGTTTGAGTGTGAGGTTAACGATGAGGAAGCACCAGTACAATGGTTCAGAGAAGACAAGGTCAGCATCATTCATTCTTTCACTCTTTCATTCATTCAGTAAATTTATATAGCACATCTTTACATATCTATTCAGAAATATTTCCTCCCAATCTGCATATACTGATACTAGAAGCACTACCTAACAATCTAAGATTCTGAAAATCCAATATGTGAAAGCGAACATTCATTATAAATGTGTCTAATTCTTGTATGATCCTTCATGTAAGACTACTTCGGTAGTATGAAGGTGATTTCTGTTAAATAAAACAGACCCAATAGTTGATTGTGTTCCCTAAAAACAGCCATGAAAGTATGCACTTTGATGTCTGACAGCAGGAAAAATTGTGGCACTATGACGGCTACCGGTAATTTAAATATAACACAACTGTGCTGCATCAGGCTACAACACTGTGTCTTGGACTCGTACCGAGAGTATATTACACCTGCTGTCCATTTTTCATACACTGGTTTTCTGTATTTGCGCATTTCTTCTTGCAGCTGGCACTCCTAATGTTCAAAGCACGTGTAAATCATTTGTTATTCTACCTATGTTTCATGGTTACACCTTGTTGTGTTGTTAAAGGTCAATCCTCTCTCTGATCAGCTTCTGCTAGAAAGTACGTTGATCCTGGTACACATCTTGTCTTTGGCTGGCATTCATTCACAGTTGCTGGTTCCTCCTTCTGGAACTCTCTACTTCCTTATGCTTGCAACTCTCCTACTCGTTCACTCTAAACTGATTACTTAACTCTTCCAGTCTACTTAAGGATCTTAATGTTTGCCTTCAGTGTGCACTTCTGAACTTCGTAAGGAAGGATTATCAAATTATTGTTATGTCCAATTCCAGTACTATGAGCAGCACTTTGATTTCAGAAAAACAAAATGTTTGTTACTGTTGATGCCAATGCTGCATTTGTTTTTTAGTTGATTGACGTCAATGATCCCAAATATTTCGCTGTCCAAGACGGCAAAAAGCGCAGACTTCGTGTGACTAACATAGGCAGCAAAGATGAAGGAGTCTACAAGTGCAAAGTGCAGAATAAGATCACTTCTGCAAAGCTTTACGTTGCTCGTAAGTTCAAAACTGGCTTAGTAATGAATCTGGCTGGCTTTCTGTTAAGTTTACAGTGACTGTTTTGCTGGTACCATAGAGGTCTTTCAATTTGATTACCTTAATTTTTATTTATTATTTCTATATGTGACGTCGGCCGAGAGAAGGGACCACTTGTCGGGTTCTAGATCAGCCGGAAAATGGGTTTTTCGTAATATCGTGATCATTGATTTTTGCGTCTAATTACTGCACCTGAAGCTAATAATCGCTGTATAGCGACCTATATTACTCCACATGATGTACTAAGGCCAAAATTCTGGTATTAACGCATCGGGTAGAGACAGTTTCAATGTTTATAAATGATATTTTATAATGTCTGTCAGAAGTTCATAAATTTTGGGCCAAACTTTCTGAAATTTTACCCTGATTTTCTGATGGCATAAGCTTATGGAAATAAGTCCATTCTCGCAAATGGTCCCTTCTCTCGGCCGACGTCACATATACAAGTGTATCTAGTGCTACGCCATAAAAAGTGTATCCATCATTGGTGCTTGTACATCAGGGCCTCGCTCAAGGTCCCTATACAATCATCATCTCAGGCAAGAGTGAAGTCCACATGCTTCTCACTAATCTGGGGCTATCATGGTCTGCACATGGAGACTTTAAAAGGCATGGCACTCATTCAAACAAAGGGTGGTGGTAAAGGATCTTACCCAATCAATTCATTCAAAAATGAGCAGGGTCCAGGCCATATGATCATTATAGAAAAACATGCGTAGGGTATACCAGGGTGAGCACGAGATAATTCATTTACTGTATTGCAGCAAAATCTAACTTGCAAGTGAATAATAGTGTTTGATTGAAAGGTTGTTTTATATTTGATTTATGGCTTGTCCATTAATATAATGACAATCTACAGCCTCTGAGTTTAGAATTTTTGGAGTGCCACTGATGAGTTTTTTCTCAAAGTGGCACTGTATGAATGTCAGATTACAATTACAAGACTGTGACATATGTTCATGGTTTTGATGTCTGTGTTTTCTCTGCAGCTGACGTCATCATCAAAGAACAACTGAAGAACCTGAAGAAGATTGAAGGTGAAACGGCAAAGATGCAGTGCAAAGTCAAGAACCCGAAGAACTATCCAATCAAATGGTTCAGGAACGGCCAGGAGATTACCTTCCCTAGCGACAAGTCAGTACTGAGCCAGAAACTAGAATATCATGTCCTTATCTCATGTCCTTATCTGTAGATGATAAACTTAATCTAATTGGTGATTTTAGCACAATATTCCAAATGCCACATAATTGATTACATTATCATAATATAATTATATGCCTCTCAGGGGGTTCATAAAAGATTGTTAGAAGCACCCATATATACTGCCCAAATACATAGCATAAATGGTGCCTAGCAATATGTACTAAGTATCTGTTTAAGGCTCTTAACCCTAGGGCTACCAAGCTTTTTTTGTGACATCGGCTACCAAGGGGGGGGTTGAGACGACCCCCCTGGATTTCGTGTTTGGTTTCACATATCATAACTTGTAATACAGCATTGGATTCAGCATTCATTTCTGCACAGAATGGTATATTTAGTTGTACATTATGTGAATGCTCCTCGAAATTACATCACTTTTAACAACGGAACCCCCTTAATTAGCGATATTTTATATTATTGCGTACATTTTGTACTTTTTGGATAAAGAAATATAAAATTATGTGTGTTTTGAAACTGATCTATGTATCCAAGATACACATACATCCCTACATATGTTTATATACGTATAAATATACATCCGTACATTATATATCCATACATATATATCGGTTTACGTTGTGATGCTGTATTCAGCCGTTTTCACACAGATTACGCGTATTATTATTTATTTTGATCACTTCCGGTATTCAAAAGACAAAGATCTAGGTATGCAAATGAAGCCCTACATTCCCTCTAAAGAATGGTATATTTGTTTCTCTTCCAGGAATATAAATGAATACGCTACCGACAAAAAACTAAGGGGAGTCCTTCCATTCAGACATTTTTCACGCATATTACGCGTATTATTATTTATTTTTATCACTTCCGGTTTTCAAAAGACAAACATCTAAGTATGCAAATGAAGCCCTGCATTCCCTCTAAAGAATGGTATATTTGTTTCTCTTCCAGGAAGAAAAATGAGTACACTATAGACGAAAAACTAAGGGGGTCGTATCAACCCCCTCTGGTACCTCGGGTATATCGGGTGTAACTTTTGAATGGCATGAGATATCACAATGATGTTTACCTCAAAATGTGCGCAAAAGATCCTGCTACAGCTACCTAAATTATCAAAATTATATTCCACATGGAACAAGTTTTCTAAGCAAAAAACCTAGGGGGTCGTAATAACCCCCCCCTTGGTAGCCTGAGGGTTAAGATAAGAATTACATCTATGTTTCTTTGTAAAGTTCTTTTTAAGGTGTTAGTTAATTTGCCAAATACACGGACGTGTACAATAGTGTACATCCATAAACATCAGTAGCTACCTAGGTAATCTTGACTTGAATCAGCACTACTTCATTGCAAGGCCAGCCTTGGGATGCAAATTTGTTTCTACGCACTTAGGTAATTCATGAGCCATATTTCATTTAAATTTATCATCTGAAGGTATCAATTGCTGGTGTTTTCTGCAATTTCTAATAGATTTGAGTTTACTGAAGAAGATGGAAAGCAAACGCTTGTTATCAAAGACTTGAAACTGGACGATGCTGCCGAATATTCGTGCAAAATTGGAGACAGAGAGACTTCTGCTAAACTCCAGGTCGATGAAGGTAATATTGCTTCACTGTGTTTCAAGCTGCATGTACCACTGATGACTTTGGAATGGACATTGAGGCTTTAACACTTTAACGACGAGCTACTTTGGTTTCCCTGTAACTTTTAGTACACTCTCATCTTTAAAGTGTTAAAGCTTTGAGGATTTTTTTATTTTTTATATCGAATCCTTATGTCTAATGAAATCCTGTAAATTGCAAGAAAGGATGACTGGATTGCATTGACGTCTGTACTTCCACTGAAAGATAGTCAACTGCAAGGCCATGCCTTGGATGGCTCTTGGTGATCTATGCATTCACAGAAACTGATTACTCTAATCTAATAACTTCAGCTGGTAGCTTCGTTATCATAATGAATAAAGTACCAATCGATGGTCACTTCAAGTGCCACCATACTCGTTTGTAATGACACTTAACATCATAATAGGCTAGCGCAGAGAGCACCTCTGAGTGGGTCTCTTGAAGAGGTGCTATATAAATTCTCTGAATGAATACTCAAAGTCATAATCTATTACAGAGGACATGGCATTCTTTAAAATGGTAATGTACATATCTGTGAAACCATTCAACAATAAAAACAAACTGCAGTACTTCACTGAAGCGTGTAATTCAATGAGTGGAATGTAGGCATTAAGTTCTTCGCTTTCTGATGTGTTTGCAGGTCGTAGGCCTCCTAAGATTTTCTTGGATGCAGTTCCAAGAGAACTGACAGTCAGAGCTGGCAAGAAAGTCGATTTAGAAATTCCCTACACAGGTGAGACATCTGCTTTCAGTTTTCGAGGTGACTAGAATTATTGGAAATTCCACGCAGAGGTGATAAGTCTGCTGTCACTTTTCAAAGTATTGCTAGTTTACTTTATCGGCGGCTTTGCAGCTTCGCCAGTTTGGGTATGGGTATTGGCCAATCATAATCCCTCTTCCAATCATTCAGCATATCATATGTCAGCCAGGATGGTTGTTGGAACGTGATGAGTTTTTATGTCAGTCAAGGTTACCCATGTGGTAATGCAAATAAACCGAATACTTGGCTATTATAATCGCTGCCTTCAAGTTTCATGAGATTTTAGTGAATCTGAATATTTCTCAATGAATTTTCTTACTGATTTTGGTTTATCACTGTGTTGAATGTTTGATTTGGTGCCAGTTTAGGACCTCATGCATGTACATGCAGATCATTATAATCTTTTCAATTTCTTGACCCTGTTTAGCTTATCCTCTACCAGTTATAATCCTTTGAATTTCTTGTTCTTATTTGGCTTATCCTTTGGCTAATCGTAATCCCGTGAATTTCGTGCCCTTACCTAGCTCATCCTCTACCAATCATAATCTTTTGAATTTCTTGACCTCATTTAGCTTATCGTCTTCCAACGATAATCATTTGAATTTATTACTTTTATTTAGCTTATCGGATCCTATTCAAATCATAATCCCTTGAATTTCTTGCTCTTATTTAGCTTATTCTCTTCCAATCATAATCCTTTGAATTTCTTTACCTCATTTACTTTATCCTCTTCCAATCATAATCCTTTGAATTTCTTTACCTCTTTTAGCTTATCCTTTACCAAAGTCCAAGTGGTCCAAGAACAAAGGTGATCTTCCTAAGGACGACAACGTCGCTTTCTCCCAGAAACCGGATCTCTGCAAACTCGTCTTAAAGAAGGCAAAGCGGAGTGATGCTGGAGACTATGAACTGGAACTGGAAAATGCAGCCGGAAAAGCGTCCGTTCCAATCACGCTTAAAGTCATCGGTACATTTACTGTGCTTTGATTGATTGCTTACATTTTACCTTACATTTTACCTTCATTACTTCTTGTAAAGGTTACATACTGGAGCTCTGTTGAGCAGAAAAACGTGATAGGCAATGGAATTACAGGCAATCACTTGGCCTAAGCCTCACTCAGAGTTGTTAACAAAAATTAACTACATTTTACTGCAATACAATACAAGCATAAATAGTCAGGTATTTAGATATATGCATACAAGTGTGCTTGCTTACATGTTTGCATACATGCGTGCATACTCAGTGTGAACATTGCAGATAAAGCTATCTAACCGTTTGACTGATTTTGTTTCTAGACAAACCGTCGAAGCCAGAGGGACCTCTGGCGGTGAAAGAGATCTACAAGGACCACTGCCACATCTCCTGGAATCCTCCGAAAGATGATGGTGGTCTGCCAATCGAACACTACGTGGTGGAGGCGATGGATATGGACACGAAGAAGTGGGTGGTAGTGGGCAAGGTACAGGAGGACACACAATGCGGTGTGCCTGACCTTGTGCCTGGAAAGCGATACAAATTCCGTGTCAAGGCAGTCAATGCAGAGGGAGAGAGCGAGGCACTCGCAACGGATACTGAAATTCTCGCCAAAGATCCCTTTGGTAAGTACAGCACTGGTTTAAGATGGTGATGAGATCTATGTCATTGTTGTTATTGACGATGATGTTGGTGAAGATGATGATAGTGGTAGTTACAGATGCAGTCAACTGACTTTCTTGACCACAGACAACAGTTAGATGATGAAGATAAAATGCAACGCTTTATTACTTTCATATTATTTTTATTTATTATTATTATTATCAAGTGAAAAATTTAGCATGGTATTGTCTAGGATAATCAGATGGTGTTACCACATTGGAGAGCTACTGAGAGTCTCTGGAACAGGTACCTTGTCTCCAGTGGATCATGGATTGCATCCATCAACTTCGTCCCATTACCGACGCAGTACTTCATTTTGTATTTAAAATGTGAGAAAAGAAAGCTTGAGCTAACAGAACTGGTGGTAATGAATATCGCATATGTGAACCAGTTTGTGAAAGGCATAAGCCACGGGTATTTCTTGGGTAGGGTGGAACAAACATTGATGCTAATGGCTGGTTTTGTAAATGACGTTGAGTTAACTGTAACGTATAAGTCAGGTGATATATTATGTGCTGCCTATATGTAATTATGTATAGTGTGATTGGTATGAGATTTCCTGCTTTATTCCAGATCCTCCGGGTAAACCAGGCCGACCAGAAGTGGTTGACTATGACAAGGACCAAGCTGAGATCAAGTGGACTCCGTCAAAGAGTGATGGTGGAAACCCAATCCAGAAATACATAATCGAAAAGAAAGCTAAGGGTGGCGAATGGGAAAAGGTAAACAGGATGTGATGAACAGTTGTGTTATGTTTTGTTTGATGGCATGTATGTATCAAAACATTTCTATGACACATTTTAATCCAATAACGATGAGAAATATTGTTTCCCAGTAGCTTTTAGTCTGTGAAGTGTTAAGAAACTTCAATATACTTCAATACAACTGCATTTCATATTGCCCGCCTTCCAAAGTTCAGAAGCGCATGCACGACTTATGGCAGAACATCAGTGGTGCTGAGCAATTGTGAGTGAAGAACTTGCTTAAGGTCCCTACTTAGTTACTGCCTCAGTGGAGGCTTGAACCTTTACTCTCTGCATTACGGTCTTGTTTATCATTGCTATGATTGGTTTACTTTAATAACAGTGTCACATTATCACCGATCATGTAAGTCATGTCCTGTTCTGAGAAATGTGATATAAATGGCCATCTGTAATTATACCAGTACACATCCAAATTTCACATTTCTCCTGTTAACATCCAATTTACTTCCTTGAGTTCATCAGTGTCTTATGTCCAGTATAGACAGTTACTCTTATACCAGATATCACGTTGCCTGCCACTGTTGAAATTGCTTTCCATTTTTGCATCATACTTTCTATTGCTCTTCACAGCTGAACATATCACCTATTAAAGTTTTACTGGGTTTTTCCAGCATATTTTAATTTTTTATATGCTCTTGACGCACTGATCAACTGATGCCTTGTGCTGCAATATTATAACGGTGCTATAGAAGTTTTAGATTAGATACTCGTCAGTAGTGTAACTACATAGCATTAGATTCTTTATATTATGGTATTGCTCTGATAAAGGAAATTATGAATGACATGAGTTACCTTGCTGTACGGCAGGTCGGAATGGTTCCTCCAGAGGAGTCTTCTGCCCTTGTACCTGGTCTAGAAGAGGGCAAGGAATATGAATTCCGAGTGCTGGCCGTCAATGAAGCTGGGCCTGGCGTGCCATCCGATCCTAGCAAAAATGTCCTCACCAAAGCTCGCAGAGGTCTGTTTTCTGTCAAACGATGATGATCTTAGTTTAATAAGAGTAGAGATTTTATTGTTTATCATTTTTTAACTCTACTCATTTGGTTTAACTTGTTGTTCATGTATTATTAATATTTAAGGCCAGATAAAGTCTGTTGGTTACTCATCTCTTACCCACATTTGTTTTGGATTCCATTGTTCAACTGTAGTTAAGCCAAGGATCGACAGGGAAAGCTTCAATCCATCTGTACAGCTGAAACGAGGTCAGGAACTGAAAATTGAGGTCAAGTTCACTGGGGAGCCTCCTCCAACGGCTGCCTGGAGCCGGGGTGGAAAGGTAACGGTCTGCTTCAGTTTCCAACGAAACCAAGTTGGAGTGTTGCATGGTGTGAACGACTAACCGATTTAATGGGTGCGTTCCTCGTTTCAGTGTTTGTAACGATTCTGTTGTTATTTATCGTTCTGATGGAGCATTGGAAATGGAATTGTGGCCAAGTTGCTTGACCACAGTTGTTGTAACTATATGTGTATTAATCAAGTCACCATTCATGAAGTCTTTGTATGCACATTCATTTACTAATTTATTCATTCATTCAGATGATTTATCTAGTGCCCCTCCAAGACACCTACTCAGAGGTGCTCCCAGCCCAACTCCAGGGATAAAGAACAATTTTCAGAAGCTTGTAAAAGGTGTATGTAGAGTCCATAGCTAAAAGAACATGCAGATCTAAAGAAAGGTTATTTCATGTGGTCAGCGCAGACACTGGAAAGGCAAGATGTTGCTTCTTTGAAGTGCACGCAAAGGGAACAACAAGTTTGCCTCGAGATGCAGAACGAAGATTTCTGCGTCCAGTCAGACTTGAGGTGGGGCAGTAAAGCTCCTGAAAGTAGGCAGGGCACTCCCTAAATGGCACTGCCAGACCCAGACCGAAATCCTGAATTCAGTGCGGTGGGAAAGAAGCAACCAATGGAGCATATAATGTGGGAAATTTTGAAATGCCACCAACAAGATAACAGCTTCACACACTAAACCATTATTCTTCATTTGTTGCAGCTTCAGGTTTATCTTTGTTGAGTCTTTATGGTTACCATTGTATTACCATCACCGTCATGTCATGATGACCTTGCATGTAATTACATATTCAGTCATCATCACCTTAGCAGATTTCTTGATTTACTAGTTGTTTACTTTACTGATCCTAATGCTTGCTCTTTCACCCTCCCCAGTTAGCCTAGCACTCTTGATTGGCTGAGGGATATGTTGTGTTGTTCTGAGTTTTAGCATTGTTTGCTGTTTCCTTCATAGTTTTGAAGTAAATGAACACATGAATTTATATAGCACCATTCAGAGAAAAACCTCTCAAAGGGAGCAAACAACTTCCGGCTTACCAAAGACAGGAAATGCCTCAGACAGTTGTTACCAAGTTCTGGTCAACCTTTTCCAGTGTTATGGACCAGGTTAAAGTAAAATGTAAATGTAAACGTTTTTCTTTAGCAACCACTTGGCTTCAACTATGTTTCTTTTCAATGAATTTATGGAGTGAGGTCCTTCACCGCTGTTGTCTGTTTGTTTGGCTACAAATAAACGATTGATTGATTGATTGATTGATTGATTGATTGATTGATTGATTGATTGATTGATTGATTGATTGATTGATTGATTGATTGATTGATTGATTGATTGATTGATTGATTGATTGATTGATTGATTGATTGATTGATTGATTGATTGATTGATTGATTGATTGATTGATTGATTGATTGATTGATTGATTGATTGATGGCAATTAAGGTCCTCATGAACCGGTAATAGTCATGTATGGATCATGCTAGCTCAAGATTCAATTCTGTTAAATAATCCTCGATTGATGTGTGAACGGTATTCTCGTATCCAGAGAAGTTTTGACGTAATTATGTTTTAACCGATGTAGCTAACCACTTCAGTGATACAATGCAGATAGTTGAAGGAGAATTATTATTATGTCAGATATGAGAGTTTGAACTAATATGAAATCATTGCTAATTATTTAGCTGTCTTTTATGTGTCTTGCCTGTCAAGCAATCCCAATTATTTACCATATATACCACATGTCGTGAAATATAGTGTGGAACTGATCAATGTTCAGAATTCTGTTGTAGCTACATGTAGTTGTTGCTAATTAATTACATAATGATAATGTACTTGTTTACTCGATGCAATTACCGGTAAGTTTAAGATGGTGATGGTGATGAGATCAAGGTCATTTTTAACTGATGTTGGTGATGCTCTGTAGAGCCATAGAAACTCTTTAAAGGAATGTTCTGAGGTCAAAGTATTTTACATAAACCAGTGGACTGACCTTCTGGAAATTGGCTTGATTGGTGGCTTGAGTTTCATCTGCTGGTGCTGTAGAAGTTAATATTTTAACACAATTTACAAGACTGGTCTTATAAGAAAATCAGGGCTATGCAGTACCCTAGTAATTGGCATACTGGACTATCAGTTGAGAGGCTTAGATTCAAAACCATGCCAGGATAAGGAAATGGCAGTTTTTGATGTTCAGGAGCAGGGCTTCTCATTTGAGGCGATCGATCGATCGATCTCCTTGGTCGATCGCCTAGCAGAGGTCTGGTGGATCGGTAAATCGATCGCGCAAATCGAGCGCAATCGATTTACTCCAAGAGGAAACTGGAGCCATTATTTTATTTACCTAATTTACATTACTTTAATTTTTGCGTAGGCATATACTTGCGGCGGCGGTGAATGCGTTCGGAACGCAGCGTTTCGTTAGCCTACCTAATGACTGCTGAGTGATCGCCCCAATTTTGTTCATGATTGGTCATAACAACACGGTTGACCACACCTCCGCGTAAAGTTATTTTGTAAGTTCGCAACGTCACTAATTTCGGAAATTATTGAAAGCCACAATGGCGGCGAGAGTGCCGAAGTGGAATAATAATGTACAGTTTAGCATGTTTCTGTCATGGAAATTAGGTGACTCGTTCAATCTGGATGTAGTCGAAATGGCCAAGTAGGCCGTAGGCCTAGGCAGTAACATGTTAAAACTTATTACAACTATGAATGATGTGGGATAGATAACAAGCAACGGCACTCGTTTTCGGTTGCTGGCCCTAGGACTGGAATGACCTCGATCCCTGTTGCGCTCCGCCTATAGGCCTAGTGAATAGAGTTCACACGGTCACAGCATTATTCTTTAATAACTTAACGACTGTCTTATTTAGCCGTGGCTGGACTAGGAGCGCTTCTGAGTCAATCACCTTGAAAGAGCCAGTGTGATTCTCCTTACATATTTTATTTTAGTTATAGTTACAGTTATAGTTAATGGTTTTTTATTTTAGTTATAGTTATAGTTATAGTTAATATTGTTTTTTAGTTATAGTTATAGTTATAGTTAATGAATTTTTATTTTAGTTAATTTTAGTTACTACTTAGTTACAATAATTAAGGCTATAAGCAAAATTGTGCGTATTAACACGCTGTTTCTCAATATGCTCAGAGCTTTGAAAGCCTTTGAAGCATGGGTGCATTCAGCTTCATGAATACACGAGTTTCCAAAGTACTGACAAATTGCATAATAAAGATATCGTATTTTTCGTTCTCATTTATGTCGAATCGTCCATATTGTACTTCCAATTTTATTTTTTGTATTAACGAAAATAAAGATGAATTTTCGTTATTGTTATTTTCGTTATAGTTATAGTTATAGTTAATGATATTTTTTAGTTATAGTTATAGTTATCGTTAACGAAATCATTTTATTTTCGTTAACGAAAATTTTCGTTATCGTTATCGTTAATGAGAATCACACTGGAAAGAGCGCAATAAGAAAACTAATTAATAATACTATCAATCGTAATAATAACGGAACTGAACTGAGATACGCCTATTAAATTAGTACTATAATAAAAAAAATTATGCAGCTATAGCTGCTATACGTACTATAATATGCAGCTATACGAATATGATACACAAAATACGCTTTATACACAAAAGCTCTCGAGATCGATCGCGCACCGATCGCCTCCGCGATACAGCGTGATCGATTTTCAGATCGCCTTCTATTTTCAAATGAGAAGCTCTGTTCAGGAGGTATCGGATTTTTCGTGAAACCAGATCACTTTCAAATTCTCTGCTGACATCTTGAATGCCTTTGTGTTGCATTGTAGCAATTTGAGAGCAAGGACAACGTAAAGATTACCAGCGCGGATTATTCGTCTGTCATTGTCTATCGTAACACAGAACGTAAAGACACAGGAATATTCGTGATAACCGTCTCAAACGCTCATGGCAGTGACTCGGCTGAAATCGAAGTTGTCGTTTTGGGTGCGTTATGTCAGACTTCACTCAGTTAGCCATCTTTAGAGATGCCCACCTGTTTTTGAAGTTTACAGCAAATGCTAGAATTTGATTGTTTTATTGATTGATTGATTAATCGAGCGAGCGAGTGATTGAGTGATATATTGATTCATTGGTTGATTCATCGATTGAACTGTGTGGCACATGTGCAAGAATTTTCTATGAGGTAAAACTAACGGATCTCATGTGACTTGTATAGCACCATTTTGTTGATGTATAGTGCATGAGCTTTCAATTGATATTTGCTTCAAAGCAGAACAGTTGCAGTTGGAGTTGAGATTCACCAGAGCCTCAGAGACCACAAGACAGACACGTTTGTGCTGTATTTATGACTAGCTAATTTGTCTGATTAGCAGGTTTGCCAATAAACTGACTGAGGTTTTGACTAGAGTATGGCTTGCTAACCAACTCACACTGGTTGCTGTTCTCATCTGGTTTGTTAGTTTGTGTTGGATCAGGAGCACTGTTGAGAAGTTAACTTTATTGGTGCTATATAAATGGTTGTTTACATTACACTGTATTTGATTTTGTTGATTGATCTGTTGAATGTGTAGGTCCTCCCGGAAGACCAAAGGGTCCACTGGAGGTGCTAGACATTCAAAAGGACAGCGCCACCATTGCATGGAAACCACCAGAGGACACCGGTGGTCGCCCCATCACGTCAGTATATAATTATGTTCTTTTGAATAGATAAATAAATTGGAGATGTTTGAAATGGTGTTATAGAAATTTTGGGGTTTTGCAGAAGAGGAATTGTTGCTTAATATCTCATATATCTTGGCAATCGCATTTCAGATGTTGTTAGATATGATTTAAGTTAATTATTATCACTCGGTTATAAATATTATTTTAAGTCGATTTGTTAAGTGCAAGAACTTCACTAAATGCACTGCAAATGCACTTGAAAGCTGCTGCTGATAAAATGCTATAAATGAATGAGTCTTCAACATCTTTTAAAAGCTCTCCCAGCAATATCTAAGAATCCCGATGTGTAACAGGCAGTGAAGCATTCCTAACGTTGGGCCAGATACGGCAGCTGTCCTTGGTCTGGGCTCGCTGGCTTGCCTTATCCAAACTAGATAATATTATTTCACGACAGAATGCAGTTGAGAATTATGTTTAAACCGAAAGGAGAAGAAGGGACATAAACACCCACTCAATGACCCCACTGCATTCTTCTTGTTGTTGTGACAGTCAAACTGTTGTTATGTGTAGCAAATCAGCAATTTGCATGTTACCTTTTAAGGTCCTACTTTACCTTACCTTAAATTCAGTTATGAACTTGGGCCTGGAATATTAGTAACACCTTTCACTGCATATAATAGGATCCTTAATTGCATGGTGTCATGTCATTAAGACTGTGCTATCTTTCCAGGGGCTACCGAGTGGAGAAAATGAATCCTAAGACAGGTAAATGGGAGAAGGCCGGAGGAAACCTAGGTCCAGATGTGACAGAGTTCAAGGTGCCAAAGCTGAAGGAAGGCGAGGGATATAAGTTCCGAGTCAAGGCAGAGAACGACCTTGGCCAGAGTGAGCCACTTGAATCAGAAGATGCAACCAAGGTCAAGAACCCATTCGGTGAGCAGTTATAAATATCCTAACTAATTGTTTGTCCTTACATATTGTAACTCCAAGGCCTAGTCAGATCTAAGCCTCTTCACTTGTACCAGGGTCAGAGTTCGTTTGCTTTTTTCGGTCCTTTTTTATACCCACTGCATCAAATGAAGCTGTGAATATCACGAACTCCCGAAACAGTCCCCCACTTGCTTGGATAGGGTACGGTGGCCAATTGGTTAGAGCGCTTGGCCTGTAACACAGAGAGTATGGGTTTGAGCCTCCAATCAGGTAGTTAATAACTGTGTAGGGAGCATGTCCTTCACTCACAATTGCTCAGCACCATCAATGTCCTGTCATATGGTTGTGTGCACTTCTAAACTTTGGAAGGAGGGCAGTATCAAAATACAGTTGTATTGCTTGCTCTCTGTACTGCAGTGTACTGCTGAAGACTGAAGGCCGAACTCGTCATGCTGTCCTATCCTGATTCTGCTCCTGCACCATAACATGACCACCATTTCCTACGATGCTCTCCTCCCTTACATGTAGATTCTGACCTGGCTCCAAAACCGATGAAACAAACTGGATCTTTGAACTTGATTTGATATAGTGCTGGTCCCCCATACATCACGTGTCAGTTGATGATTTCATGGCAAATGAAATTGTCAATCTATCTATAAATCAATAATTCATACAGTCAGCCATTCATTTAAGCTGGCAATAAGTTTGCTTGATGACAAAGGGTGGCAACCTACAAGTTATAAATTGGCATCAGATATCACAGAGAAGCTTTCATGCTCTCCAAACATTTGATAACCATACAGTGTTTGTTGCATTAGGTGAACAGTTGAGTTGACCTCTTTCCTTTGACCTGTCTTAGATGCTTCTGATCCGCCGGGCAAGCCAGGAGTTATTGACAGTGGCCGTGACTTCATCAAAATACAATGGGACAAGCCAAAGAAGGACGGAGGAGCACCTGTTGAAGGTTACTATGTCGAACGCAAGGACCCAAAGTCAAACACCTGGGATAGGATCAACCTCAAGCCAGTCACGGTAAAGACAGTTTTGTGTATGGATGTGCATGTATCACCTTCCCTGCCCAACCTAATGTTTGTCAGAGGCGGCTGACCTAAAACATAAGCAGACTGGTTCTCAGTGACTAGCTTCATCACTTGATTTTAAACTGCCTTCCCCAAAGTTAAAGAGATCTTGTAGGTTAAAATGGAAATTTACTGGATCTGAACATTTTTATAAATCCTTTTAACTTAAGAACTTTACAGAAGTGCTTACGTGGATGTCTAATAAACCGTAAAAGGTGCATTTCAATGTAGGTGTTTTAAATTAGTGTTTGCATGACAGAGTTGCCACATCTACCAATGCCACAGTTTTCACAGGGTTCTCATCATAAAAATGTAGAAGTTGAGTTTGAGCTTCCTTTTGGTTTCGTCATTTTTGTCTTGTAGGTTTTTGGTTGCATTATTGCAGTCTGCCTCAGGTGAAAGTAAAGTATATAAAAAAGTTGAGTTCGTCTTCTTATTCGTTTTAGGAACCAGAGTTTACAGATGACAAGGTCTTCGCCAACAAGGAATACCAGTACCGTGCAGTGGCTGTTAATGAGGGTGGCGAATCAAAGCCAAGTGAACCCTCCGATCTCATCAAGGCCCGACCTCTGAAAGGTAACAGGTTACCTGTGTCAACTCGATATCAAATGGGTTTCTTATGGGTGCCATATTTATGGATGTGATAGGAATTGATATGACATAAATTGTAATCATGATCTCATGATTTCTACTTCACCTAAAGAAAGTTAGGTTACAGAAACCAGTGGCTTGCTTAGTCAAAACTAAATTGATAGGCAGGTAGGGTCAGGTTTGGTTCCAGGTCATGATCTGTGGGTCAGGCTGATAGATGACCAGGTTGCAGATTAGAATTGAAGCCAGAGAAAGTTATGGGAATAGGAGGAATTTGTATATGAGTTATTAAAGAGGATTGTTTTCATTGTTGAGTGAAAGACCTGTGCAGAGATTGCAATAGGTGCAGTGTTGATAGTTCACAGGATGGGTCAGATAACTGGGTAATTCTGGCAGGAGTTTATTCCTGAGGGATAAAGCAGCTTTGGCTATGAATTGATTGGATTATTTCTTAATTGTTGATAGAAATCATTGTGTTGTAGGATGTAGGTGGTCCATCATGAGTTTAACTCTGGTAAAATGGTCCTTGAGACGAATACTCAATGATCCACTGCTATAGATGGATAGTCCTATGGTTGCATACATCAATTAGTTGCATCTTATGCCTAATTGCATCTTAAATTGTTGCCACTATGTGAAATTCCAAAACTTTTTTCAGTTCTTCAATGACTTCTTGTCTATTTTCTCAACAGAGGCACCAAAGCTGGATCTGAGCAAGCTTGCTGGAAAGGAGATTCGTGTGAGAGCGGGCGAACCAATAAAAATCGACATTCCTCTTTCGGGCACCCCGGCCCCAATCATCTCTTGGCAGAAAGACAAGAAAGCTCTTTCCCCTTCCAACAGGGTATGTTGCTGATAACTCGATATTCTCGCACTGCTCAAATAAATTACAATATAATTTAACTTCTATGTTTAAATTAGCAAATAGCAATTTATCATCATCGTCTGTGGTATACCACTGTCTGGAGCCTTGCCATGGCCACAGTATGTTGAAAGCCATCTCTGTTAATTAACAACTGTTAATCATTCCCAACAAGTGGAATGGACATTTATTTGGAGGCTTCTGTCAAAGTCCATGTGGGAATCCGGTTCCCTTTGACTTTTCCATTGATTTATTTTATTCATTTTTTAATTTGTTGGTGTTGGTTTATAATTCTTAAGATTATATTCGTGCTGTGTTTGCCAGTGTTTCTTCTCATTTATGATTTTGAATTATTTGAAGGTGGTCATCAAATAATTTTTATTATCAGTGGGCTATCTTGTTTATATCTGATGTTTCTGGATTGGCTGTTCTCAGTCGTTTTGGTTGATGGTTGTGGGACACTGTGGCCAGTTGGTTAGGGCCTCGTCTGTGTAGGGACCTTGAGCAAGTCCTTCACTAACGGTTGCTTTGTGCCATTGGTTGATGCTTGGTCATTAGGTAGTAGTGGTGCTTAATAAATACATACTCTTAGTACTACTACTGCTAATTTTAATAACAATCATAATAATAATGATAATGATTGTAATAATAATTGTGCTGTAGGTCAACCAAGAGCATGGGGACGAGAAGGCTCTTCTCAATATTCCTTCATCTGTTCGTGGCGACAGTGGCAAATACACGATCACTGCCAAGAACGACTTTGGTGAAGACAGCGGAGATATCAATGTCGTTGTGCTAGGTATGCCTCTGATCTCAGTTTTGTTTTAAAATGAGTCTAATTGAACAATCTGAACTAATGATCAATATTTATATTTGTAGCGAATCAGGTCTTTATCAGTTAATCTTTTTTACATCACCCAAAAAGGAGAGCAAAGAGAGCAACACATGAAATAAGGGAAATAGACCTGCCTGTGATATTATACTGAAGTTTGACAGCATCAGAGAAATCCATCTCTAGTCTGATCTATTATAATCTGACTTCTGTATAATAAAAGGATTTCTTATGATACAGAATGAATTAAATGGTGCATGAAACTGCTTAGCAGTGCCAGAATCTTGGTCATCAATCCATCAAATTCTGGAGAATTATTCTTTCCTGGCAATTTAATTTTAAATTTAAAGTACAAGGTGAAAGTTTATCAGATATTGAGCACCACTGAAAACGATTGCAGGGACAGTTAAATGTCTGTTCATTTTAGTCAAAATGAAAATTCTAGGACTTAGAAATAAAAGGTAATGTCGCCTTTTTCTAGTTTTAAGTGTTTTACTGATGATTTTCTCCTGACTGTTCTCTCCAGATAAACCGTCACCTCCAAAGGATCTTTCGGTTTCTGACGTATTTGCTGATCGTTGTACGTTGTCCTGGAAGCCACCAGCAGATGACGGAGGAGGAGACATTACTGGTGAGTTTCAGGATGCATTGAGATTCAACCTTTAAATTAAGCCTTGAGACCTTTACATTAACGCTTGATGATGATGATAAGCGTTTACGCTAAGCATTGAGGAGAGGCCTTTACATTAATAAGCCTTTTTGTTAATAGACCTTTACATTAAGCCTTTTGATGATAATCCTTTACATTAAGCCATTTTGATGATAGGCCTTTTCATTAAGACTTGATGATGATAACTTGATAAGCCTTTCTACATTAAGCCTGTTTGATGATCGGCCTTTGCATTAAGACTTGATGATTATAGGCCTTTACGTTAAGCCTTTTTGATGATGAGCCCTTAGTCCCATACATTAAGCTTTTTTTGATGATAAGCCTTTACATTAAGGCTTGATGATGGCAAAACTTTACATTAAGCCTGTATTATTATTATTATTATTATTATTATTATTATTATTATTATTATTATTATTAAAAATTTAAGGCATGCAGTCACACAGAGATGCAGTTAGTCAGTTCCCAGGTTGGATGCAGTTACTTAAAAGATACTTATCGGTGCTAGATATGGTGCATCGGTATACATTCATAGATACTTGTAATCAGAGTGTTCAGAATAGCGATGGCAGTGATTTGCTCATGTTTTAGGTTATGTTATTGAGCGGTCTGATGCGGATGATGACCTTTGGACGACGTTGCCAGACGTTGTCACGGGAACCAAACACACGGTCGGCCATCTGAAGACTGGCAAGAAATACAAGTTCCGCGTCCGTGCAGAAAACATGTATGGACTCAGTGACCCGGTTGAACTTGATAAACCAGTCCTCGCAAAGAATCCTTATGGTTAGGCTGCTTTTTGATATGCTTATTGGTTAAATGTGTAGTTGGCTTATCTTCTTACACACTTTGTTGCTAGTAAATAGACAATCATTTCATATTCAGTACAAACGTATGTACGCCAAAGTGTTAATATGTAGTTGGTACAATTAAGAATATACTTACTTACTTTAGCAACAGGAATAGATTTGGGTTAGAGGTTGAATGATTCATTTGGTTACCTGAAAATGAAATGAGTCCAGTTTATTGCTGCCTTCATAATGTTAGCAGCACCACCTACAGAAACGAAATGAGTCTTTAATAGCGTAACAAAAACAGCGTGACAGAAAAGTTCACTTCATGACATTTCTGTTCTATTATAATATAGATGCCATTGTCTTTTTGATGTTTATTTTTATTTCATATTCGGTTGATATAGGTTATGTACTGTAACACATATATTAAATCCACAGATAAGCCTGATCCACCTGGTAAGCCAGAAGTAACAGACAGTGATGTGGATCATATTTCGGTGAAGTGGTCTCCTCCTTCGAAGGACGGTGGTGCACCCATTACAGGCTACAACGTTGAACGCCTTGACCCACGTACCGGTAGATGGACTAAGGCCAACACTGAACCACTCAAGGTGGGTGAATAACCACGAGACATCTGCTGTTGGGACATGGGTTTTGGGGATCATAAAATTATTGGTTTAATTTAACAATTTGCATGAAAACTTTTTGTTCTGATAAAGTTCAGCATTGTTAATCAAATGATGTGTTTCAAGATATCCGTAGCTTTGTATCTCGTAACAGATATAAACAATCCTGTAAGGTCTTGGTGGCTTCTGCAGGACTTGTGTTTAACACTTTAACGATAGCTGCATTGGTTTCCCAGTCACTTTAAGTACACGCTCATGGTCAAAGTGTTAAGCTGGAGCCCTGTGCATAACTTCGTAACAGAAACAATGCTTTAGGAATTTTTGACTTTACAGTTATGATTTATGATCAAGGGTCATAGTGATTGGAACAAAGAAAGTAGTTAAAGTAGTTGAACCTTTGTAGGCAATCACATGGTACAAGCATAAAGCCAGGCAATGTCCATGAGATGGTGATAAAACAATACACTTATAAATGACCTTATTGGGTTTTCTTGTCAAGTGCCTTGTTATAGTGATGTTGCATCATGGCAACAAATGAGTAAGTAAATGTAAGTAAGTAAATTATTATTGTGTATAATTTGCATTTGTGTGGCATCAGTTGATAGCTTATGCATACAAGGTTACAAGATTACCAGTAGATTACGTTTAATAAGACGGCATAATCTAAACTGTGATCTTTGCTGATGTTCAGTAAGTCATTTCATGTTGTTTTAACAGAAACCTGAGTTTACA
Organism: Aporrectodea caliginosa; assembly: GCA_020284085.1. Taxonomy (NCBI): domain Eukaryota; kingdom Metazoa; phylum Annelida; class Clitellata; order Crassiclitellata; family Lumbricidae; genus Aporrectodea; species Aporrectodea caliginosa. The sequence continues at coordinate 295,806 of JACEVL010000964.1, forward strand.
GACAAAAAGGTTCAGGGTGGGAAGGAGTACCAGTACAGGGTGACTGCAGTGAATGATGGTGGAGAGTCGGAACCAAGCGAGGCTTCAAGTCCAATCAAAGCCAAGCCACTTAAAGGTAGGACAATTGAATCAACTAACAGCTCCTTTTTTAATTGCAAGACCAGATGAGCAGCAGCGTTGATGACCGCATCAAGTCGAATAATGCTGCACTGTGGCAAGCCAGCAAAGGCGATATTGCAGTTATCGATTAGGCTCAGGATTAAACTGGCGAGTCACATCCTGTGTGAGAGACCATGAAACAGACCTCAGCTGTCTGAGGATTGCATAGCTGGTCCTCACAAGTCCTGTAGGATGATATGTGATGTGCTTAGGTTGAGCCTCATTCTCTTACCGATGTATTTTGGATAAATCGATATTCTTTATCTTTGAGAACTATACTCTGATGCCACAGCGGTAATGATATGACCTTGAAGTTCTGTCACTTGCTTTTGAAATTGATTTGTTGTTGAATTATGAAGTCTGTTGTGAAACTTCCATTCATTGAATTGCTGTTTTCATATTTAAAAAATTGATAAAACTTCAATTAAATGTTCGAATTTACACTTATAAACAAAACTGATGTTTCACCTAACAGCTCCTCCGAAGGTTGACCTGTCTGGACTGGGTGGCCGGGAGATCAGGGTTCGTGCTGGTGAACCACTCAAGATCGACGTGCCAATATCCGGAGCACCCACTCCAACTGTGACCTGGAAAAAAGATGGAAAAGACTTGCCAGAAACAAACAGGGTACAGTAAAGCATTAAATTTTCAGTAGAGCATTAGTTTCCGGTGTTTAACAACATCTCGTGGCTATCACGGCCGTTGACATCGCCCTCCTCCTTTTTCCAGGCTTGGGACTGGCATTACCAGGGTATGGGCAGTGGCAGAGTTAAAATAAATTTTAGAAGTGTACCAATGCACTTTGAGTTAGTCAGATTGCTTAGTTTTTCTTCTTTGTATCTATATTTCATTTGTTTATGTCCAATTGTGTTGAGATAAAGTTTGTACAAACAGAAATATTTACCATTAGGCCAAATACAACATGTCAACATATACACAGCAACATAAATACAACATATCATTTTTAATAAGTCAAACATGGTTTGAATGTGAAATCTAAATCAGTACTGTAACATATTCTTTGCTGTATATGTATCAGATAAATGTATCTGGATGTAAATGATATGTAGTGGCTATGCTGTTTAGTATCACTTTCTGTTAATTTTAAAATCAGTGCATCAACACTGACACATGTAAAAACAGATATTTTCTGAGGGGGCTATCACTTTACCCAACTGGTTGAGTTTTCTAACCAGCGTCCGCAACCTCTGGCTTCCATCAATCAGTCTAGGAAGGGACTTAAGAAGTGCAGTGATACCTAAAGTATATCCATGTGACCACTGATAATAAGTGGTAAAGTGGTTCTTGCAGATTCAGCTGAAGAGTGGTGAAGAAGAAGCTGCCCTTGACATTCCAGTTTCAAAGAGAAGTGACACTGGAAAATATGCTGTTACAGTGGCTAATCCGTTTGGAGAAGACACTGGAACCATCAACGTCGTTGTTCTCGGTAAATAGGAAAAGAAATTCGTCCTTATGTTGCATGAAATTTATGTATTGTGCATTATTAGTTAAACATGCACTGTCAATCAAAATAATTGTTATTTTTACAAGGTGTGGCTATCGTGATTCTTAAATTCATAGTTTTAGTTTTTGTCAGGGATGACTTGTTATGACAGTGATGGTGACAGTGATGATAACAATGGTGGTGTTAAAGATGTTGATGACAATCACTACAATGAAGACGCTGACGATGACAGTGATGATGACGATGATACAGTCAATGATGACAGTGGTTATGTAATTGACCATCATTTTACTTTCTAGATAAACCCGGTTCACCTGAAAACCTTCAAGCAAGCGACATCCATGCTGAATACTGTAAGCTGGCCTGGCAGCCGCCTGCTGATGATGGGGGTGGTGAAATCTTGGGTAAGTGCTCTATTTGGCAACAGACCTTGCTTTCTTAGGGCTAAACAGTGTAATGATGCAGTGTCTACAAGGTGGATGGATTGACTCTGCATGTCTTATCCAGTGCTCAGTAATTATTATAGGGTTATGTTTTGTCCACGTAGATGTAAAGAATTGATTTTGAGTTATTTACTCCAACAAAAACTGCCTTTTAATCCTATTCTGTCTTAAAATTATGAGTCCAGAATATTCCTTTATGACAAAATGGTTCATCTATATTAAATTCTTCTGATATTACAGTAAAATAGTATTTCTTTTGTATTAGTTCTGCTTTATTTTATCTATTGTTATGCTATGTTTATTCTGTGACATATTTTGGGTGTATAATTATTTTCTGTAGGATACATTGTGGAGAAGTGCGTAGAAGGCTCTGAATTGTGGGAGAAGGCCCCAGGTGTTGTCAATGGTACAGCACATGTTGTGAGAGATCTGGAGCCTGGAAAGAAGTACAAGTTCAGGGTAAAGGCGGAAAATATGTATGGTATCGGAGATCCAGTTGAAACAGACAGAGCAATACTTGCAAAGAACCCATATGGTATGCTCCTTAGTTAATCTTTAGTAGATTATGTAGCTCTACTTTACGTAAACTCATCACAGGAACTGCCAACCTAAATAACTGGATAGTTTTTACTGGTAGTTGAAGTTGTAGTCATGAAATGGTCAAAGTGCTTGCAGCAATTAAATAGTGAATTGCCTTCCAAGCAAATTTACTTACCATACCAAACTGTATAGGTGCTGTAGACCATTGTGTAGGGTTTCGGGTTAGTCTTTGTAACTGGGCATCTGAAGAGTGTAACCACTCTGGGTACACTCCTACTGTATATGCCTTTTTGATTGATTTTGCTTGGTTCCTATGGCTCATGATGAGAATAATTTCCAAGTGGTTTCACATGTTTTTAATACCAAACTATCCTGAAGTTACCATTTTTGTTGTGGAAGATGGTTTTGATCTTTGAAGCTGCTTTTTCTTATTGGATATTGAAACCATGTTTTTTCTTTGCTCGATTACTTATTCTTTCTTCTTTGTCTATTTTGAAGATCCGCCTACGGAGCCAAAGGACCTTGATATCGCCAAATTCGACAGCAATTCGGTAACGCTCAAGTGGAAGCCACCTAGTGATGATGGTGGAAATCCAATCAAAGGTACTCATACTCTTCTTCATCTGAATTTGAAATGTAATCTTATTCAGGATTCATATAGCACCTTCCTTTCTAAACTCAGAATATCTTTGAATGACAACAGATAGTTTGCAAACACTTTACTCTTGTAAATGCTGTAGCTGTATCATGTTGACTGCTATGATCTAAGCAATGGTGAGACTTGGCCTGCCTCATTGTGTTTAGTTACCTTGTCCATTAGTTCATTCATTCATTCATTTCAAGAATTTATATAGCGCCCATTCAAGAAGTCTACTTAGGGGCACTCCCAGTCCAACCATGGTGATACAAATAAGTCTTAAGGAGTTTGTAGAACGTAGACGAATCATCCCTAGCTAACAGGCATATATTAGTAACACAACTGGAGCTCTTGAAACACTTTCACTCTTGCTGTGCCTCGAACCAGAACATTATTAGGCTATCAGGTCTGTGCGATGGCTGGTCCAAGCTGTGAAAATTCACTGCCTTTGTTCTCTCATTTGTTGTGGGAGTATTTAGCATCATCCAGGTCTAGGCATAAGGTTTTTCTGTTTCATCTAAAATTTTGTTGGTCAACTTCCTCATCCACCTGAACCTGACTTCCGATTTCTTTGGCTTCTCGAACGGATTGTGATAATTTGCTATGGTTTCAATTGAGAGGACCATCGATCGATTGATACCTTGTGCATTATTGTAAAGGTTCTGTGGAAGTCATTAGACTAGGTTAGAGACTGCATACTAGGATTGAGATTGGATTGGGTGCATTTCTAAGTTTCATGTCTGTGCCTGTGTTTTGTTTTTTATTAGATGACATGTTTAGAATTTCTTGACCATTGGGTTTTTGTAGGCTACATAATTGAGAAGATGCCAGCCAGAGGCCATGGCAACTGGACACCTGTTAATACGGCTCCAGTTAAAGAAACCACATTCAAAGTTCCGAATCTGATTGAGGACAGCGAATGGGAATTCCGTGTTGTTGCTGTTAATGATGCTGGTCCAGGAAAACCAAGCAAGACCACTGGGCCGCACAAAGTCCGAGATCCAGTCTGTAAGAATTCTAAGATTGTTTGATGCTTCCCAAGAAATATAGCATTAATCTTTTGACTTTTTTTATTTTCATGTTAAGGGAACTGAAGCTTTGGTTTTCTTCTTTTCTGTTTTTATGAAATTGTCGCCCACAACATTTACCTGATCTCGGGATCATGAAAGTGGAAAACAGTGTGAAGCATTATAAAAAAATTTCACTTTCAGTGCATGACTTTGCATTGTATTTAAGTATCAGATTAACCAAAGCAAATGTGGACAATAAATTTATATAGCAACTTTTTTCCTCTCTCAATATGAATCCCAATTCTTACATTGCTTTCTGGATCTTGTGATGTACAGTGTAAGGAAAATAACAACCATAGCTTGATGGCTAAAAGTACAGGCTCTAGAGAGTTAGAAGGCTCCTGACATTGATGCAGATACAGTGTTGAGCCGGGTAGTGAGTTTGTTAGCGCACGCAGTTTGTAGGAACCTTGAGCAATTCCTTCACTCGCAGAGCTTTTGTGCCTCAGAATCAGATTCACTCTCCTTTTACATGTTATAACTGCAGTATAAAGAGGAAGATGTCTTTTCTTAATTTTCTGTAAAATTCACTATTAAAATTTCACCTATGTAATGACTTGCAATATAATGCAGACTTTAGTGCAAAGCTGGTATGCTTACCTGTAAATAGCAGTTAATCTGTTACTGGCAGTTGTTTGAAGAGTGTGCTGTATTGCAATTGTCTTGACTATTTTAGTTCCTGCTGGTCCACCGGGTCAACCAAAAGTCACTGGCACTGCCCCAACTGCTATTTCTCTTTCCTGGGAGAAACCGACTGATGATGGAGGTGGAAAGATCGAGGGATACATCATTGAGGTCAAACCCAAAGATGGAGATTGGAGCGATGCCACTCCATTCCCAATCAAGGATACTGAGTACACCGTTCCAAACCTCAAGGAAGGCCAGGAATATCAGTTCCGGGTGAAGGCAGTTAATGCAGCTGGACCGGGCTCACCCAGTTTGCCAACTACACCTACTGTTGCAGAGAAACCCAAGGGTACGTGTAAATCAGGTTACTTAGTGTTTATTTGTGAATAAATAAGGTTTTCGACGATCTCATATTATTTCTAAAATTGGAGAAAATGGAGTTTATTTGAAAACTAATGCTTGAAAGAAAGCTGAAAGACAGAAAGCTTGATACTGCTTCATTGGTGTGGTGTTGGTATAGCTATGTTGATCATTGATGTTTGCAGTTGGGAGAGGGAGACCGAGGAAGACAGAGACAGAGACACACACACGCAAACACACAGAGACAGAGAAGCAGAGAGAGACAGAGAGGCAGGCAGGCAGCAGAGGATTTGCTCAGTTGTACCTTTTGATAAATTAGAAATAGCGTAAAGTTATATATGTCAATAACATGATCTTTATCTGTTAATAATAAGATAAATTGCAGCAGGTTTTGTCACAAAGCTGCTATCACTGTTTGCAGAAAAGCCAAGCCTTGATCTCAGCAAACTAAAGAGCATTACAGTCAGAGCTGGTCAAGAGATAAAGGTACCTGTTCCAATTAAAGGATGGCCGGTCCCCACGGCCGTCTGGGAACAGAATGGAAAGCAACTTGATAAGGGTGGCAGGGTCAAAATCGAGGTTAGTTATTAGCTTCTGTAAATTCTCTTGTTGCTATACTTTTTGAGATTTTTTCACCATTTGTTGAGTGATTAGAAATAAATCACAAAGTTATCCTCGTGCCCGGTGGTCAGGGTTATTGTATGTATGTACGTACGTATGTACCATTTGTGTGTTTGTATGTATGCATGTAAAGCACCTTTCAAGAGCCTCGGTAAGGTGCCGATAACCTCACAAGGGTGCTCATGAGGTGGTGTTTAAAGGACATTTGTATAGAAGTAGGATGTAACACTGTCTTGGCTTTGGAATAGTTTGAGCACTGAGCCAGACTGTGCTCTACATGTATAACTTTAAGCAGTTAACTAACATAGTGTTCATTATGATCCTCTGGCTATGTTTATTACAGTGTGGGTAGCTATTCTTATAGGGCATTTGTGCATACATCTAGCTCCTTTGAAAGACCATTTCACAGCTCTTTTGACATGTCTTTAAAATGTGCTACACTAAAGCTTACATACATGCATAGATTTATGAGAAATGCTGTTGATTTTTCTTAGTTAGATTTTAATTGTAATTACCTGGTAGAAATTTTTATTGTGCCAGTGTCTTATGCACAAAGCATCGGGCGATCAATACCCAGAAGATCAGTCGACTAAGTCTTCTTTGATTACGTTGCAAAGATAGTGCAAGAAGCTTTTCTTCTGGTTTCTTGACAGACTACGGAACAGCAAGCTCTGCTCGTTATCAAGGACGCCGAGCGTGGAGACACAGGACCAATCACCCTAAAACTGACGAATGAATCAGGCACCGTTGAAGGAACTATAGAAGTCACTGTGCTAGGTCTGTTTCAAAATAATTACTCATGCGATAGAATATTTAAGTATAGAATAAGTGTAGAATGTTTTGCATGTAGTGATGGTGGTCGGGCACTGTGGTGTAGTTTAAATACTTCAGTGTGATGAATTTCATAATTACAAAGTGAAGCATATTCTTGGTCAGAAGTTTATATTGCAATCTCAAATACTTTGAGCTTGTATTCAGCTATAGCAGTCAAGTACAGTTTTTAAATGACTGTGCTTCTATTCCCACATTCTTTATTTGCAGCAATTTAAAGGAATTCAGTGATGATTTATCTGTATATATTGTGACCTGAAATGATTTTCAGACAAACCTAGTGCTCCACAAGGACCGCTGGAAGCCACAGAGACGTCACCAAACGCTATCACCGTACAGTGGAAGCCACCAAAGGATGATGGGGGTTCAAAGATCAAAGGTTATGTGCTGGAGAAGAAACCAAAGGGTGGCAAGTGGCAAAAGGTACCAGGTACCATTGGACCAAATGACACAGAGGCCACAGCAAAGAACCTGGAACCTGGTGAAGAGTACGAATTCAGAGTGGCAGCCGTCAATGAAAACGGAGAAAGTGATCCGCTCGTTACAACTGCACCAATCAAGGCCAAGTATCCGTTTGGTGAGGGAACCATTCAACTGTGCCTTTCTTTTTAAGTATTTATTGTATATTTAATGCCAGTCAGAACAATCAGAACCGTTACATTTTGCTCCACAGCTAACGAGTTACATTTTGCAGTTTCAGTTCATCAGAAAATTAAAAATATTTTGTCCCAATATAATGTTTGAATATTTCAACTTTCTGGAACGTTCCTGCATATATTTGTGGAACAGGCTTCTGTGCAGTCTTCCATGAGCTTCTACTTTCTACGCCTCATTTTTACGCTCGAGGTTGAAGACCATTCTGTTCAATCAAGGGTCTTGTGTAGTCAGGTCGGGAGCGCCTTTGATGAGTTTTTTCATGAAAGGAGCTATATAAATGGAAAAAAAAGTACTATTACAGTTTCAATAGGAATCTGGTAATTTCTAATCGTGGTATTGCGAACAGTGTCAGGAATTTGGTTCGTTCTCTGTGGACCCATGTAAACCAAAAAAATTGTTATTTAATTGTTGTAGCCTAATATGCCGTAACTATATAAGTAAATTTTAACAAAACTGTGTTTGGCTTGTCAGATCCACCTGGTAAACCTGGAACTCCAGAATGTACTGGAACAACGGAAGATTCCATTGCTTTGTCATGGGACCCACCAACTAAGGACGGTGGCAGACCGATCAAGGGCTACATCCTCGAAAAGAAGGAAAAGGGTGGCAAGAGATGGGCCAAGTAATTATTGCTTGTAGAACCTTGTGCATCTATCTGTACCCTCCATTACCTTTACTTTCTGCCTTTTGCCATATTAATTTCTACACTAAAAGGCGTTAAGACGTGGCCGTAATCACTGTGGATAAGTATTTGACTGCAGTCTGAGTTTTGTAAATTACTAAACTAAGAGGTCAGGAACACTGTTTGTTCCATACCTCAGAAGTATGTTCCTGAGGATGGAGGAAGAAACGTATCTGCGGCACTCCAGCAATATTGCAGCTTTTGTAGATTCTGGTTACCAAACTCAACACTTGCCTACTCACTTCATGTCATTCTTGACTTAAATGTGTGGATATATGGAAAGAAACTACTTGCTTGTTCTGCTGTGCTTTTGTTGAATATTAAACATCCATTATCGTCAAAGTTTATCAAACTTTTAAGCTTGTGAGTGTTGCCGCAGAATTGTCTTTTCTATACTAATCATTGTATCAGCTAAGCAGAGCTTTTACTTACCGTGCTGCTGCCACATTGTACCTTTTCAGAAAGGCATCTGTAAATAAACTTTCGTTTCCCATTTTGACAATTATGAATTCTTGTAACATACATCTCTGCCTAAGGTAAGATGTCAGTTTAGATAGACATACATTTTTTTGGCAGGGTGTCTCCCACAGACATCCAGGATACGTCGTTCAATGTGAAGGGATTGGTGGAAGGAAAAGAGTATGAATTCCGAGTGGCAGCCGTCAATGACGCTGGTCCTGGTCCATTCTCGGAAATCACGGAAGCCATCAAAGCGGCTCCACCACCGAGTAAGCATCAGAAATCATATATTGATGTCGAAGCATAGTGATGAGTAAAGCTTTTGTTAAGCATAGTCTGCAACATATTCTGGGCTACAACTGATTATACTTATGTGGTTCTATGCTCAATAAATCAGCCGTTTAAAATGATGAATATGGTGATTTTTCTGCAGCTGCTCCAAAAGTCAACCTGGATCCATCACTAAGTGAAATCATTGCAAAAGTCGGCGAGCCATATCGCATCAAGATTCCATTCCGTGGCAGTCCTGCTCCAACTGCTTCTTGGTTCAATGTAAATAACTTTACATTTTATCCATGCTTTATAATGACATTTTCTTCAATTAACTGTGGCTTTGCCACTATTAGTAGCTCTTTTAAATGTGCTGTTCTTTGATCAACATCTTCTGGAAACTATTATTATTATTATAAATAAATTTGTAACACGTGCATGGTCACACCGAAATGTGAATCTGAGGCGCATTTTCACTAAGTCTGCACCTTGTCTTCTGCCTGTGCCTATTCCTGGAGCGGAACTTTTCAGCATTGCAAATCTGTAGTTGAGCCATCTCTTGCTGTAAACTTAAAAATGACCTCTTCCACCCTGCTCTTGGTTTGTGCTAAATAACCATATAAAGCTCCTACTACCCTGTCAGAATGCAGCACTCACTGAACGAAGCATTATCACATTTCACTTGTATTAACCCACTTACTGCAGGGATAGATGACTCAGGTTTATAATGGGAAAGTAAATGTGTTATTATGCTCTTATAATATATCCTCAGCTGTTAACTTTTTGTAAAAATACCAAGTAAAAGTATATTCTTATTGTAAACTTATCCTTACCAGATATTTTGAGTCTTTATCCTATTTTACAACTTTACTATGAAGTGTTTGACTGATTTTTAACATGAAAGATGCATGTTTACTTCAAAATTTCAATGGCGGTACTGCTTACAAGGAATGCCAAGTAAATAATTTTCTGATTTTTCAGGGAGCCAAAGAAATCGGTGAAAATGGAAGGATCACATTTGAACAGCATGAGGATGAGGTTGTGTTGGTGTGCAGGTCTGCTGAGAAGGGCGACCAGGGTCACTATTCAGTGACCCTAAAAAATCCCAAGGGGTCAGATACAGCACGTGTCAACCTCATTGTACTTGACAGACCAGGTGCCCCTGAGGGACCGCTGGAGGTCTCCAAAATCACTCCAGAGACATGCAAACTTGCATGGAATCCACCAAAGGTGAGTTAATCAATGGTGGATGAGAAAAGTTTATAAAATAAGAACCAGTTCTTAGAGTGGCATAAACCTAGATCTCTGTAGAGTTCCTGCAGCTGGTGATGGAGGTTACCATTTGAACTTTTGTCAACACTTGAGCATTTGCCTCACTTGCCAGGGATGAGCAGATGTCTTGAAGTGGAGTCTGTGTTAACAATACTTCACATAATACAGCAGTGGATATTATTAGGAGGTAATGCTTTGACCTGTTACTTCTTTTGTTGTTAAATATTTGTTGCATTATGTAAAGTTGTTTGTAGATGGTTGCTAAGTGCAAACCATTTCAATATACAAATATTTTTCAAATTAAACTTAAGTTTCTTTTCAGATGCATAAATATTGATAGGATATGGCCTGTGTCAAACTCATTGTACTTGAAGATTCTATGTTTAAAGAAAAAGTAAAGATCTTTTCTTGTTTGTTGCAGGATGATGGTGGCAAACCAGTATCCCACTATGTTGTTGAGAAGAAGGACAAGAAGACGGGAGACTGGACACCGGTCAGTAAGTTTGCTCGTGGGACGGATTGTGATGTCACCGGACTTGAAGATGGTCATCAGTATGATTTCAGAGTGTCTGCGGTCAATGATCAGGGACAGAGTGAACCGCTTCTTACCACCAAACCAATCACTGCCAAATATCCATTCGGTATGTAGAATTATTGATATTTAGCTGATTATCTTTGTGCTTCCATTATAGTCTTTGTTTTGTTGGCAGTATTGAATATCCTCATGAAGGACTGCTTTATTTGTTTGGAACATGTAACTTGTTGGGAATGACTCTTCCAGTTTTGGCATACTGCTATCTTCTTTACAGCGCTATGATGAAAGCAGTGGCATAGAGGAGGGTTTCAGCGCCCAGGGGCAAGATTTGATGACCACGCCCCTGTTTAATTTTCTTATTGACTTTTAATCGTTATCATCATTGTACTGTGTACCACTGAAAGCTAATTTTGCACCCCTTGTGCTGTGCCCGGGGGCGGTTTGCCCCCCTTCGCTATGCAACTTGATGAAAGGGTCTTACCCTGGCCCATGTAATCCACAAAAAAGATTTTTCTGTTGGACTGATAGTGTCATAAATGCTTCAGCCAAAAATTGTTAAATCTTAGAACCACATCTGAAACCGTTGATAGAGCTTGTTGTAAATGTGCATATGTGTTACCTGAACCAAATGTATACTTTTACTTTTGTTAGATACTCCTGGAAAGCCTAGTAAACCAAAGATCGAAGATGTGGATGAAGATAGTGTTACATTGTCCTGGGATAAACCAAAAGAAGATGGTGGAGACAAAATTCAAGGTTATGTTGTTGAGGTGAAGGAAAAGGGTTCTGATAAATGGAAGCCAGTCAATGAGAAGGCACCTTGCAAGGACACCAAGTTCACTGGTAAGCCACTTATATTCACAGGTGTATCTTCAACCACTTTTCTCTTTGGCTGTTTTCTCTTTGCGATTCATTTGCAAGTTCCTTTAGTTTCAATTTTAATGAATTGCTAACTGTCTTTTGGAATGCTAATATTATGCTATCAAACAATGCTACCTATCATCATTGGCTAAATATATTGCAGAAAGTGATATTTACACATGTCTAACTTTGGTAGAATCTTTGCTCTTTGGTTATATGACTTTAGGTAAGTTTTTATGTATTTGATATAGCGTAACGTTTTCATGTATATGATATGACGAAACGCTCTGCTACTTTTTGTGCAGTGCCAGACCTGGAGAAAGGACAAGGATATGAATTCCGTGTGCGAGCAAAGAACCGAGCTGGTGTGGGTGAACCAGGTCCTCCATCAGAGTCTGTCGTTGCAAAACCAAAACCAAGTAGGTTTCCGGGAATATTTACATTCCTTCATAATCGAAATAGAAAATCAGAGGACTTTTAAACTGAATAGAACATTTATTAGGACTGTCATAGATCATCACATCGTATTCACATCTGTTTGGGTCTGTCTGTCAGATGCACCATTGAACGTCATTGCTTCTTTGGCATAGGCCTTAAAAGCTGTATATATTAACTTCTATGTTTAGAAATCAGGAAACTTAAAAGCAGTAGAATGATTGCAATTGCAACAGTGTATTTTTATTTTTTAAATCTAAGAATAGCAGCACTCATGGCTATTTTGTCAGATAGATAAAGGTAATTTTTAGAGATGTAGGCATTACCGATATAATGCTTGAATTGTAGTAAATCATTCTACTGTTTGCGTCTGGAGAATCCAGTGTTTCTTAAATATAGTTTCTGTACATTGACTTGTTATCAGACCATTTCTCATATAGCAATGCACCATTTTGGAATTAACAGTGAATGAGGCTATGTAATGACTGGTTCCACAGTGACTGCAGACCTGTGGTCTTTCGAATGTTGGCGTTAAATATTAAAATATTTGGAATATATAAGCTAACATATCTGAGCCGTGGTTTAGGTTGTGATGATAAATTTTTTTAGCAAAGGCATCAGCTCCTGGAACTCCAACTCCGGACAATATTGGTCCTCACTCAATCGACCTCAACTGGACAAAACCATGGAGTGATGGTGGAAGCCCAATCAAAGGCAAGCGCAAATCAAGATTATCTGTTCCATTGTTTGCATGTATTTCTCAACTTCTGAGTAAATTTAATTATGTCCTGCTGGGAGATCTAATTGCTTATAATTATTTCTCAGTTAGTGTCTGTGGAAAACAATATAATTTCTTTATTAAAAATTAAAGTGAAATCTGGTTTCCAGTTGCCATCTATAGGCTGTTTTGATTGTCAGTTACTGATAGGTTCTGTCAATTGGCTATTCAGTTAGGCTGTTTTTGTGGAATATAAATTATAAAATGAAATCTTGATAAATTATAGTCCAGAGTGCTGCACACCAATATAGCATCTTTTGAGTTTTCTTTCGTATAGTGAAACTGTTCTTTTATAGTTAGTGTCTTAAGCGATTGGCTACCTTTTTAAACTGATAACAGGCTATCAGGTGGAAAAGAAGAAACTAGGAGGAGATTGGGAGAAAGTCACTGACTTCCCAGTTACTACAGAATCTGCAACAGTTCCTAATTTGGATGAAGGTCAAGAATATGAATTCCGCGTTGCTGCAGTTACAGACGTGGGTGTAGGAGATTACAGCCTGGCCACTGCACCAATCAAAGCTGAGAAGCCAAAACGTTAGTTACGGTTTACTAATGTTTGAGTTATTATTGTAATCATCTGATTCTGTAGAAGTGAGGAGCTAAGAAAAAACTGTTCAGTTACTTAATACTGAACATTAAATTGCTGTTTATGGTTTTTCTTAACGCTGCTGTTTAATTTTTTTTTTCTTCCTAAACTAACTACAGTTTGGTTATTTATCTTTATGTTTTTATCTGTCATTTTATGCTTCATTTCTTTTTCTTTGTTATTCTTTCAATTTGCTATTAATAGTCCAATATTAATTTTATTATGTTACCATTAGTCTGAGTGAAATCTCTGGTTAAAGTATCTATTCACTCGTCTTCATATCTTTAATCTTCAACTGAATGTATTGTTTTATTTTAAGATGGTTCACCAGCTGATTTCCGTTGATTATTGTAGATGAACCTGGCGCTCCTGAAAACCTTCAAGCCAGTGATATTCATGGTGACCACCTCAAGTTGTCGTGGCTTCCACCTTCTGACAATGGCGGTGCAGAGATTCTTGGTAAAAATTTTATAACAATGTTTATTGTTTATGTATTGCACCAGTGATGATATTGATTACGTTATTAGTGATAATAATAATAGCCATAATATTATATTTGATAATCTATTATATTAACATGGTAGCAATGATGATGTTAACAGTTAACTTATTTACAGCGCCATTCTCTTCGGCCTTGGCTAGGCTATATGAAATCGTGTCAGTATTGCTATTAATAATGAAAGTGTAGGCCTATAATTCTTGTAAAGAATGACATGTCAATATGTGTGATGTAATGGCAATCAGTATGCAATTGCTTATTTGAATTGTAGGTTACGCTGTTGAGAAGTGTGAAGATGGCACCGATTTCTGGGAACCAGTTCCAGGATCTCCAACCACAGAATCACAGGTCGTGAAAGGTCTTGAGCCTGGCAAGAAATACAAGTTCCGAGTCCGAGCCAAGAACAAGCTGGGACCTGGCAAACCAATTGAAACAAACACAGCTATTCTTGCCAAGGATCCATATGGTCAGATTTCATCTTGCTTGTTACTGAGTGATTTAATGCATTGATTGATATACGATTTCTGTGGGTTAATTTCTCATTTCTTTTGTGCTTGCACCCTGTAGTCCATAGGGCCCAGTGAGTCTGGGCTCAAATCTAAAAGGGATGACCTGCTTAGAGCCTGAAAAGTATGAACATGCTTGAGAGAGCCAATTTGAGTAATCTGCAGGAGTTATGCCACTGCCTATGCCCTATGGCAGTGGTTCTTAACCTTTTCAAGGGAGCCGAACCCCAAGAGAAATCCATGATCACTCACCGAACCCCTCAAGTTTTAACAATAATTTTTTTTAACTAATGGGAACAAAAGGAAAAAAAAATTGTACCAAAATGTGATACAATATTAATACATTCAATACATGAACTACTAACAGTTAGGCCTAACTATTTTATTAAAAAAGTCGAAAAATACAAATAAAATAGCAAATGATTTTTCACTCGCTCACTGAATCTGAATATGAATATGTATATAATTTCAGAGGACCTCTGCCGAACCCCTGGCACTGGCTCACCGAACCCCAGGGGTTCGGTCGAACACTGGTTAAGAAACACTGCCCTATGGCATGAATAGTCGTGACAATGATGGCTGTAATATTAACTTGTGCTAAATTGAGAATTCTTATGAAAAAGCGTAGCCTTTATGTTGTATCCTGTGTGCATGCCAGTGGTTAAACTGTTGCTTCTTCAGATGTAGTTTGAGGCTGCATCCCGATATATTATGTGATTGTGATTTCCATGTAGATCCACCTGGTGAACCGAAAGATGTCGAAATTGCAAAATATGACAAAAGCTCAGTGACACTGAAGTGGAAGGAACCGACGGACGATGGCGGCGATCCTATCGAAGGTGAGGAGGTGTATCTGCTGTTTTAGCTCTCAGTTGTTGACTGCCTAGACCAAAGGTGTCAAAAGCCGGCCCGTAAGCCATTTCTGACCTGACGATGATGTTCTTCTGGCTCGCAGGGCCTTGCCTAAATACTGCTGATGTGCTCGTGACTGATAGTGAAGATCAAAATTTAGACTATGAATCTAATTTGACTGTAGGCCTAAAATGGACCATTTAATGTTTAGTTTTGCAAACATTTTCTGGGGACAGGCTCACCAAGCCCCCTCCCAGACCCGTACCCATTTTTCTAAGGCACCTTGTGTACCCAGGCCTGCTACTTGCTGGAATATATTTCCATTGGTCCACCAATAAAATGGTTTGACACCTCTGACCTAGTGTTTCTTAATGCTTTCAAGGCTACTTAGTAATAGAATTGGTTTTTTTTATCAAATTCTATATACTGCTACTAATTTGTGTGATTGCCTGGATTCTGTATGTACTTTCATATTTTATAGGCTACGTGGTAGAGAAGATGCCTGCAAAAAAGCCTGGTGCCAGCTGGTCACCAGTCAATTCTAGTCCAACCAGTGGAACGTCATTCACCGTTGGAAACCTACCTCAAGATACTGAGTGGGAATTCCGTGTTGTTGCTGTCAACAAAGCTGGACCTGGAAAGCCAAGCAAAAGCACTGGGCCACACAGAGTCAGAGATCCTGTTTGTAAGTTCACTGTCATTCCTGTTGTTCATAATTGTTTTCCAATTTATATTCATTGATATTCAATGACCAATTGCCAATGTAATAGTCTTGTTGAATGGGATCATGCAAAACTTGTTAGGTGCTTACTTTCG